>JAYRCH010000143.1:0-600000 GCA_037179445.1 Phengaris alcon alcon
GGCGTGACCCATTTGGATTTTTTTCAAAATCTAAATATAATACGGACGCTCGAACGGTGAAGGAAAACATCCTTATGAAACCCGTACAATATACATAGTTGAGCCCCCAACGTATTGCCCAATTATTCCTCTGGACTAGGCTGATGTTGCATGTACGTGCTGGGTTTAAAAACGCCTCTCCCAGGCACTACAGATTTGAAAGAGTTACTTTATCGTCCTAGTCATGGATGAAAATGCCTAAGTCTTATTTGTCAGTGTGTCTACGTGAAGTCACATAAAGTAGACTTTAATTTAGCAGATCTTATGAAGCGACACGTCATCATACTTTCACTTCATATCTCGATCCAATTACGAAGCTTCGCACGCCTATACACCGGTACCTATTGAATTTTAGTCACGTACGTTGTTCCTATTGCCTGAGACCGGGATACTTATCTATGTCGTCGGATCCTTAGCGCGTATGTCTTATTAATTATGTTATTACCGTGACTCTGCGGATATTACGTTCCTTTCCAAGGATATCATTTAATGCCTCTGGATAACTTTAGTATTACGCATAATCTGTGATCCCCAATGTAGGGAAAATAATACATACCTACTTTTACCACAGAATAAATAATAGTACGGACTACCTTCTAGCGTCTAGTGAGTAAGACACTCAGGCATCTATTAAGCGATAGAATGTATATGCAAAATTTTCTACTAATATACGAATGACACATTACGAGTAAGACATAATATTATTGTAGACTTGTGGAGGCATAATATATATATATAATTATCTTATATATATATATATATATATATATATATATATATATATATATATATATATATATATATATATATAAGATAATTATACTATATAACTATTTTGTTTCTCTGTAAATACGAGTTTATTATAAATCGATATCAAAAACATTACTTTTAAACAAACTAAAAACTACATTAAATAACATATTATCATACCTGTAAATACGAGAAACGACAATTATGTTTATTGTTATTCCTCCAGTATGGTATTAAATTAAAATCTTTTGTACATCTTTATATTCTTTGCTTTTAACATTTTTCCATTTCAATAAAATTTGACAATCTCAATAATTTCTTCTAAAAATATTTAAATATGTAGCACATAACACTACTTTAAATAAAAACTTAGTTTATTCTTTACATCTCCCCCCTTCAAGGAAAAAGAAATCCATTTTTTTTAATCTCACCTCTATCCAAAGTAAAATCCTCTTTTTTTTTTAAGATTCCTCTAAATCGAATACAGGTGCAGGAATCAGTTTAGTAACATGAAAGAGTTTTGATTCAGTTTTTCTATGACCTGTATCTATCCTATATTATATAGAATTAGATACTTTTTCGATTATTCGATATGGTCCAATATTTAATTCATTCATCTATTTAATCTATTCCCATTTTCAACATAAACTAAATCTCCTTTATAAAAATTCAATTGTTTCCGATTTCTATCAAATAGGTGTTTGTTATAATTATGAGATTTTATTATATTATCAAAAGCAATTTTCTTATCTTTTATCGAATCATCCTTTGATGTGCTGCTCCTCAATTCCTTTGGTAAAATTGTTACGTCATTTGTTCCATATAAAAGATATTTTGGTGAAAATCCTGTAACTGTGTGAATGGTCTCATTATATTTACTAACACACTCTTGGGCTACGTTTGTCCATGCTTTTTTCTTGCATTTTTCATTAATTTTACACCTGATTTTATTCACCAATGATTGATTAAGACGTTCGTTTAAGCCATTAGAGAACGGACAGTTAACTGCTGTAAATACCACGGATATATTTTTGTCATTTAAAAATGTTTTGAATGTACTTGAATTAATTCCCGGATATTGATCAGTCAAAATCATACCAATTTCATCCGTTTCCATTATATTCGATAATAGTTTAATGAAATCATTTGCGGTTTGAGTTTTTGATGTAAGAATGAATGCAAATCTAGTAAAATGGTCCACTAATAAATGTAGATATTTCTTTGATGATCTCGAACCTCCAAATCCTCCTATTGTGTCAATAGACATTATATCAAAAGGTTCAGTGGCTGGTCCTAGATGGGACATGTATCCAAATGACAGATGACATGTATCCTCTTGACTTATTTTTTATGCAAATTTTACAATTTCTGCAAATCTTCTTTATATTATTGGATAAATTTCTAATTGAATAAAATTTACCAACAGTCTTCTGCATTTGGTTGATTCCAATATGACACATATTTTCATGGATATTTTTCAAAAATGTTAAACTTAGTTCCTCTGATAAAATTATTTTATCTCGTTTTCCAACCTTTTTGAAATATACGTTATGTTTGTTCATAAATTTTTCTGTTTTTCTTGTATTTCTTTATTTCTTTCTTGATCTTTTAAAATGTCTTCAATCTTTATCATATTAACTACTCTTAGTTGTTCATCTGTGTTTTCATCAGAATTCAGTACTGGGTTCCTACTTAAACAGCCTGCCTGTAAATTATTCTTCCCAGGACAGTATATAATTTTAAATTCATATTGTGAAAGATAATAAGATAGGTCACCTAGTTCTTCACCTAGTCGTTCGTCGATTTTAACTTCATGTTTTCCAAAGGTTTGTGATCTGAAAAAACTGTAAATGGTTTTCCTATTAACCAATATTGTCAATACGTTACCGCTTTTTTTATTGCCAACAGTTCTAAATAAATAGCTTTCTTTTTCTTTTGAGTTTCGGTTAATTTCTTCGAAAAATAAGCCACAGGTTTTTCTTTACCATCTGGCTGTACCTGTTTTAAAACAGCGCCAACTCCTTCTATAGATGCGTCTGTATAAATATTAATAGGTAAATTTGATCGAAGATCTCCAATATCGGTTTTGAGCAAAGTAAGTTTTTTATCAACTCAAAAGATTTTTGGCATTCATTAGACCAAAAAAATTTCGGCCCTTTTCTTAGTAACTGATGTAAAGGATCTAAAATTATTGCTTTTCTTGGGATGTATTCATGATAAAAATTTATCTTTCCTAAAAATCGTCTAACATTCTTCTGATTTTTAGGAATTGGATAATTTTGGCACTGAAATTATATATTATACGGTTATACGGAGTTGTTCTGAATTATGTGTCCTAAATATTTTACAGAACCTGATGCAAAAATGCACTTTGTAAATTTTAGACGGAATCCTTCTTTTATTATGGCCTCCAGCAACTGCTTTAAGTGATTGATATGTTCATCAAAATCCTTTGAAAAAATTAAAATGTCATCAATGTAAGTAACCGTAAAGTCAGTAAGTTTATATTTTCTTAATATGTTGCTCAGTACCCTTTGAAAAATTGCTGATGACGTTTTCAAGCCAAAGGGAAGGCATGTCCACTGGTAATGTCCTTCTTGTGTTACAAACCCAGTTTTTTTCTATCTTCGACTCGTAACGGTATAGACCAAAAAGCTGAATTTACATCTAGAGTTGTAAAATACTTGCAGTTCCTAGTTTTTATCACTAAATCTTCAATTAACGGGAAAGGTTGAGCTTGTGGTACTACAATTTTATTCAGGTCTCTAAAGTCTATACATAATCTTGTTTTTTTATTATCTTCTTTTATAAATGCTAATGTTACCGGTGCTGCAAATGGACCATAAGATTCTTCGATTAGCTTATTATCTAGCAATTTTGCAATCTGCTGTTCTATCTCCTTTTTGTCTTCTATGGTGCATCTATAAGGCCTCTTGCTGCAGTATCTATCTACTAATAAGTCTATTCTAGCTTCATATCCATTTACAGTGCCAATATCATATTTATCTTTTGCAAAAACAGATTTATATGTATCAATCAGTTTATTTATTTTATATTTCTCATCTTCTTTTAAATTAATCATTTTCATTTCAATATCATCTTCTTTTACGTGTTCATTGAAATTTATTTTAATATCCTTAAAATCATTTCTATCTTTTTCTATACTTATATCTTCGTTTTGTATTATCTCATTACTATCATCATAATATTTTTTCTAAATAATAGTTAGATTCAGTTTGAATTAATCTAAATATTTTTATCAAATCTAATCCAATCATACTTGAAATTCTTTTCATCAATAATGTACACATCCACCTCTTTTTCCATTTCAAAAATCTTAATCCTTAACTTTGTCAAGCCAGTCGTCTTTTGGACACCATTAATCGTTAATAGACTTGCCTCATTTATATTACTTCTTTTATTTTTTAATTTAAGTAATTTTGAATTTATCAAGGATACGTTAGAACCTGAATCATAAACTCCATTTATTTGTAGTTTTTGATTTACCTTTAGTTTGACAGTTATTAATGGTGTCACTATTAGTTTTTTGCTCAGTTTCATTTAACTCTGCCTCAATTACAGAATTGTTTACATGTCTAATCAAATTTCTTTTGAAATTATCATCATCTTTTGTTCAGCATAAAGCTTCAGGGTGATATCGTAACCCCTTATTTAAGTTTTCGCAAATTTTACATGCATTTCTTGTAGCTTCGGCTCGGTAGGTAGATCTATAGGTTCTCTTTGCAGTGAATATTCTTTTTTGTACCATATGTTCATACCTTTTTACCTCATTAAACAAATGAATTGTATCTGTTAAGATCTCTCTATCAATATAATGCAATATATTTTCTGGTAAGCCTACTGCTATCAGGTCTATTAAGGTGCCTGCGTCAATTGATGTTCTCATTATTAATGTTAGCTTCATAATCATTGAGTTATACCAATCGATGCAACTCTTATCCATAAATAATCTAATAATCTCTATTTTCTTTTTACCAGATGTCACATCAAAACGCTCACATTCTCTTTCAAACGTGTCAATCCATAAGTTTGCATTCGAATTTTTGGTTGTAAACTTTTCAATAATATTTTTTTCTGCAATTTACTTAAGGTTGCTATGTCTAGTTTATTGGGCGTTTACTACTATATTTTGAAATAAATCTTGAAAACTATTTTTTTCGCCTTTTTGCTACCTGTTCATCAATTAATTCTTCCAGATATTGCTCTCCAAATTGCAAATTACCATCTTCATCTACATAAATTTTCGTTAGGTCCTCTGTCATATTTATCCAAACTCTTCTGGTTTGGTATCTTTTTTTAGGCTATTTCTGACTTTGTTATAGGTATTAGTTTTTTATAATTTCAGTGTGGTGGCTTACCGCTTGTAATTCCTCAGGTAAAGAATACTCTCTATTGCATTGCGTGGTTATCGACGTTATAGAGAGTATATTTGACTTTCCGTCGTTTCCGGGTAGCAACGTAAATTTAAATTGTAATTTATCCATTTCACAAAAACAAGTTTGTCGTTTTATAAGATAATATCTTGGAAGAACTATTTTGTTTCTCTGTAAATACGAGTTTATTATAAGTCGATATCAAAAATATTACTTTTAAACAAACTAAAAACTATATTAAATAACATATTATCATACCTGTAAATACGAGAAACGACAATTATGTTTATTGTTATTCCTCCAGTATGGTATTAAATTAAAATCTTTTGTACATCTTTATATTCTTTGCTTTTAACATTTTTCCATTTCAATAAAATTTGACAATCTCAATAAGACTTCAAAATAATTTCTTCTGAAAATATTTAAATATCTAGCACGTAACACTACTTTAAATAAAAAATTAGTTTATTATTTACATATCCTTACTAATATTATAAATATGAAAGCGTGGATGTTGTTACGCTTTCACGCAAAAACTACTGAACGGATTTCGATGAAATTCGGTATGGTAGTAGTTTAGACTCTGGATTAAAACATAGGCTACTTTTTAATCCCGAAAAAGTAGTGTTCCCGAGGGATACTATACTTACGCGGGCGGAGCCGCGAGCAACAGCTAGTATATATATATATATATATATATATATATATATATATATATATATATATATATATATATATATATATATATATATATATATATATATCCCCTTTTAAATGTGGCTAAAATTTTAACTATTTCTATACACAATCTTCATAATTTCGAAGTCGGTATCAGCCAACTTAAACGTGAGCTCTATGAAATAATGATTTATCAGGATATTGTTTGGGCTGATACTGACTTCAAAATAATGAAGATTGTATAGAGTTACAATTATAGCCACATTGAAAAGGGGAATTACTTAGAATATAAGATTTATTTCATATTTTTTTGTGTATTTTTATATACTGTCTATTTCTACTTTTTACCCGACTAATTATAATTTACGTAGTGTAGTTAAAGTTTTGAAATTTTGATTATTTATTTATATTATTTTATATGTATTTCAATCTTATTTCAATTTAGAAATAAGAAGTAATAGGCTCGTTACTGAATTACGTAAATGTCTATGAGTAACTTTTCAGAAGTAAGTATATTAAAAATCAATAGTTTCAAAGGCGATTTGTAATACAGTTTTTCGCTTGTCTCGTGAAAACACTCCATATAAAAGTCTGACTTCACTCGTTCCTGCAGTTGTATGTATCTCCAAAATTATTGTGTTTAAGTTTATAATTACTACTATTAATGTCTTTGTATTTCATTTAAGTAAATTAATTATGTAGGTTTTTTACACTAATTATGAAAAAAAATATTGCAACTCTTTCGTAACTTTGAAATGCTAATTGCAAAATAACACATATAATTTTATATTTTTTTACATTTATCAAGCAACAATATTAGTTACTTACTTCAATATTTCCGAAATCCGACCAGTTTCACAATCGCCTAGAAAGTGTCAAATAACTTATCCGGAATTTTGTCGCTGTTTACTTTATACTGAGCGACAGAGACAAAACTTGCCAATAAGGCTATTCCTTATATACGACGAGCGTTTTTAGTGGTCACAACAGAGAAAACTGCACTGTAATACAACTGTGCGCCAAAACAATAGAGCTGAAAATCGAGTAGAGTTATCAAATCTGACATTTGATACTCGAAACTTCGATTTTCAGCTCTATTGCATTAGCGTAGAGTTCTACTCAGAAAAACTCTCGTGGTTAAGAGGGTTATGTTATCTGACAGTTATGAGTAGATTGTGAAACAGGCCCTAAATATTTCACATGTAGTCAACTAACCCTATTGTTAACAACCTCCGTGGTCTAGTGGTTTAGAGCTTGGCTCTCGACTCGGAGGTCGTGGGTTCGATTCCCGCATTGGAACAACAAAAAATCTTGTTTCCAAGTTTGGTTAGGACAATGCAGGCTGATCACCTGATTGTCTGACAAGAAAGATGATCCATGCGTCGGATGGGCATGTAAAAAGTCGGACCTGCGCCTGATATCTCACCAATCGTGTCGGTTATTCATCCCACTGGGTTACGAGAGTAAAGGAAGAGAGAGTGCTCTTGTGTACTGCGCACACACTTGGGCACTATAAAATAACTCCTGCTGGCCTGGTTTCAATTAAACCGGCCACCGTCACTGAAATCAGTGTGGGGAGCTATTACTATTATTGTTAACATAATAAACATAAAGTTATTTGTTAATTGTTATGTAGCAAAGATTACAAACTAAAGATAGGCTATGACGTACATTTGACAGAACAAATCTTCATCCAAGAAAAAGTGACGCCATCTTGGTTTTCACCATACCTCAAATGTCAGCCATCTTGATTTCTTCAAATGTCAAATGTCAATCTTCAAATGTCAAAATATCCCCAAAAACTCCAAAAGTGGGGACAGTTTTCGCCTCCCGAGAACTGTGTATTGTATTAAAACTCCTCGTCTCCCTACAATCACAATTACAAGTAATTGCACATTCCCGTTCGGATTCCTCCACCTCACGGTCGCCATTAAATTTATCAAACCGTCTCACAGATTGACAAACTTTGATTACCTTATAATAATTTCCAAGCAATTAAACTACGTTACGGCAAAAATTAAATTTCTCTTGTTTATAATAATTTGTTTCAGCGTTGAGAACGAATTTCTGTCTAAAACTTGTTGTTTATCGCGAGTTTTATTCAACTTTTACAAATAGCTTCATCGCAAAGTTTTTAATTGCTAAATGGGGCTCTTTATTGCGTTATATTTTAGTTGTATAAGGCAAAAAGCCGAGCTAAGGTAAGATAAGCCGATGAGCGGAGTTTTTGCGACAAGCCCATTGTGTCTACTGTTTTACGAAAAATGTAAGTGTTCAGTTAGATTAGCAACAGACTACTACTAAATTGTATGCAAAAAAAGGCAGACTTAATCTAACTGCAGAAGTCGAATTTAGCCATAGGATTATATTCCTACCTTCGACCTGTACCGACACACGTTGTTCTGTCTCAACTATGAACTGGAATAAATAAATGCTACATCTACACCTGCAACCTACACCTACATCTACAGTACATATTTTCTCCGCAATTTTACCAATATTTCTCACCGTTGAAACCTTTCTTGGACTCAAACAATCATTTCAAGACCAAAATTAGCCAAATCGGTCTCGCCGTTCTCGATTTTTAGCGAGACATTGCAATTGTCATCCATTTTTATAAATCAGAAAAGAAGAAGAAGATTAGGTAGAAGTTGTAATTAGATATTTTTTTAATGGCGGTGCTAGCGGTACAGATAAGATTTGGCAAAATTAAAATCAGAATAATAACTGCCAGAAAATTTTCCAGGGGGTTACCCTTTTCTCTACCAAATGACTGGGCTTACCTATTCAGAATTTGTGCGACATGTAGCTATTGTAAATATTAGGTATTTACCTATGAAATTGCCGTTTTGTATGAAAAAATTTAAACGATTTTTTTTTCATATATTTTTTATTTGTATTAATCGAAGTAATCACCCATGCAATCAATGCATCTTTGCCAACGCAGTGGCAGTTTATTGATGCCCTTCTTAAAGAAATCAGCTGGACGGGAGGCAACAAATTCTTCAAAGGCATTTTGTACTGCCTCTTGGGTATTGAATTTTTTTCCCGCCAAGAAGTTATCCAAATTCTGGAAAAAGTAGTAGTCTGTAGGCGCAAGGTCTGGTGAGTAGGGCGGATGACGGAGAGCTTCCAACCCTAACTGGGGTTGGAAGCTTGAAAGAAGCTTGCAACTTGGAGACCGTCTGCTGTGCAGTATGTGGTCGCGTGTTGTCGTGCAGGAGCAGCGGAGTCGAGCGATTGACCAATGCTGGTTGGAGATGTGCCAGCTTCTCCATCATTGTGTTCAGTTCTTCACAGTACACATCTGCAGTAATGCTCACCCCGTTTGGTAAGAAGCTGTGATGAATCACACCGGCGCTAGACCACCAAACAGTGACCATCACTTATCTAGGGGTAAGTTTTCGTTTAGGGCATTGTTTAGGTGCTGAACCAGGATCCAACCAACTTGCTGAGCGCTTGCGGTTATCAAACAGAATCCATTTTTCATCGCAGGTAACAATGCGGTTCAAAATTCCTTCATTTGTGTGTCTGTTGAGCAGTGCAAGGCACGTCTCGACGCGTACTTCGCGCTGGCGATTATTGAGTTCGTGGGGCACCCACCCATTTGTCAATCTTTTTTACCTTGCCAAATGGACCAATATTGTTTTGACGCTAACGTCGAAAGCTGCTGCTAATTCAGCCGTAGATTGTGTATCATCAGCTTCCACAATCGCCTTTAATTCGTCATTGTCGACCAAAGTCTTCGGACGACCGCGAGGTTCATTTTTCAGGTCGAAATTTCCAGAACGGAAGCGAGCAAACCAATAACAGGTGGTGTGTTGGTTTGTAGTGTTAGCTCCGTAAACATCGTTGATGTTGCGTGCCGCTTGTGCCGCGTTGCTGCCACGACGGTACTCATATTCCATAATTACTCGAATTTTTAACGTATCCATGATGACGAAAAAGATTGAAATGCGATGAAAATGTAACACTAATCAATAAACAAATGACTACTTTTTGAAAAAGAATTCCATGTTTTTAAAATAAAATTAATTTGAAATTAAAATTCTTAGCCAAACAAAAATTATTTTGATTTGAAATGGCCAGTACTGCAGAACGTCAATTTCATAGGTAAATACCTATTATTATTTTCTCTATTGATAAAAATATGATGAAAAAAATATAAGATTTCTGGGAATATTCATTTAATGTTCATGAAATTCATTTTAAAAATAGAATTCATGCTCACTATATTATGTATATTTACCAACAGTGTAAGCAATATCACTAATGTGACAACAGACAACGGGTTTAAAGTTTCATAAAGAAATGCTTGTTACTGTTACAAGTGTTGAAGGCTGTGGAGAGCCGTCTGCGATGGCTAACGAACCCTCCACTGGAGAGTAACGAGATAAGAGGAATGGAATTTTCCAGACTCGAGGAGCAACTATATAATACAGTGACCATCGTCAACTATCTTGCTGTTTATAAAGCAAGTGAAGCAACTAAAATTATGGTACTTTGGTTTTTTTTATTCCGTTTATTTATGACTAGCTTTTGCCCGCGGCTTCGCTCGCGTGGAATGTGTTCTTGGAGAAAATACTTCTTCAGCAAATAACTCTACTCACTGCAACATGCTTCTGTATGCAATATTTAAAATGTTTTTAGGGTTTCGTAACCAGTGAGTAAAAACGGGACCCTATTAATTATCACCTCGACGCGACGAGCGAGACCGCTTGATATGTATATTTTGTGCTTGAATATAAAGCGCTTGAGTTCTTTGTCGGGATAAAACATAGCCTATATTTTAATCCAGAGCCTAAACTACTACTACACCAAGTTTCATTGAAATCCGCTCAGTAGTTTTTGCGTGAAAGACTAACAAACATCCATCCATCCATCCATCCTCACAAACCTTCACATTTATAATAGTAGTAGGATTGTTATTTTCCTCGCTAGAGAGCTCTGATATACGCGTGCGATCGCTGCTAATCAGTGCTATAGGATGAAGCGCGGTCTTCGACGCAGCCGCTATGTCAATACATTTTAAATCTGTAATATCTTCGAAAATCTTATACTTTAAACGAGACAATCTTGTATATAACATATAATTGGTATCTCGGCAACGATTATAAGTATATTAATAATTTCGACTCTCTTACGTTTACGTAATTTTTGTAATTATGTTTCTTATTATTTATTAAACTGCGCGAAATCCATCGCGGTTTCCGACATACCGGACGTAACCGGTTAACAATATATTGGTCATAATATCTTACTTGAAAATATAAAGCGAAATTGTAGAAATTGGATTATACGAGTTAAGCCTTTTCTGTTCATTACCACATTCCCAATTAGCCAATCTCTAATGAATCGAGAATAATAAATTGGAAACAGATATATCAGAGGAGGTTTTGATATTGCGGTTTTGATAATACTTTTAGTTTTGTTCGTACTTGCAAGTAACTGTAACAGCATACAAAATATGGGCATTATGTGTCCGGGTTCATCAAATATCATCGCGATATGAAGCATTTAAATTTCAAATCAAATGACTTGCAAGCAGCCCTAGCCTAGAACAATAGAATCGACTCTCGACTGACGACTCGAAAGGGGCATGCCAAGTCTCCATAATAATTTCGGCCCACAGTGCACAGCTGTGCTATGTACTGATAATTATAGTAGGCGATGGCAGCAACTAATTACTAAAAGAAGTGGTTTATAAAAAACTTGGCATTTTTAAGTTATGAATTATTTTTTTATGTTATTATCACAACTTATATGACATATGTGCAATGTCATTTTATATAATCGAAATCATTGCAAAAACTAACATTAGGTATAAATATTATATCATTATATTATTATATTATAAATTGTATTATTTCGATTACCTGACAAAATAATATTTTTAGTAAGGGCAACATTTTTATGTGAGAAAGTCATAGAAAGTACTTGTCTAGGTTCCTGTTCGTTTACTTGTTTAATATTTTTTGTATAAAGTTGCCGAGTTGTACAGATTAATGAATACAAGGAAGGACTACCATAAAAATTAATACAATTTTTGAATATAGCCAATTATGTGTGCACTTCTGGGCCTAAAACTGGCATTCCCCTTTCCTGTTAGTGACGGAAAATTCAAAAATTAATTATTGAGTGCTTCATATTCCCCTAATTGGGTAATATGCAATTGATTTGGCAATTGTAATTCTGATGAACAAAAGCTATTGAACTAACAAGAGTCTATGGCATATTAGAGTGTCCTAAGGGTCAGTTCATACCGCGACGATAAGCGGCGATGCATTTTTCGGATTTTCGGAGTGAATTCACTCTTAAGTTAATTCACACTAAAATATTTTAACACAAAGTTATAGAACAGTATTTTTTAAATATTATATCCCCTATATAATATTTAAAAAATACTGTTCTATAAGGTTATAAGTTTGACGTGTCTGTAATCTGTAAATATATCCGTGTCTGTGCCATGAGGCATCGTTGCTTCGAATACACAGAATTAGATTTTGAAATTAAACTTGTTTAACGGCGTTGAGAACGTCACCGGATTTTATAATAAAATATTCTTACCTTAAATTAAAATCTATTTCCCGACTACGCAAATTATGTAGCCTATGTTACCCGGGCCATTAGTCGAACCTACTGACACCTCTTTTATTAAAATCGGTTCAATATTTTACGCGTTACGATGGAACCAACATACATACATACACTGCCAAAATCATTACCCTCCCTTTTGGCTTCTCCATAGTCAGAACTTCAATTATAATAAGTCGTTCGTTTTGTCGACCAGTCTTTTAGCCAAGTCCTTAAAAAGTATCTTAGCAAATATAAAATTAAATATATATTTAACGACCCATACAAAAAATTGATTATATACTATTGCTCGATATTAGTACTAATAGTTGTATGGATAATAACATTTTTCCATTGGTTCCGAAACTGGGGGTAATTACCCCCACGGGGGTAAAACATCTATTATATGGGGGGGGTAACACAGGTGGTACCTAAAAAGATTAATAGACAGAAAAAAATATATTTTATGTTTAATATAAAATAACAGTAGGTACGCAGCATGGCGCTCTCTCGCGTTCATAAAATCGGTGAGAATTATGAACACTGTACATTTTGGGGAAAAGCAACTTCAGAACACCCTAAAATTGCTGAAAGAGCTCTGAAAATGTTGGTACCGTTTTGTACAACTTATAGATGTGAGAGCGGCCTCTCAACTCTAATTACATTATAAGTAAAGGCCAGAAACCGTCTGAATGTGGAGCCATGACACGAGACGCTCGTTGAGTGTAACTAAACCTTATGTTAAAAACCTGAAAAACCTAAAAAAACTTAAAAAAACCTTATATTAAATTTAAAACAATCTTAACCTTCACACTAAAATCTAAACGTTAGTAACAAAATGGTATTGTAAATGTGATTTTTTTATAAATAAAGATATTTGTAGATACTTGTAGGTGCTTGTATTGTTTGCTTGAAATAATTTTTGGGGTTGGGGGTTAACTGGGGGTAAAATCAATTTCTCTAACAGTTCTGAAAAGGTGAGGAACCACTGACATAGACCAATCATACAATAAGTTGACGACCTCTGTGGCTCAGTGGTTCAGCGCGTTTGTGCTCAAGCCGGGTCGCGGGTTCGAATCCCGCCGAGGGAACAAAAAAATTTTCTGTGTTCCTGGGTAAAATAAAATACAAAATTGTCTTGGCTCCATAGTTTTGTATATTTTTTTTATTACTTTCGAAGGCAGGTCAAAATCGAGCCCTGACGTCACTGCGACCCTAGTGGATCTATTGTGACTCCTTCGCGTTATAGTACCTGCCCCAGGCCTATGCTGCTCATAAACAGAACGATGTGGTTGGGGTTGGTGCTACGATTTTCCTCTGTGGTGGAGTATTCGTGCTGTCCAAGGTACCTGTTTCTGTTCTGTTGAAGTGCTGGACAGTCGAGGAGAAGGTGGAGGGGTGTCTCGTCTTTCTCCCCGCAGAATCTGTAAGTTGTTGTGTCACCATCTCCTATTCTGTTGAGGTGTTTGAAGTGAGGTGAGGTGAGGTGAGGTAAATTATTTTTTGAGGTGAGGTCACTCTTAGTTGATTCCTACTCTAATGTTGTGTTACTAGATGTTCGTACTTTTAATCAAGTTTTCCTGTGTCAAATTGTGCGCAAATATTTCTATATGTTGTTAAAATATCGTACCTACCTTGGTTTTTTATTAAGCAGTATCTATTCATCCTTTACATTAATAGGTGATTCACAAAACGTATGCGTATAGACTTCTATTTAAGACGTTTATCATTACCTATTGTTCATATTATGTTCCTGGGACAAAAGCATATTGCAAGTCGAAGTACGCATCATATAGGTCATCTGGTGTTCGTATAACAAAGTAAAAATAATGAAAAACTTACCATTAACTAAAATGATAATGAAATTGTTAATTTTGCTAATAATGATAGTGATGCTATTTATTTTATCAACAATATTGTATAGTTCGAGGTATTGGCCGGACTTACACAATTACATAAACGCAGATGTAAAAATTAAACGGATTCCTACAATATCCGAAATGAATATAACAATCGTCGATGAGATTATTTTCGTGAACGCAACAACTGCAGTGTACGACACTACTGATAGCACAGCTACTAGTGATGATTTTTACATTGATTACTTTTCTCTAAATGACGTAGAGACTAGTAGAGAAAAAAGAAACCATGATGATTACAATGAAGAAGATCTTCCAGACTATTACAAAACGATAAATCCGGAAGACACGATCAAAGTAATAAAAGATTTGATAGACGAAAGTAAATTGACTACATCTAATCATATTGATGTAGAGATATTTCAAAACCACCGTCATTATAACAAACTGGTAAGTTTTTCTTAACATTATTATTACTTCCTTAAAGTAACATTTACCTCGAAATATTCTAGGTTAAATGTAACTTTAAATTAACGACTCCTGTGGCTCAGTGGTTGAGCGTGTCTGAATCCCGCTGCCAGCTCAAGCCGGGGGTCGCGGGTCTGAATCCCGCCGAATGAACGAAATGTTTTTCTGTGTTACTGGATCATGGCCGTGTTTTATATATTATGTGTGTATAATATAATAAAAATCTTAAATATATGTTTAATATAAAAAGTATTAAAAATACTTCCCGTTGTCTGGTCCCCGTAACACAAGTTCTTCGAGTATTTAGCACGGGGCCTGATTGACGTAGTGTGAAGTGTCTATAGACATAATAAAAATTAATAAAAATTTTATAAAAATAAAAACTACGTTTACGTAGATATAATATTTTTTAGTTTGAAAGCTGAAGACACTATTATTATTTTTAAACAAAAAATTAAACCGACTTCCAAAGTAAAAATGCACAAAAAAGTATGAAATAAAACTTATTTTCTAAATAATTCCCCTTTTAAATGTTGGCTGAAATTGTAACTATTTCTCTACTCAATCTTCATAATTCTGTACGTTGTTCGTACGTATGTTCGATCGGTCAAAAAAAATAAAAAATAACATACAGCCGTTCGGCTGTATATTATTTTTTATTTTTTTGAATGTATAATAATATATATAATGTATAATATAAAATATAATGTATATAAAATATAATAAAATAAAATATATAATAAAATATAAAATATAATGTATAACCGCCTCCTTTTTTTGGAAGTCGGTTAAATATTAAATCACATTCCTAACAGAAAAAGATGATTTTGTAATTTTAAAACTTTTAATAACACTGTTCTACAAAATAAAGATATTTGTGTGCATTTTGACTAAAAAAAATTTTTTTATACTAATTTGGATTTTGGGGTCATTGAATACGGTAATATACATTTTTTGTTGTCAAGTAAGCTCTTTACTTGACAGCAAAAAATAGATTGTTTTAAAATAAAAATATGCACATAAACCACCCTTATAATCTTCAATAAGCCGTAACTGGGACATACTTAACTTTCAGTTTTAAGTATATTTAGATTATATCACACTTCCCTGTAAAAGGCAATTTTAATGTAGACTGTTGTAATTAATTGATATTAAAACGCATTTGTTATTGATCCTTGTTACTGACGCGACAGCTAACATCTCGAATTGCGTATCATCCCATTCTTGTCTACATTAATCCATCAAAGTCATTTTTGCCACGAAATTCTCAAGGTAAGGCCATTGCGTAACACCAAAGTTATAATGAGCACATAAATCTGAGCTTTGATGACTGTGGTTTAAGTTCATTACGACAAAACAAAACGTACAAGTAAAAAACTCCGAGTCTTGCATTTGTGTACTATCATGCATTAAGTGCTAACGTATTCGCTCGCTAAAAATGGTGTGGAAAAAAATTATTTTATTTTTTATATTAATTGCCAACGTCGTACTTGTGCGCTGTGAGTGCGATAGCTACTCCACATGTGTCGGATCATTCATAAGCAACTTTTTCGACGGCGTCAATTATTTTCAAAATATAAAAAGTGATTCGTCGAATAACACTGAACACGGTGAGGGTGATATTAACAATATTCTCACTAATGTGTCCAGCTTTTTGCAAAGCGAATGGGACAGTAACGATTCGATTGTCACTCGCAACGTTTTTCAAAATGTCGATAATGACACATCAGTCTTCGTTAGAGCGATAAATATCGGTGAAGATATCGATTTCTACAATATATTCGATGAGAATCAAACCTTGATATCACCGGAGGTATTCAACGTAGGAGAGTTTTCTACTAACAATGAAAGCTCAATAATATATGAGACGATCATACCAAAAAACTTCACGTTTCAACCTCTAGTGTTCAATTTTAGTGACATACTGGCACCTGTTAATTTTAATACATCAGAGTTCCCACGAATAAAGATCGAACATTACAAGGCAGAGAAAGATCAGCACGAGAACGAAATCTCCGATGCTGATTTCCAAGAGTATTACGATTTCAACGAAGATAACAGCACTGATTACCCCATAATCGACTACATAGACTTATACAAAGATACGACTAATGAAATCGTGGTATCGAATTCGACGGAGCGTTACAATGCCAATAATATTGACGTAACCGAGAATGTTGGGCAATTTAATGAAGACTCTTCGGTTCAGGTTAAGAAATACGAAGACAAAGGTTTCGTTGACGTAAGTGTTCTCGTTACTTAATAAAATGTTGTAATTAGCCTCAAATATCCAGCGGAGGCATGTGTATATTGCTTTACAAAGGCACTAACGGTAATAATGGTTGGAGATATTTTGATTCTCTTTATTTTAAAATGAGTTTTATTTATACAATTTTGTTATTTAAAATAAAATATGTTATGATAGGTATGTTGCCTAGTGGAATATCACAATTTTATAAATTAAATTTTAAAATAGTTGAATAGACATATAAGTAGAAATATAGGTACTTAGGCAAAGATTTCAAAACTAAAGACTGGCTATGACGTACATTTGACAGAACAAATCTTTATACAAGAAAAATGTACGCCATCTTGGTTTTCACAATACCTCAAATGTCAAAATGGCCCCAAAATCGCTAAAACTAGGGCCATTTAACTGGGGACAGTTATCACCTCAACATGCCTCGTCTATAACATATACGTCTATGTATTTAGGTTGACGCGATAAAAATTATAAGCAAATAAAAAAATATTGCCCATCTCTTTCTCGCAAAACGGTTTGTTACGTCACAAGCTGCTACCGCCATACATTATTTTATGACAATAAAAAAATGTATGACGGGAGCAACTCTTGACGTCACAGGCCGATGATATATCGCTCTCTTTCTTATTGTAAATTTAAATTGTTTGTATCTTCGTTATTTTTGAAGATATACGAAAATGGGTTCTGGATTATATACGTTTTTGTTTTTATGTTTATAAAATGTTGTCTAACATCGAATAGACGAAAACAAAATTTTAGGCAACATGCCTATTAGCCATTATGATGTAAACATAAATGAGCAATTTTTTTACCCTTTTGGGTACGGAACCCTAAAAAACCTTTTGATATTATTTCCAGATTGGTGAGATATTCATATTTCTTTACATTAAACATCAAATGAAGTACATTTCAGTTTTGCAGTCGAATAATTTTAATCTCACAAAGTTCTTTAAATCGTTTCAAACATTCACCGCTAAGTCCATTCAATTCACATTTCACGTTTATACTGCAAACAAAAATATGATTTTGAAATGAAAGTTTCATTTACGACCATCATATAAGGCCACGTACAAACCACGCGTTCGAAATAAAAATAGGCCGTTTTTTCCGAAATTTGCGCCAAAGATTTAAGACCCTATAAAGTCTCGTTCTGTTTCTCAGCTGAACATGTTATACTGTAAATAAATAAAATAAATTACGTTTATTTCAGACATAGCACTATAAATATACAATAGACATTTGTTGTTAATTAAATTGTGATATCAAACTGACATGTTATTGACAATTATTGTGTTGTCACTTCCTGTCGCCTTAATAATACAAAATACAAATGATGAGAACGCTACTTGCTTATGAATTAGATACCCTGATAGTACAACATTAAAATGTTTATATAAGTAGGTTATAAATATTAACTACTCAGACTTTTCTAAATTACTGTCTTCATTCATACTAATATTATGGAGAGAAAAGGTTTGTTTGTTTGTTTGCATTCAATAGGAGCCGAAACTACTGGACTGATTTTGATGAAATTTAGTACAGATATAGATTAGACCACGGGTCAGGACATATGCTACTTTTTATCGTGGCAGAATGTACGGTTCTCGCGAGAGATTTTCTCTACCGCGCACGAAGTCACGGGCAACATCTAGTATTTAATAAAAAAAAGCTTTTGATTTAAACACTTATTATTATTATAATGTTTCACTATCGTATTTTTGAAATTATATTGAAATAAATTAGAAAACGCGCGTGACACGCTTCATATAAGACTGTACCCTTATCGTAGAGAGTGGAGGGTGTATGTTGTAAAACGAAGACTGTCCGTGTGACAGTTTCAGTTTTGACTGTCCCAACTTTGAACCCCTTAATAAGCAGTAGTATGTTTTGACGAGATTTTTTTGAAGTGAAAACTTCTTTAGCGGCGCTGTGTACTTTTTTTGGAATGGGTAAAAATTTCTAAACTCGCGTCAGGACACGTGACCTGATAGAAAATTCATAAGACGGATGGAGAGAGGACAGGCGGCGCAGGGCGCTTGCGCGAATGTTCGTGTGTGTTAATGTTACAGCGTGCCGAGCGCATCCCTGGATGAGATTAATATTATTAATTTATTTTGTTTATTTTATTATTTATTATTATTATGTAAAATAATTGTAATAGTTCTGAAGTGTTAAATTTTTAATGTAATATAAATTGTCATGTTTGTGTACGATAGCGCAATAAATGAATATTGTATTCCACCACATAAATAATAGTACTTTTATACTGATAATGAAAGCAATTCGCAATAAAATTATTCTCTAACCATTCCAAAATATCAAAAATGCACAACGTTAATATTCAAGTTTTCATAATCATCGAGTATTTTTAGAGATGTGCATTGAGCACATAGAAGTAGGTTTTGCTTTTAGCATTTTATGTATTTATCCGATTTCTTAAATGTGAATTTCATTAGGTTCCTACGTGTTCCTATTTAACAATAATTACAATATTTTATAATTGTATATTTACTTACTAGTAACTAAATAGTTGTAAATGTATAGTGTATACATTAAAGCCGGCCAAATGCAAATCGGACTCGCGCACGAAGGGTTCCGTACAACAGAAATACACCTTCTGTAAAAATTTGCAACCCTCTAGCTATCACGGTTCACGAGACACAGTCTGGTGACAGACAGACGGACGGACGGACAAACAGACAGGTATCAACTAAAAAGGGCAAGCTAATCCTTCTCTCTTTGATAGTAAAATTATACTTTGATACCAGAATAAACGAAATTACCAACAATATCGTCGCTCACACAGGCTCGACCCAAACCGGCGGCGTGCGACCGCGACTCGACAATCTGTCGACACGCTTTTGACACATATTTCTATACAATCAACATGTGTAGCCGGTCGCGGCAACTCGAAATATTTTAAATAGCGACGGCGATCAGTCACGGTCGCTTGTGGCCCGTCTGCGCCGAGCTTTTGTAATGACGAGACGCGGAACTTGTTTTTTTGTATTATCGCAATTAAACAAAATTAATAACACAAAATATACGTAAATTTACAATGACGAAATTAATTCACACTATTGTTTGTTATGGTAACATAATTAAGCTAAGGCACTTGAGACGTTTGTCTGACAAAACGTTTAAGGCTCCACTAGTCGGTTTTTTTTTTCTCCATACAAACGCCGTTGGTGATTTTCTCTAAAGACAAACATTGTACACACAAGTTTTAGCGTAATGTCGATGTTTATTACACATATCTAGGTCGGTATGTGCTTATATTTCTAAAATTTAAATTAGCTTAGAAGATAATTGCCTCGTAAACATCGGGGATGTTTAGCGCATCTTTGACCGTAAATAAAAAAAACCAAGAATGAAAATAAAAAAGCAAGCACACACAGATACATTTTGATTGTTCGTCTTTACTTCAGACAAAAGTATTATGTAGTCTTTTCATAAAACACCAACAGCTGAGTGTCGATTCGCGTAATTTAAGGACGCCTTTTCTCAAAATACTTTACAGAGCAGTATAAATGTGTGCATTATTGTTTCTCTTATAAGTTTACCATTTTATGAGTATATGCTTTTTTCCCCGATGTTAGGTGAAATAGCAAGCTTCCCCGCACCCCGCACTGAGTTCGAGCGGTTGACTAGCGCACTCTTAAGGCCTGTTTCACAATCTACTGATAAGATCAGATAGCATTTTTATGATATCATTTTTTTAAGAAAATCACTGGTTTTTAAGAAAAATGTGCATTTTTCTTAAAAGAAAATTCTGTTTCATGTCTCATAATGAAAAATTCTCGCTTAGTTTGTCCCTATTTATTCCTTAAAAATAATATTTGACTCATTGACGGTTAAAATACATAAAAAAATCACTAAAAAGACAAACATTTTTAAAAATACGTCATGTCAAAGTCAAAATGTCGAAAATAAATTTGAAATGAAATTTCAATAACTTTGTAAATATCAACTTTCGGATAGGGGATGACATGAAAAATATTCTTGTAAATGAGGTCTACTTTCTGTCTTTCTAAGGAATGTATCGAATTTCAGGTCACCCTGTATAAAGTAAGCAGCGACATAACTTCCGAATAAGATATTCGACATTTAATTTAAGATTGCGAAACAGTTCCTAAATCTTTGGATCATATACAATAATAAGCAGTTTTTTTTTTCAAATACATGGGGCATATAATAATAATCTTATATTTGTATAACATTATTATTATATATCCATGTATTAGTATAGATATTATATATAATATCTATACTAATATAATAAAGAGGAAAGATTCCGAAAACTTCAAACGATTGGACAGATTTTGACGACATTGGGCACAGATAGAGTAGACCACGGGGAGGGACATAGGCTACTTTAAATCGCGGCAAAATGTACGGTGACAGCTTGATTTCCTTTTGTAACTCAACGGCAACATCTAGTTGTGATAGTATACAGTGTTAATTTACATAGCTTCCTTTAATTTCACAAAAAAGGCCATTTCCATGTCCGTGTGCCACACTGCGTGGACTGTGCTGTCTACTTAGCCATAAGTTTTGGTTTAAAACTCGATCAAAATTTTGATTATTAATTCAGCAAAAAATATAATTAAAAGGCATTTAAATGAATAAGGTTTCTAGTTTCAGACAATTTATTTTCCCAAATTAACATTTAAATTAATATTTCGTGTTTTAAGCTCTACTCTGTAAGTCTCTAACATTTTTTTACTGTTATCAGAAAGAGTCGTGCGTAAGCATCAGCTCACACCCAAACGAGACAATACGCGAAGTGTCGCTGCATTTTTAAAGAAGCCATTCAAAATTTAACTTTAATCACTACATCAGAAGATACACGGTTCATTGCAAGAGCGGCGCCGCGATATACACCGCGGAGACAGCTCGAAATTCGAACTCTTGCAATTAAACGTCCATCTTGTGTAGTGAATAAAGTTCAATTTTAAATGGCTATATTAAAAATGCAGCACCGCGTCGTGTTACGTCTCGTTCTGGTGTGAGCTGACCCGATGCTTTTTGTTTTGATATAAGATTTTTATTAGAAGATTAGCTTTGTTTCAAATTCGACCTACTCTGAGTCGTTGATCTCCTTAATCTAAGCCATTCTCACGAATTCGTTTCGTTTTACGTTTTGTTTTACAAATTCTGTTTAAGCTGTCAGTTTTAGTTTTAGTATACAAGTGTACGTTAATTATTCACATAATGCTAAGAAAAGAGTAATCAAAAATCTTGGCACTCTCCGTTATCTTAATATCATAATGATTTAGTTTTTACCACGTAGGTATTACGAAGATATTATATTGTCTAGTCCGTAAAAGTAATTTACGGTCGGCGACAAGCCGGTGTACCACTTGCCAATCTTATTACTATGGCAATAATGTTCACTAGCGGTGCACCGGCTTGTCGAAAACCGGAGGGCGTGTCTGTGTTACAGTCATAGGCGTGGACCAACACAACATTTTATACATAAATACAAACTTAGCGTTGTTGTTATAACTTAAAAAACTTAGGCCTTTTTAATCGTTATTAGATGATTTAAATACAGCAGGGCAATCGCGCTAAGTTTTTTTCAGTTGAATCGTAAGCGAACCGTGAACGTTTCTCGACTTTTTGAATGATTCGACTTTTTGAAGCCCGAGCGCAAACGCTGTCAAAACAAAAATTTTATACGATGCTACTTTATCTCACGCGTTTCTAAAACGTTTCTTGTTTTGATGTGGTTATTGTTGAGAATATGAGATAAAAATTATTTCTTGTATAATCAAATAAAAGTAAAACGATACTGAAATTTGTTCAGCCGCACCGGAATCGAACCGAAACTGAATCATAACCAAAGCAGAGTTGAACCTGAACTCAAACGATCAACAATATCGCGATTGCCCTGCAGTATTCTCCGAGCGAAGTAACCACTCCCGAAATACTCTCTCACAACACAGTCAGCCTAGTCCAGGTGAATGACTGGTCAATACGTCTGGGGCCAACCGTGTGCGGATTTCCTCACGATGTTGTCCTTCATAGTTAGAGCGTCCGTATAATGTACTTGAGATCTGAAAAGTCTCATTGGTACACGCCACAATCTGGGAATCGAACCAAACGGTTGCGAATCAAACGGTCTACCCACGGAGCTCTTGTTGTTGTAAATAGTTGTAATAAAGTACAATGGAGCTTGCAATAAAACATCTGTGGGCGCAAGTCAAAATATTATGTAAGGTTTAAATCAAATTAGTCATCAATCAAAATAAAATACATTATTATATTAATACGTAATGCAATAACTTTCAGTGCAGTTTTACGAGAATTGTGCAACCCGAGGAGTATGAAATTAGATTAGGCCGGTAAATTGCGTTTGATAGATACGATTTTTGTAACACGTTGACGTTTGTCAATTCGTCACGACATTTTAATTTTTTTTCCTATTAAGAGACAAAGGAATCCTTAGTTCAAACTTTAAAATTATATGAATTATTATTGCGAATTTTGAGCACAGAGCGACATCTAGTTAGGACAAATGTGTGGTTCATTGATATACTGTTGTACTACCTTTTGCCCGTGGCTTCGCCCGCGTAAATACAGTATCCCACAGGAACACTGTACTTTTTCGGAATAAAAAGTAGCCAGTGCTTCAACTACTACCATACCAAATTTCATCGAAATCCGTTCAGTAGTTTTTGCGTGAAAGGGTCACAAACATCCATCCATCCATCCTCACAAACTTTAACATTTATAATAATAGTAGTAGGATAATAGCTACCAGTAATGGATCGTTGTGGTTAATTCTTGCCAGCACGCGAGGCAGTACATCAATCATATGCGTGAGGAATGGGAGAAACGAAATGTACAAATTATATTATGTATACCATGGGAAAGCGCACTCCATCATGCATCAGTCGGCTGTTACCGGAGAAATACCACGGCCTCTGTCAAAACGAGACGTGAAAAAATATAGTGTTGTGTTTCTCCGAGTGAGTGACCCGAGAGTCCGAGATCCATCGAGGGTTCGGGGTTTTTAAAATCAATGAACGCACAGAAGCTGCTCTGGTATTCTCAGTGAGGGTAATTAGCAAGCTACAAATAGGAACATTATTTTACTATTAAAAATATTTATACATTTGATAAGCTATACAATATTTTGTCCTTGTCTGACACCTTGGAGAAGTCGCTTGATAGATAAGGACAAAACATTGTATAGCTTATCCATTGTGTAAATGTTTTGATGACTAAGGACTAAGGGGGTACAACTACAAAATAGTTGTTTTTTCGGCAACAACAAAAGTTTTCAATTTCAATAAACTATAATGATGGGGCACTGTCATTATACGTCTTATGACCCGAATCACGAAGAACCTTGAACATTAAAGTGCCTCCTCCATAATATTATGTTCTCACCAACCTCCACGGATGTGCGGGGAAAACTAAACCGCTGTACAACAAAAGTGTCGCTGGAACACATGCCTCATTGATTTGTTTTATTATTATTTATTAGTTACTAGCGATCTGCCCCGGCTTCGCACGCGATGTATTAAACATAGTACGTGGGTAACCGAGCTGTGCTCGGAGTTCTGATGAATTAAAAAAAAAAGAATCACAAAAATATTTATCTGGCCGGGTTTCGAACACACCACTCTGAATTTTCGAACAAAAACAAATATTGTACACACGCATACCAAGCTACCAATCAGACCGATAATATAGTCGAAATTATTGTGAAAACATTTACAGGGCAAGGACATCGTTAAAGATGATGCATACGCGATACTCCCGTGGATCGCGGCCATATTTATCAAGAACGACACGAGCGACCAGTTCAGCTACTACTGCGACGGAGCTCTGCTCTCCAACAAAACTATTGTTACAGGTATGTTAATAAAAACTTTTTATCTAGTAAAACCGGCCAAGTTCTAGTCGGACTCGAGCACGAAGTGCACGAAGCACAAATTTCAACATTCTAGCTATCAAAGTTACGAGGTACCGCCTAGATACAGATAGACGGACGGACAGACAGACAGACAGACGGACAGACAGACAGACGGACAGAGTGAAACTATAAGGGTTCCTAAATATGAAAATAATAATTCACTTAAAGAAGGACGTGTACGTAAGCACACTCAAAACACAGAATCCTTTTTAAGCGTCTTTAAATATTCAAGAAAAAGGCATATATAATTGTATGGAATATTGTAACAAAAAATATCTTGAGACGGAAAATCCTTATACTTTTTGAGAATAATCCCCTTTCTAGTGCTCTGGTACCTTTAAAAAATGAAAATGTCACCCCGCTACATCGATGTGAAATTATAGATGCACCTTGGATTATTTTATCGTCAAAATCGTTAATAAAATATGATTTAAACTTACTTAATGTCAGTAAGTAAAATGACTTTTCTATGCACTTCACCTCTTTTTCCTTTATTGGCAATAAGTAGAAACCCAAGGGGGTTGGGGATTTTAAGGAGGAGGCCACGGTAATCGCTTACCATTAAGCAGACCGTCTGCTCGTTTATTGGTCCATATCATAAAAAATACGGATTTATTTTAAGTGTCATTTTACTGCAATGAACTAACCTAACCAAGAGCATGTCAGGACATGTCTAAGCAGGGTTCCATAACTATCAACGCGCAATAGGTATTCTTTAAATTACTTCAAAAGTTATAGTCCATTTTGGTTCAAAATAATTTTCCTTAATTCTTTTCCACATGACCTAGCAGCAAGGAAACTTACAAGTTTCTATCTCTTATAGTTATAAACTACTATGGATGATTACTCGAAAATGGTTGACTTTGTAGAAAATTTATGTATGAAACCATGATTTTATTTAAAAATGCCTATTCAACGATACCCCACACGATGGGCTAGAATTAAATAATATTTTTCGTCCCAACTTCACATCTATACACAATCAATAACTATACCAAATTTCATCCTTCTATATATTTATTTATAATTAAAAAAGCCAGAAGGGCGAACAGACAGGTAGACAGTCGACGGACAGACATAGCGAAACTATAATATCTAATGATATCTAATACTATCCTTGAGTAGTACGGAACCCTAATAATAATTTATTTGTTGATATTATTATTTTTATGTCTACAATTTGACCACAATCCACTATGTGAACACTAATAAGTGAAAAATGGTACACAAAATTAATGAATGCAGTGCATACGAATGTGTTTGATTAGCCGCAGACCAAATGCAACGCAGTGCACTATGCAGACAATTACTATGTAATTTCATAATATTTGTTATGATCATTTCAACGCCTGTATTAAACACATATTGATCGAAACAATTACAAAACTGTGATAATACGTTATAGTAAATTTAAAGATTACAATTTTGTAGTGAAACCATTGTGATTCGCTTTATTTGCTGAGATATTTCAGGGCTTACAGGAGTTACAGGCGAATATTCAAACTCTGCTTAAATTAAAAGGCTCTTAATTCGAATGCTGTATTTGTCATTCTGCCAATGCAAAAGTTCGGACTGCGGATCGGACTGAGTTCCAATGAATGGAATTGCGGCTGTATCTGTGCGGTTTGGCCTCCAGATCGAACTGTCGTGCTAATTACGGCTAAAATGCATTTAGTGCGTTTGGACTGCCGGCGTCATACGTATTAAGGCGAGCGTGCGGAGAAAACTGTCAGATTGCTGTCGCATCGACATGGCAGATCGGACTGTCAGCCCCGTACATTTCCATGTTCGCTACGGAGCGAGGGTAGGAACGATGCGAACTGTTTCGTGGTCCTAACTTTACATGTTGGAGGTTGGAGGGTGCAGATGACGGCCAGTTATTTATGATTTTCCAAGTAGTGTGTAAGTTTTTAAATGTTTGAAATTTTATCTAGAGTTTATACTACATCAGGTGTTGGCAAATTACGGTGGCGCTGGCATCGGAAAGCGCGCCATGTATTTTGTTTTTCATCTGCACCCACAAGCGGCTAATTTGATAGAACCTCTCACACCATAACGAGAACAATCGTTATGTGCAAAAACCGATGAGCCGTCGTAATATGCCTGGCAGATGGGAAACGTCTAAAATATTGACGCATTTGCTTCCTTAGCACAATTAGGGTCGCCGAGGATGCTTGAAGATTTTGTAATAATATGCTTCAAATGTAGCGCAGCGCTTTTGATTTTGTATGGCTATTAAAAACTACGCTCCGCGTCGCGTCGCGTCGTGAACTTACCTTTACGCATAGATAAACTCGAGAAATAGACGAGCCGAACTAGCGCGCTGGATGGCTCGCTGCAGATTTGTTCTACAAGTGTATTGGTCCGAGATGCGCGAGAGATAGGTACGCACGTCGCGTCGCGCCGCGTCTTCAGGACCAATTCTCGTAACTAATTCTCAATAAAGAAGTCCAATTTTCGTAACTATTTGTGATCATAATCCTGTCTCGACGTGCGCGCAATCTCACTCGCTCACGCGCGATAATAGACGCATGTGTGAATGCGATTCCGCGCGGACCGAAACAGGATTATGATCACAAATAGTTACGAGAGTTGGCCTTCTGATGGTCTTATCAAAACGCTTATAACCGAGTTCCAAGTAGCGAGCAAAGGGTATAAATATAGTAAGATTAGTTGGACATATTATTAGCTAGAATTAGCACTCTGAAGTGAAAGCGGGCCGGTCATGTCTGCAGACGGAGAGACGGTCGATGGAGCAGGCAAGTGTTAGCTAGCATGTCCTGCGGCACGATGGACCAACGATTTGAAGAAGGTGGCTGGCAGCGGATGGATGAGGCCTCAAGATCGGGATGGCTGGCGCTCATTGCGGGAGGCCTACGTTCAGCAGTGGACGGCGATAGGCTGATGATGATGGTGACTTATTTTTGTTTCCGGGTCAAGAGGAACATACTTTTTTGATGCTCAATATTTACCTATGGGTAAAAAATATTGAGTAGGTAACAGAGGCGAAGGCTGGTTCTCATAGAGAAACTCTAGTCTGTATAAAAGATAGGAATTTGGATAAGGGTTTTTAAAGGTTTAAGTGAAACCGATAGGAATGGAGTCATAGGAACCCCACGTCACTGGTACAATTGTCTAGCCGACTCTAGCCCCAACTGATAATAATTTTACATTAATATCATCTCATCAACGTCCTTTATAAAATTACTATATCATACAATCTGTAATAACTTGCAGCGGCGAGATGCATTCGAGGCACGAACTACAGCGTGGAGGCGAACGATATTATCGTGCTGCTCGGCAAAAACTCGCTGCAAACTACCAACGAGAATGAGAGAGTTGCCAAGGTATGAAATGAGTTATTATGATTATCCAAGAAATATTTTCAAATTCTGACAAGTACTTGAGTAGACATAGGTGTATTATAAATTATTGAGATATAAATTATATGAGAGGATTCATTTAAAATTAAGTTTCAAGTACGATTCTGACTAATACAATTGCTTTTTCTGATTCTGAAAAATATTAGATAAGTACTCAGTAGACAGTAGACATAAGAGTATATTACTATCCTAAGTGCTCCCTAGAATAGGGTATGATGTTTATTTTCTGAAAGTAAAATAAATATCATAATACCTGGGCTGATTGATAACTGGCCGAAACGACGAACTTAAAAAAATGATACGCAAAAAAGGAATATTACATTATATTCTGGCATCTTTTTGAAAATAGAACGCCAAATTTGAATTTAATCGAACTGATGGAATTTGTTTGAGGAGAACTTTCTCTGTCGTAAATTTTCTTAACAATGGAAAGAAACGAAATTCGTGCGGTGATAAAGTTTTACGTTTTAAAAGAGAAAACAGCAACCCAGATTAAGACCAAGCTAGACAGTGTTTTAGGTAATTCTGCTCCAGCATTGAGTACAATTCACACCTGGGTAACTGATGTTAAACGTGGAAGACAGAGCTGCGAAGACGCCCACAGGTCTGGCCATCCAAATGAAGTCACGAATCCAGACATGATCAAAAAAATTCACAAAATTGTATTGAATAATCGGCGCTTAAAGTTGCCAGAGATAGCAGAGATGGTGAGCATTTCATCTGAACGCGTTTTTAATATTTTGCACCAACATTTGGGAATGAAAAAGCACGCGTTTGCTCACTGTAGACCAAAAGCAACGTCGAGTGGACGATTCATCGGAGTGTTTGGCGCTGTTTAACCGAGATCCTAATGAGTTTTTGCGGCGTTATGTAACAGTCGATGAAACCTGGATACATCATTATACTCCCGAGACAAAAGAACAATCTAAACAGTGGACTGAGAGCGGAAAACCTGCGCCGAAGAAAGCAAAAACGGGTTTGTCGGCCGGCAAAGTGATGGTGACTGTTTTTTGGGATGCTCGAGGGATTATTTTAGTGGATTATCTGCAAAAAGGAAAAACAATAAATGGAGAGTACTACGCAAGCTTGCTGCAAAAATTAAGTGAAGAAATTCAGAAGAAACTACCACATTTGGCCAAGAAAAAAATTTTGTTCCACCATGACAACGCACCTGCACACACGTCAATGGTTGCAGTCGCCAAACTCCATGAATTGCGGTTCGAATTGCTACCGCATCCACCCTATTCCCCGGATCTGGCCCCGTGCGACTTCCACCTATTCCCAAACCTGAAGAAATGGTTAGGTGGCCAGAGATTTTCATCAAATGAAGAAATTGTTGTCATTATTGCCGTGGACGAGTATTTTGAGGGGTTGGAGAAAACATTTTATCAAACTGGTGTAACGGCATTGGAGAAGCGCTGGACTAAATGCATCGAGGTAGAAGGAAACTACGTTGAGAAATAAATTTATTTTCGGAAACTTATCAATCAGCCCTCGTGTATACCTTAGGTTGTTCAACATCACATACGGTTATTCTGGGCATGTGATCTACTGCCTATGTCTAGAGGCTTAGGCAGAAAAATAATATTTTTTTAACTTTGAACTCTTTACGGCGCTGTTAAGGTAATTGACCTCTCACATCTGATTATATTGATGTTATTTAGGCAAAGTCCTCTTTAAATCTCATGTTTCTGTGAGGTGCCTTAAAAAGCGCAATGTTACTTTTTTTTTGCCTAAACGTCTTGACATAAGCAGTACATCAGCCAGTTAGGTTAACCATCTTTACATAAGCACGCCCAAAATATCCGTAATTGTTTATGAACAACATTTTATATGTCGCTCCGCCCGCGTAAGTTTTATACAGAATCCTACGGTTCCTGTGAGATTCTTTCTTTCTTTCTGTACTTTTCGGGAATGAAATGTCCTTCCCCTTGATCTGCTCTATATTTGTGCCAAATTTTATCAAAATCATTCCAATAGTTTCTGAGCGTACTCAATGCAAACAAACAAACAAATCTTTCCAATTTATAAGAGATATAGAATACATAATACCTATGAGCATTAAGTGTAGATCAATGATTTCAAAACTAAGGATGACGTACGTATTTGACAGAAAAAATCTTCATACAAGAAAAAGTTACGCCATCTTGATTTCACAAGATTTTTTCAATTAAATGTGGACTGAATAAACTGCGGAAAGCAAATGTCTAAATGTCAAGATGACAAATGTTAAACTGAAACTCCCCCAAGCAAGCACGAAAGTGGGGCAGTTTAAGTGTAGACACTTTTTTCTTCGACATGCCTCGTCTATATTATATAGGCGATGGTGTAAGTATATTTATATGAATGTAGATTCATTATTTGGTTTCCAGGTAGGGGATGTTTTCATACATGAAAACTTCACTAACGGCTCTGAGAACGACATAGCTGTTCTGTCTCTGGAGGATGAAGTGGAACTCTGTAAGAACATTCAGCCAGCTCGACTGGGCGATGAGATGGACTATGACGAAGCTTACGTAAGTTTTCTTATGAACGATAAGACCGCAAACGAGCAGAGAGAGTAGGAACAATTGATAACCACGTTCCACCATTCGTAACGTTATCGAAAGGTGATTAAAAATTATGCTTGTAGTAGTGCAATCATAACTAAATTTAACTATGTAGCTGTTTATCTGTCCTGTTTCATTAATCTGTGCTTGCAATATCGGGAGTGCGTCGCCACTCTTTTACACCGGAAATTAATAATCAATCTGAATCTCATTTTAGCTATCTGAGATCAAGATTTCAATACATTAACTCCACGTCAATTTATGTCAATTTTTGTTTGAGAATCTAAGATTGAAGTCAATCTAAGATTTTAGATACGTCGATTGATCTCGAGCGTGAAACACCTACTCACTTTTGGCCCTCGGGTACCCTTACTCACTCAGCGAAACACAATTCGTTATTTAACGCCGTTTTACTATAAGGCCATGGTATCTCTCTGTCGAATCAGCTTATTCGTGCCAAAGGCTTAAAGGATACATTAATGGAGTAGAAAAGATACATGGCTAAAGAAATATAAACCACAAAATGAGGTCGGTCTAAACTACGCCTCGCCGTATTATTATTTATTACCGTATTATCCAGTATTTTTTTTAATTACATAAATGAATAGTGCTCTGAAAAAAAAAGACAGTTTAGAAAAGGAATAGTATACTAAAAATCAAAATTTTCAAAGATATTGCGGATTGTTTGAAGCACTTTCGTGAGTCTCGTGAAAACGCCCCATATAAAAGTCATACTAGTTAGTGACGTCACACGCTAGTAAGTTGCTACGAATGTATGGCCATATGCACAATATTTCTGATATCGCGTAATTTTTCTCGTTTATGTTGATACATACCATAGTAAATCTTTTTGTATTTGATGTAAGTAAACTAATTATGTAGGTTTTATACACTAATGTTATAAAAAAATATTTCAACTTTTTTGTGACTTCGAAATGCAAATAATTACAAAACTACACATAAAATCGTAATTCTTTTTACTTTTATCAAGCTGTAATACATAATAGTTTCTTAATTTATTAAAAAAAAACTACTTTTTACATGAAAATACCCAATTACACAGTGTCTCGCACACACAATATGTAAACTACGCGAACTAAAGCTGTCGCGGTATGTGGTTTTTAGGGTTTTGTAGTTCACGTCTCAGATGGTATCGTCATGTCCGTCCGTCCGTCCATCCATCCATCCATCGTCCGTCCGTCCGTCTTCGGCTTACCTTCCCAACGGTTAGCTCTAGAAAGATGAAACTTTGCATGGATATGTGTATGTACTACGTCGACAGTGCTAAAATTAAAATCACGAAAAATGTTTTTCTTGGGGTTTTTTCTTTACCTCCTTTACCTTACACGTAAAGTGGGAAAGGTTTTTTTTCTCTCGTGTACCCCATAGTGTGGGGTTTCATTAGAAATGTATTTTAAGAGGTTGCTATAGCGTTTTTTTCCTTTCGGTATCCGTTTGCGAGATATTCAGCTTTAAAGCAATAGGGTGTACCCCCCCTCCCCTTCCCTCTAAAAGCGTAATAGGCTAATCAGGTAATAAAACCCGCCAAGTGCGAGTCGGAGTCGCGCACGAAGGGTTCCGATCAAAACGGCAAAAACGTTTGTTGTGCCCCCCATAAACATTTATTTTATTCTATTTTTAATACTCGTTGTCATAGATGCAACAAAAATACACCTGTGAAAATTGCAATTGTCTAGCTATCACGGTTAGGGAGATACAACCTGGAAACAGACAGACGGACAGACAGCGAAGTATCAGTAATACGGTCCCGTTTTCAGTCTTAGTAATAGGTCCCGTTTTTACCCTTTGTGTAAAGAAGCCTAAAAATGAAATTAAATTAATCGTTAATTGCAGACAACCGGTTGGGCGTTCACTGGCGAGCTGACCGCTATCCACTTCCAGAAGGACAGCAACTGCGACCACTACCTGCAGGACAACAAGACGTTCTGCGCTGCTTACGGCAATGGTAAGTGACAAAATGTTGCGTCCTCATCGAACGAATGACAAAAAATATATATTACTAACGTAAATAACCGTCATTCCATAGACTTACACGATTGACAGCTCGCAGCTATGTGTGCGTGGGTAGACGAATGGCGGGGGTGCGGGCGGCGGGCGGGGCGTGAGTTTTTTCCAGCCAGGACTTTCGTTCACGGGGCTAGCCGCTGGTCGTTTCGCTTTAACATAATAGAAAATATAATTTCATAATAACTAAGATAGATTTGCCTGACGCGACGTTTAAAAATATTTTGGTGTCAACCTTAGGCTTACGTCAACATGGCTGACATTCGCCGGTGCTCGAGCTGTCATTTGTAGAGAGAGTCGCTCCTGTGCTAATGACCTACAAACTCTCGTCTCAAATTTTCTTAGAAGGTAGTCCACCCTATCCTACTGCGGAATGGCATGCATGCCTTTAAGTTAATTTAAAATTATTTACTAAATGCATTAGATAAAGTTTTCATCATCATATTTATTACTGAAGTCATACGAGACGGGGAAAAATAAACAACATTATGAAAAAGGGCGAGGGAACGAAGGTGACTAGTGATCTTGATTTTAGTTTTCCAAAACCGTGACTTCGTAAACATTTCTATATTATTATATAACAACTCTAAGAAATTTATAAATGCCCTGAACATATTAATTGTCGTATCAAGGTAAAAAGGGTATGGGCATTAAGCCTATAGTTTGTTTTTATAGAACAAAAAAAAAACCTTCAGTAATAAATTGTTTTTGCAAGTTAATTTAAAATTCATCACAAAGTGTTGGTCAGAAATTGTGATTTTGAGATAAACTAGATATTGGCTGCAGCGCGGCGACACGTCCCAAGTTTTTTTTTTATATTTATTTCACGAGCTTGTTCATGTCGCTCAATCTTTTTTTCTTAACTCTAGACAACAAAATCAAATATAAAAAAAAGAAAACAATTACTAACTACGACCTCTATCATTAAAACAAATAACAATTTTCTATAAAGTAGCTGCTAAGTCCGTTGTGGGTGAAACCAGAACTACGTTACTGTAACCCACATCGTTTAGAAGGGTATCAAAATACTGTTTTCGTACTTGAAAACAGCTGTGTTGATAGATTAGCCGGCATTTTTTTTTCAGAGGTGACAGTGTGTCCCAGCTACGGCGGACTCTACGCAATACAAAGCAACAACACCTGGTACCTGCAAGGTATTCGAACAGCCGACCCCACCGAGCGTGCGGTCTGCATCAATAGACCAGTGGTTTTCACAGCGCTGGAGTTCTACTGCGCTTGGTTATCTCAATTCGTGTAGTTTAATAAAGTATTAAGTACATTGTTTTTTGTATTTTACCCTTGTATTTTTCAAGAAAATACCGTGGGAGAGCCATTAATGACCGACCGGATATATACCTAAGCCTCGCAGAAAATTGCTGTGAAATAAAGCTTGCTTAGACAAGCGAGTTAGGGTACCAGAGGATCAAGAAGGAAGATCTAAGTACCCGCAACGCATTTGTAAGTCATCTGGTGTTGCAATAGGGGAGATGACTACATTTAAAATATTTAGTTTCATTAATATACTCAGAAATACTGAGGCCTTAGTCATTACTACTTGGTAAATGTTAAAAAATATAATATTTTATGTATAGTTTAATAATTACATAGGTACTTACATCTAAAAAGAACAAAAAAGTTCTTTATTTGCTAAATTAGTAAATAAAACATAATATACAAAAACATTCATTATGGTAAGTATGAACTTACGCACAAATATCGGAGATATTTACAAATATATTTCTGCGGCCTCATACTTCATACACTTTTACCTAAGCGTGACGTCACAGCTAGGTACGACTTTAGTATGGAGCGTTTTCACGAGACTTGCGAAATTTTGTATATAAATCGCTGTACCTTTGAAAATATTGACTTTTGATATACTGTTTCTTCTGTGAAGTTACTCATATTTAAGAGGAGGTACTATTCATTTATGCATTAAAAAAAATCTGTCATAGACAATAGGCTAGTATTGTCTATAAGGTACCTAGCGATTTGCTTACTAGAATTACAGCTTCGTCTGCTCGTATGCCTTCCTATTATAAATGTGAAAGTTTGTGATGATGGATGGGTGCATGTTACTCTTTCACGCAAAAACTACTGAACGGATTTTGACGAAATTTGGGAAGGTTAGTAGTTTAAGGTCTAGATTAATACATAGGATACATAAGCTAGTATTTCATAACTACTACTAGGAATATAGTTTTAATTTTTAGCCTGCTTATTTTCCTAAAATCTGTTTTGCTGAGGTTGGATACAATTAACAAAGCACCCAATATCCTTGTTAGACACTAAATCGTTAATTATGTGTGGCCACATGCAGGCACTTACTTACGTAGCGCCGTGCAGCGGCATTAATGCACGTCTTTTATTAGCCGGTAGCCAATATACCTGTAGCTGAATGGGAGCAAACTTGTAAAATTAATGGGGAATTAAGACTAAAGAGTCAAGATGCATTCGATAATTTCGAAAGCGAAGTTCGAAAACAAAATGTAAGGGATTTGACATAAGGCGTCGCAGCAACACGTGACTTAACGATGACTTATGTCAAATCCCATAGGTACAATTTTGATTTCGAAGTTCGCCATCGACATTGTCTAATGTATCTTGGCTAAAGGCCCTGTACGGGAGCAAACTTGTAAAATGAAAGAGGTGTTAAGAAACCCCTGATTCCTGGAGTAAATATTTAAATAAATAAATGTTTATTTGCAATTAAGAACATAAACTACATACATCAACATTTAAACTAAATTTAATTTGCACCTGCAAATTGGCTCAAGCTCGGCAAATGCTGGCACACCAAAGCATACTCGGCGCCGATCTTCCGCAAGAGCCATTTTGTAACCTCACAAGCGTTACACACGCGCTACATACTGATATAACTGATATAAGTACTATACATGACGACACAATATATTATGAAACTAGCATTATTTGCCCGCGGCTTCGCCTGCGTAAAATTAGGTTTTAAACTTTCATCCCCTATTTTCCTTACCTAGGGGCTGAATTTTAGAAAATGCTGAAATACGTAACCCATTATTCTTTCCGTACTCAATTCATACGAAATTTCATGCATATATGTCTAAGAAAAAAAAAGTTTAATATAAACTTAAATCTCCTATTTTACTACGTTGGGGGTTGAGTTTTGAAAAAACCTTCCTCAGTGGATGCCGACGTCATATGAGAAATACGTGTGCAAAATTTCAAACTAGCCTTAAGCCTATGCGTTGATACATCAGTCAATCAACTTTGCCTTTTATATATATAGATAGGTAATAAACATAATAAAAAAATACAACAAACATATACTAAATAATCTAGATTACAAAGACAAGATCCAATAAAAACCAAAAGAATTAAATTAAACATGAATCGACAGTTTCTTCATTTAGTAGTAAATGTTGGCAATATTATTTTCATACAATGTTAAACATAAAATGGGATATTTATTTATTGATACGTTCTCGTAATTCCTTTCCTCACACTTTTTCCGATCTCTGAGAGTATTTTCGTGAAAATGCGACGGATCTTCCGGTCATACGAGCAAGGTAAAGTTGCCAGTATTGTTTTTGAAATCAATCAAATCAAATTAGACAGGTTCTCCTTATTATAATTTCGTTAAATTAAAGGTCACTTCACACCGCGACGATACGCGACGCTACGTGGCGCTGTATTTTTAAGATAGCTACTCAAAATTGAACTTCATCCATTACATAAAAAGATACACGTTTCATATAATATCAGTAATAACACTGTGTTCTTGTGTATCAATCAATCAATCATTTATTCACAAGATGTGGTGGTGATGGTGGTTACAATAATTTAAAATATGATGTCCACTGGGATTTTAAAACGATACGTCGATTGGAACACGAAAACGTTAGCTTTATCAAAGGTAGGTAGTTTACCTAAACCGAACCGTTATGTGTGATTGACAGAACAATTAAGGGATGGAGCCATTGTGCTAAACAAAGCGATTCGATTAAGCTCCACGATTTCCGTGTGGGAGCAGTGGGAAACTGTGGTCTGTGGGACTCTTGGGCAGCGGGCTAGTGTGCGGGCATCAGCTGTGCATTTTATGGCGGTTACTCATGTGTGACATGACTATGTAGTTTACTAGCTGTTGCCCGCGGCTCCGCCCGCGTAAATACAGTAGTCAGTATCCCATGGGTACACTGTACTGGTAAAAAGTATGAGCATAAACTACTATCATACCGAATTTCGTCAAAATCCGTTCAGTAGTTTTTGCGTGAAAGAATAACAAACATCCAACCATCCATCCATACATCCATGTATCCATCCATCCTCACAAATTTTCATATTTAAAATAGTAGTATGATACTACACAGTATACTCTAAACCAGGGGTCTCCAAACTACGGCCCGAGGGCCACATCCGGCCCGCGGACAGATTTTGTCCGGCCCGCGGAGAGCTAGCATACTTGAAAACTCCTTTTAGAGAACATATTTTTTATAGCAAATTAAATTTACTTTACTGAAGTATTCTAATTTTATGTTGAATAATTATTAATATGACATCTACATTGATATGGTCATGGGCTAACTACTCATAACATTGTTGTAGGCTTATTGTTATTGTTTTTGTGATAAGTTGGATAAAGAAACACAGAATTGTAATGAGTAAATACATGTATAATATACAGAAAATTTAACTTCAGTATATAATAACTAACAAATTATTGAAATGAATCCAACTAACATTTTATACATTTTAAATAAAAACATAACTTATAACAAGCATAATGACATATGAAATACTAATGAGATTTATGTAATTGAGATTTTCCACTGACAATAGTTTGTAGTTGTGGACTAATTTTACTTGTACCAATTATTAAAAGAGATTTAAGATGCTCATCAGTTAATTTAGATCTGTAAACATTTTTTGTGTACTTCATTTTGGAGAAGGTTTTCTCACACAAATAATTAGTACCAAAAATAGAAAACAGCCTACAGCCAAATTTATGCAAATTATCAAATTGTGTCAGTGGAAGACCCTTATAAAATTCCAACAAAGATGAGTTTTGATATTTGTTCTTAATTATATCACTGCACTGTAGGTCAATGATTTCTATTTGAAGTTCCGGGGCTAGGGTTTCAATGTCAGTATCAAAAGGATTCTGAAAAATCTTAATTTGATTCGCAATGGCATCAAAGTCCGAGAAACGAGTATCAAAATTTATTTTCAAAGCACTCAAAGTTTCGATTGCAAAATCGAGCTCAGCTCAGAGCTCAGTCTCAGTGGTGTGGCTGAATATTTCACATGTTTTAAAATGTGAAAAACATTTACTTCGTAGTTGTGATTGAAACAGTATCAATTTCTTCCGGAATGATTTTATATTAGTGTATAAATCAGGAAGATGCTGGTTTTCTCCTTGCAATCTCAAATTCAGTTCGTTCACATGTTTTGTCAAATCAACAAAGAATGCTACCTTCCACAGCCATGCGTTGTTTTGTAATTCAGTAAGAGGGCTTTACATTCAAAAAAATTTCGATCACTGCTCGAAGTTCAAAAAAGCGCTGAAGGACTTTCCCACAACTAAGCCAACGTACGGCAGTATGATAAGGCAAGTCATTTTCTCCAATCTCTTCATAAATTGTCGGAATTGTCGGTGATTCAGCCCAAAAGATCTGATAAAATTAACAGTTGATACGACTGGTTTCAGAACTTCAGACATATCCAAACATTTTCCGCACAAAGACTGTTGATGAATGATACAATGTAAAAGTAATGGTTTTGAACCACGGTCATTTTCTACAGCCTTTGACACAAGAGCGACCACTCCTCACTCCTTTATCTTTTCCACTCATATTACTGATGGAGGCAAAAACAAGAGATTTTGCCTCCATCAGTTGTAATACATTTCAAGTTTTTCCATCGAAGGTTCTTTTGATTAATGGCCATTTTAACTCCTTTAAAAATATCTGTACCAGTAGTTGTGCCATGAATACTATACATATCAAGAAGTTTTTCATGCACTTCATAGCTTTTATCTACTCCTCGAATATAAATCAACACCTGAGCAGTATCTGACACATCCGTTGACTTATCTAAGGCCAAAGAAAACCACTCAACATGTCCATTTTTGTCGAACAGTTGAGAGGATATATTTTCAGCGATGTTTTCTACCCTTCGAGCCACAGTGTTTGCTGACATACTGACAGTTTTTAATAAATTTACCTTTTCAGGGCACATTTCTTCGGCTACTGCAATTATGCATTCTTTGATCATTTCTCCATCGGTGATTGATTTTCCACGTTTTGCAATTTCAAGAGCCACACGAAAGCTGGCACGAGTTGCAGCCTCTTGTTCAGTTTTGAGTTTTGTAAATGAAGATTGCTGCGATTTCAATCCGCGCTTCATAGCTTCGAATTTTTCTGTCCGCAAACTTCCTGTATATTTTGAGTAATTTTGAAAATGTTTTGTTTCATAATGACGTTTAATGTTATATTCCTTGAGAACGGCTATGCTTTGATTGCAAATCAAACATAGCGCCTTGTTACTGGACTCAATTACGAAATACTGAATGTTCCACTGATCTTTGAATTTTCTGCATTCACTATCAATTTTTCGCTTCTTTTCCATACTACTAAATCACACACAAAAGCAACAATTCAAATCAAAATACTGTTACAAAGATGTCTTAAACTTAAACACGCACAAACACGTTTTAAGGAGGTACGCACTATTTTATTTCACAAGTGTCATAGGAACTGACTTGTGGTTGCGCCACTAGCCTTCTTATATATTCCAATTACTGCCATCTAGAAGTGATTGGAAGACACCAGAACTTTCTCGAACCAACGAGATTATTCTGTACGTGCTATTAGCGCCATCTGTTAACGATAGAAGGTACTACATATTTCCGCTTGTGTCCACCAGATGTCGTGTCACGTTACTCCTAATGGCTCGTACTCTACGACTAATCTAGAAATTACAGATAATGACAGGAAAATTAATAATATGCAGTGTTGCCGTTTTGCGGACTTTAGTCCGATTTGCAGCCTGTTTTAAACGTTGCGTACCTTTTCGGACTATTTCTTTCATCAGTGGACTATTTCACTTTTATCACCGGCAACAATGATAATATGGTTTTGGCCCTCGGAACTTACTGGAGTAATCAGTATGGCCCTAAGGCTGGAAAGTTTGGAGACCCCTGCTCTAAACCATATATGGGCAACAACCAGCCCGCGGGCCGGATCCGGCCCGCTGTAAGATATGATCCGGCCCGCGAGATATTTTGAAAAAACACAATTAAAAAAGGAGTCAAGTCGAACTGTTGTTCGACGTATAGAAATGATGGCTAATGATATAAAAACAACATTGACTGACCATATGGCTGGTTTTGAATCATTTTCTATAGCATTAGACGAGAGCACTGATTTGTCTGACACAGTTCAACTGGCTATATTTATTCGAGGTGTTGATAAGGACCTGCAGCACTGCAGCACTGAGCAGAAGCACTGTTGTTATTGAGGAAATGCTTGCTTTGCAGCCGCTAAAAAGAACCACTTCAGGAGAGGATATTTTTATCGAAGTTCAAAAGGTATTCACAAGTTTTGGCTTGCCATGGTCAAAATTAATTGGAGTATGCACTGATGATGCACCTTCTATGGTCGGCTTACGTTAAGGTTTCATCGGAATTTTGAATGAAAAAGCAACAGAATTAAATGTGCAAAAAGATGATTTGATAGTCTTTCATTGCATTATCCACCAACAGAACTTGTGTTCTAAGTCCATTCGACTCAAGAATGTTATGAATGTGGTAGTAAAAACCATCAACTTTATTCGATCCCGAGGGCTTAACCATCGTCAGTTCAAGGCGTTTTTGGATGAAATATCAGCTGAATATAACGACGTAACATATTATTGTGAAGTCAGATGGCTGAGCAAAAGAAAAATGTTGAAACGGTTTTACGAGCTTAGAAATGAGATAGCAGACTTTATGAAAATAAAATATAAACCACTATCTGAATTAAGTGACCCAAAATGGATATGTGACTTAGTATTTCTGGTCGATCTTACAGGCTATTTGAATGATTTAAATTTGAAACTTCAAAAACCAGGACAGTTAGTAAATGATTTGTACAGCCATTTGAAGGCGTTTCAGATCAAACTACGCTTGTGGGAGTCACAGATGCTGTCTGGTAACAGTTACCAGTTCAACACGCTCTCTGCGTATGAAAATATTGCTTATGCTCAATATGCTGAAGAACTCAAGTTACTGTCGGAACAATTTTCGAACAGATTTAGCGACTTCAAAAACATGGAAGACTGTTTCAGTTTATTTTCTACTCCTACAAAATGTCATTACAAAATGCTCCAATACACTTACAAATGGAGTTGATCGAGATTTAAGAAAACTCACACTAAAATCCAAATTTGAAGACGTAGAGTTGTTGTGCGATTTCTACAAAAAATACCTAGAAAAAGACAATTTTCCGCAGCTTAGAAAATTCGCAAGAAGATTGATTTGTGCGTTTGGCAGTCCTTATAAATGCGAACAGTTCTTTTCATTTTAATTAATAAATTTAGTTAATTAATTTAATTTCAGTTAGTAAATCAACACATCGTACAAGTCTGATTGACGATAATTTGGAAAATTCTTTACATCTTACAAAGATGTAAAGAATTGTAAAAGATGTAAATGTAAAGATGTAAGTCAGTGGTATTAATCCAAATATCGATGGATTAGTTTCCCAAATTCAAGCTCAAGTGTTTTATTGATCATAGCGCCGACTACAGAAATTTCAAAAGCGCGATTCAGGAGTATGCCGTGATTGGTCCACTACAATATAAATATATTATGATAGCTTTTTCCCGCGGCTTCGCCCGCGTAAATATAGTATGTATGTAGTATTACCCACCACAGGCGAAGCGTCCATATAAGCCTAGCCGGCTTATATGGACACTTTGCCTGTGTGTGCCCTTGTGAATATTACTTATTTTTAAAATACGGTACTAAATCAAAACAGTAATTTGCGTCCATTTCCCCCAAATAAATGCGCCAACACCTTGTGAAGCAATCCCGTTAGACGCACGAGACGCGCCTAGATTAATAAATAATAACCTAACCAAGAGCATGTCTAAGGAGGGTTCCGTAACTATAAATGCGTAATAGGTTTATGCGTAATAGGTTTTTTCAAATTACTTCAAAAGTTACTGTCTGATTTCATGCAAAATAATTTTGCTACAGAGTATTTAGCATGATCTATCAGTACGAAAATTTGCAAGTTTCTAAGCCTCATAGTTTAGAATTGCCAGGTGGCCCACTTATAAACAACTTTGGAGGCCAATTACCCGAAAATAGTTCACTTTGTAAAATAGTCATGTATGAAACCTTGCCTTTATTTTAAAAGACCTATTCAACGATACCCCACACGATGGGGTAGAATAAAAAAATATTTTTCATCTTCACATCACATGTATGGAGAGCCACCCCTCAAATGTAAAATTATTATTATTTTATGATGCCAAAACTGAGATCTATACACATTATATAACTATTTCAAATTTCATCAATTTATATTTATAATTACAGAAGCTAGAGGCGCAGACAGGCAGACAGACGGACGGACAGAGCGAAACTATAAGGGTTCCTTGAGTATACGGAACCCTAAAAAGTAGTGACTTTTAACTTTGAATACACTATGTATGCCGGCTTGTATGGATAAAAATTAAACTTATATATTTTATAGAAATGAAAACAAATGAAAAATTACATTAATATTGAGTTTTTATTATTTCAAGGAGAGTAAGGTTCTTATGATGCTTACCGTAATAGAAACAAAGTATAATTTGTTCTGTATTATAATCTTAGATTATATAGTATTATTATCTTAGATTATAGTAGATATTTGCTTACGCCGCTGCCTACTCCGCGGATTTCACGCTTCGCCACTGCTGCAAACACTTACAACCTACACCTCCAGGTATCTCCGCCTACACCCTATTGAAGCCGGCAGATTTTTCTAAAATTGAACTGTTTTGCAGTCCAACCAAAAAAGATAAACTGAAAGCACCTAAAAATTTTAGACAGTCAAGTGACACTGGAGACTGGAGACCCGAATTTACGCTGTTGACCATCTGCTGACCTAACGATCATCAATTAATGTTTGACACTGAACAACCTATGTTGTCCTGTCAATATTTTTGAAATTTCACCTACTTAGTATCTAGTTAAACTAATCAAATATGAAGTTGAAGAATTTCAGTTGAAATTCTAAATTAAAACGAAAAAAAACATGGTATATAGTTTTATATTTATTTACGAAATATTTACATTTCCATCAGCTATCCATTATTTAATAATTTCCTAGACACGTTCCGTCGTCGCTTGACGGAAAATTCATTTGTATGATAATCAAAATGTGTTGCCAGACGCGACAAATTTACCCCATTTACAGTAAATACCGATACAAAACTATATCATTTTATTTTTCTGTAAAACGCTTTATTCATAGAATTTCACACTAGAAACCTACTACACTAAAATACTATTTTTAGTGTGTCTGCTTACTGCCTAGACCTATTAATGGGTAGGCAGTACGTACTAGGTATACTAATTCGGATTAGAGGATTAGAGAATTTTCCCGATTAGAGAAGTACCCCTAAGGCTGGGAACTATATTGTCCGGTATCCGTAAGGCTGGGCGAAATTCAGAGCACTGAAAATAGAACTCTGCGCTAATACAATAGAGTTGAAAATCGAAGTTTAGTGTCTAGTGTCGAGCTTGACTTGTGTGTTCGGTTTCAGCTCTGTTGTATTAGTGCAGAGTTCTATTTTCAGTGCTCTAAATTTATAATTATCCCGGGCCCGCCGGATTTCGGAACATATAGTCCCAGCCTAACCTACCCATATTCTTGCTTGTCAAACTGCGTGTATTCGTACTCCTTTTTATATTATAAAGTTGATCCTTCCGGGGAATTGATATCATTCCATTTGAGATAGCAAAATATTTATCGCGCAGAGTTCGGCTTTTTAGATTACAGCAATAATTTAACCAAGCTAGTAATTTAGCCAAGCCAGTAGCCAACAGCTAATTACGTAGATTTACTGCGACTTTCATAAATTTCCAACGAAATTGTTTTAAACATAAATAACATGATAATTTCATAACCATCGTGATTAATGTTTCTTACTGACTTCCAAAAACTCAGTCTCGAAAATGTGTTGAGTCGTAGATTATTTCAAACGTCAAAAGATAACTGAAACAAGAAACAATTACTATCGTTGCCACTAGAATGATAAAAAAAATCAATGTAAAACAGTAAAATATAGATAATATTACAATATAAACATCTACATTGGGTCTACGCTATGCATAATATTAAAAAGTTTTGCTCCACGCAGCGCCTGTTCCTCGCTACTTATTAAATAAGGTTGTTGAAAATAATTATTATATTCCCAAAATATCCATAGTTGATTTTGAGCCTCCTATACCTCAATATCTCAGAATACCCAAATGAATTATGCTAAATATTTTACAAGCTAAGGACTCTTTAACAACAAAATTCAATATAAGTTTTAATTAAAATATACATTGGCAGGATATTGGCAGGAAATAAAGTACGTGACTGACCATGGGCAGGCCAGGCCGAGGCTCTATATTCAATACACGTCTGTAATATGCGGGATAAACATCGTTGGTTGAAGTATGGAGAACCGTGACGCATCTGCATACAAATTCTAAGTACAATGATTTCGTGTTCATGATTTGTTAAACTAATGGATACTATTAATTCAACATAATATTAGGTCCTTACATATGAAATTGGCCTTTTGTCGTACTGGCCACTTTGATCTCAAATATATCTTCTTTGGTTAGGAATTCCAATTTCAAATTTATACCGCTATTTACTCATGCGTTTGTGTTTTGAAAACCGTAATTCATTTGTTTTTTCCTCTTTTGGTTTTTTCTTTGCGTCACTCTGTTCACAAAATGGAAAACTTGAAATATCGTATTATTTTCGAGTACGAGAACTCGTGAACACCGTGAACACCGTGGCACCAGTGCTGCAGAAACGGCTCGAAGGATTAATGATGTGTATGGCGGCGGTGTCGCAAAAAAAAACCCAGTGCGATTTTGGTTCCAACGTTATCGTTCTGGAAATTTCGACCTACAGAACAAGCCCCGTGGACGGCCGGAGACCAAAGTTGCTAATGAAGAATTGAAAGCTATTGTTGAAGCGGATCTGCAGCTAACTCGGACGTGGTTTGCGATGGATCCGCTTCCACACAAACCACGTCCGAGTTAGCTGCAGACTGCGGTATTACTGATAAAACTGTTTTAATCCACTTGAAGCAAATTGGGAAGGTAAAAAAGCTTGAAAGGTACCTCATGAATTGAGTGCAGCAAACCAACAAACGCGCGTCGACTGCTGCGTTACATTACTCAACCGGCACAATAATGAAGGGATTTTAAATCGAATTACCTGTGATGAAAAGTCGATCCTGTACGATAATCGGAAAGGCTTATCGCAATGGCTGAGCCCTGGCGAACCAGCCAAAGCCTGCCTCAAGCGAAAATTGACCCAAAAAAAGATACTTGTGAGCGTTTGGTGGACTAGTGCCGGTGTCGTTCACTACAGCTTTCTTAAATCTGGCCAGAAAATTACGGCAGATGTCTATTGCCAGCAACTGCAAATCATGATGGAAAAGCTAGCTGCTAAACAACCGAGGTTGGTCATTCGCTCTAGGCCACGACTACTTCAGGGACAACGCTAGACCACACACTGCACAACAGACGGCTACCATATTAGAAGGGATTCAATTGGAATATCTAAGATATCCACCGTACTCCCCGGATCTTGTTCCCACAGATTACCATTTTTTTTCGAAATTTGGATAACTTCTTGCAAGAGAAAAAATTCAACTCCGATGGGGCAGTCCAAAGCACCTTCAAAGATTTTATTGATTCCTGTCCGAATGGTTTTTTTAGTAAAGGAATCAATGAACTACCTATGAGATGGCAAAAGTGCATAGATAGCAATAAAAATAGCAAAAAAATATATTACGTTTAAAATAACGACTTGGAGTTTTGCCGGGGAGTTCAATAGGTGACGTTGTGGAATTCGTATTTCTTCATAAATTTGTGTTATTTCGGTTCTTAATATGTAATATTGGTAGAATATTAACCATTATAATATATTCGTTAACGTGCACAAGTGTTGGCAACTTCTAAAAACGTGCTATTTTGTGTTTCCGCCAAAACTCCCTAGGAACTTTCAGTAAAGCTTCTACCACTTTACTGAATCGACTGACATGACTCATGGACTGTACTGACTATATATTTGGACTTTGACTAGACTTTAGACTTGACGATAAAAGAAAGAAAGTTCTATTTCCCGCCTTTTTAACTTCACACTGGCAAATGGTTATAAGCCGATGCCATATATAAATACAAAAAAAAAAACACTTTATGTTCCTCCTTGACAAAACGCCAATGTCATATGTAATGACCTAATATAACCATATTAAATAACGGTTATTAAATAACACTCACGGAATGGTCCGTACGTGATGCCTTTTTCCTTTTTTTTTTTACTTGGGGAAATCATTTGTGGATCCCCGGCGAATTGGGGATCCTCGCCTCCTGCGAACGGGATCTGCGGCTACGTCCGCCTCTCTCCCGTCCCTACCACCGGTTCGGGAACTAACCCGGCGAGAAGAACCGACGGCGGCGTAAGAAACTCGCAATACACTTAACAAATTTTCTGTGCATGAATCAAAATTTTTATTCGTGTCCATGATTTTTGTACACTCATAGACACCTGTAAACTTAACACTGCAAGTTTTCCGCACTACAGTTTCTTTTTAATTAAATAATTACTTCTCGCTTGATAAATTACTCTGCAATTATATGTAGTATTTGAAAACTTTCCTTTAGCATCTAATAATTGAAAGTTCTTCGATTGATGAAAATAATTAAACATCCATCTTAAGCTGATGTTCGATAAAAATACTTGTATACTTTGTCTAGGTGCCATACTGTATTTTTAGCGTTCCGTACTCGTAGTTCATGTCTCGGAACCCTTATGGTTTCGTCATGTTCATCCGTCTTCGGCTTACCTTCCAAACGGTTAGTGCGAGAAAGATGAAACTTAGCATAGATAATATGTGTATTTACCATGTCGACAAAGTACTAAAATAAAATCACGAAAAATATTTTTTTTGGGATCCCCATGGAGCTAGTAAAGTTTGTACTAGCTCCATGCACTTAGCTTACATATCCCTAACACGTAGTGTGTATGATTTTTTTCTCACGTCTACCCCATAGTGTGGGGTATCGTTAGAAAGTTATTTTGAAAACATTCAGAGGTTGCTGAGATAATTTTTTTATTTGGGTATCCGTTTGCGAAATATTCAACGTTAAAGCGCTTTTTAACCGACTTCCAAAAAAGGAGGCGGTTATACGTTCATATTCATATTTCTTCATATTCAGTTCATATTCTGTATATATAATAATAATATTGTTTGTAATATATATTTGTTATAATACTATAATATATTTATAATTATAATACTAAAATCTGGCACGAAAAATTTATAAAATTCATGATGGTAGTCCATATTATGACAAACTTTGAAGGAAAAGTATTTCGGCTTATATAACTTTATTACTTTAGAATTACAGTTACTTTACCTAAAAAATGCGCTTACTGGGAACACTTCGTACAAAAATAACGAAATTAGAAGTAAACGTTAAATAAACTACGTGCTGAGTCTGACTCCAACTTGCACTTTGCTGGTTTTATATAATAATATCTATGAACGCTTCACACGGCACACCACGTCAAACTGGCCCCGTGCTAAGTACTCGAAGAACTTATGTTACGGGAACCAGACAACAGGAAGTATATATAATACTTTTATAATAGATATACATATATTTAAGATTTTTATTATATTACTAGCTTTTGATCACCGTCCGCTCAGATAACAGATATATTTTTTTAAACAGATTAAGCTTTTTTTTTTTTTTTTAGGAGGGGAAATACGTTACGTATCCCCTGCCGCCCCCGGGGGAGGGTAGCAGGGGTATGTCGGACTCCCCCGGCGCAATGGTGATGAAGAGCGCCGAGGTTTACCGACTAAAACTCCTCCATGCCTCCTTCTGCGCCTATGCGGGGTCATGGGAACTGCGTGATACTACTACCATGACCCCGCAGCGCTTGCCGCGTCCGGCTCTCTTCTTCGCGGCGGCTACTTCGTATGCCGCCGCCTTCCTCACCGAGAGCTCCCCGGGCATAGGGGAGCTTATCTTCTCGGGACCCATCGTGTGAGCGGCGATCCCCCGATCACCGCTCACGGGTCTAGGCATCCAGCTCCATGGCGGAGGCGGATGGTTCCACCCTTGCGCCTTTGGCCTTGGGCTTTTGCCGGGCCGTCAGTACCGGAGCCTTACTCTTCCTCTTATTGGGGGGCGGCTTGGCTGGTATACAGCCGCTGCTACCCAACACATGGTCTCGTCTCTCCCTTTTCAGCGCCTCACACACGGGGCAATTGGGTGCCGCCGTGCACTCGGGCGCCTTGTGTCCCGGCTTCCCACAGCGGAAACAACTCCTACTGAGGTCCACCGGGCACGAACACTTAACCGCCAAATGGCCGGTGTCCAGGCAACGGTAGCACCGTCTTGGCCTCGCGGCCAGCAGCACTACCCTCGCCTGGACCCAGCCGACCTGCAGCCGCCCAGAGCTGGTAAGCTTCTTGGCGGCCGCGGTTGGTATGCCGAGCCAAAGGCTTCTGACACCCCTGGGGCCCATCACAATTCTGCCCGACCGAATGTCGGCGGCCGGGCAGCTACCTTCTCTTGCGACGGCCTCGACGATGTCTGCGGCCGTCGCTGAATCGTCCAGCCCGGTGACGAGAACTTCTACTCTTTTCACCGGGCGGGCTATTCGCACCATACCATGGTCTAGGACCGCCCTCATCTTATCGGCCAGGGCGTCCGCCTTCTCTTGGGCCCCCTCTCCAGATATCTGGAGGACCCGGGCGCCCGTTTCAGCCAGGCGGAAGTCGACCTTTGTTATGCCGAGTTCCGCCAGGCTGATCTTTCTCTTGGCCTCCCCAAGGATGGAGGCGTATGTCGCCCTCCCTTCCTCGAGCACCCCTGCCTCCAGGGTGAGGGTGATCGCGGCCGTTTTGGGGGGTTTTAACTTCCCCTTTCTCCTCTTGGGAGGTGCTGTTTTGGCAGCAGCTCCTTTGTTTTTCCCCCTCTTATTTCGCCCGCGAGTCCCGACTGTGGTCCACGGGGCGTCCGTTGCAGACGGGGCGGATGTAGGTGCCCTCGCCCGTTCGGCCTCTCGAGCGGCAAGAGACTTTTTGCTCTTGCCTTTAGTCTTCTTCGTGGGAGGCACAGGTGCAGTGGGAGCCTGAGTTGGCATCACCGTGCCTGCCGCCGCCCCGCTCCTCTCCCCGGCCGCTGCTTTTTTCGGCTTTGGCCGCTTCGTCTCCTTCGGCAATTCGACGCTCGGCGCGGGTGCCAGGGCTATGTCACCCCGGGCCACGTCCGCCGCAAGCGGAGGCCTCCTTCGCGGCTCCGGCAGGAGACGGTCCTCCAAACCGGCCAGCCTAGCATTGAGCATATTGCCGAAGGTCTCTATATTTGCACGAGAGACCTCCGCCAACAGCTCACGCATGTCACTGTCCTTGGGGCGGGAGGCCTGTTTGCGCAGCTCGTCGAGCTCCTGGCGCAATTTGGCCATTTGCTCTTCGAGGCGCTTGTTATGGGCCTCCAGCTTTGCCACCTCCTCTGTCGCGGTGCGACATCGTACCTCGTTGAAGGCCGACGCGATGGTCACCACTGCCTCCTTTAGGTACCTTTGATAGGTACCTTTTAGGTTGGAGGACTTTGTGGCGACCATGTAGACGGTCTCCAACGAGGCCTGCACTGCTCCGACCAGCGCAGCGCTCGTCCGCTCCGACGCTTCTTCTCGCGTAGGAGAAGTAGCGGGGAGTCTGGTGGGGGAGGGGCTAGAACGGATGAGCGCTCCAGCATTCCTCGCCCCACGAGCCACTGCGGCGACTTCCTCCTCGGCCTGGAGCCGAAGGGCCTCCGCCTTTTCTTTGTTTAGGTCGGCCTTGGCCTTGGCCAGGCCGACATACTGGCCGGTCGTCGGCGGCCGGCCACGTCCTCTTTTCGGTTTGGGCGCCACCCCCTTACTGATGGGCGGCGCCATGTCCTCATCTGTATTACGCCGCTTACGGGCAGTCCTGTCCGGGTTTGCGGGCAGCCCCTCGGAGTCCAGCGACATGTTAGACACGCTGCTGGTATCCGAGGGACAGTCCTCGCTGTCTACATCTGTGGAAGGAGGTTTGGGGCGGGCGCCAGGCATGCGTTCCAGGTACACGCGCGGCAACCCCCCCTTATCCCTCCTTTGAGTCCTCTCCGGTAGTAGGGCCGTCTCCGGTGCGGTAAGGTGCACCGGTTTCGGTCCCGCTTGCGCCATAGCGCCTCCCTCTCCACTACACGCAATTTGTGCCGCCCCCGTATACGTGCGGCAGACTTCCTCTTTCGAGGAAGTGTGGGATTCCCCGGCATTGCCGGGACCCACCCGGGGAGAATTTTTCATCTTGCGCTTCTCCATCATGACAATTCTCCGACACCCCGGGTCGCGGCCTTTTTACAGGTGTGAGGTCACCTATCGGAAGAGTTAAATAAAAGTGAAAGATAGCAAGAGAAGAAAGAAAGATGGTGAAAAGATAGAAAAACAAATAAAACTAAAGCAAAAACAAGAAAGTTAAATAAAAAAAGGTGGTGAAAGATAGAAGAAGAAAGAAAGATAGAGCCAGCCTTCAGCCGCGTGAGTACCTCACCCCGCAAAAGACGGGGTGGCGTACCCAAGCGTTGCCCAGGGGCACGAACGTGGACGCACTGGCAGACCCCCAAGATTAAGCTTACAGTACAACGATACAAACTTTCAACCCTTATTTTACACCCTCAGATGGTGATTTCTAATAAACCCTGAAACACATAATTAATTTAATTAATTTAAGTGCATAAATCTCAATTTTCATCGAAATCGGTGCAGAATTACAGATTTTCCATACAAATATCAACCCCTATTTCATTCCATTAAGGATGGAATTTTTCAAAATCCCTCCTTAGTGCAGGTCTATATGGTAAATTGAAAATACTGACCAATTTCACGTTTCTACTTCTCCTTTTATATTTATAGATACACATATTCTGTGTTCCTGGATGTGTATCAAACACATCCATGACCCAGGAACACAGAAAACACTTTTTGTTCCTTCGGCGGGATTCGATCCCGCGACCCCCGGCTTGAGCACCAACGCGCTCAATTTTTTTTTTAATTAAACGAAAGACAAATAGATAAGGATTTATTTTAAGTTCATAATATTATGTCATATGTGTTATGATTTACAAGATGCATCTTAAATATAGTTTCTAAACAACTATTAAATCAGAATAAAAACTTACAAATAAAAGTTGGTTGCAACAAAAATCATCTCTCGTCTACCATTTAGAAAAGTGCCTTATCTGTTATCTGACGATTATTTGGAAAAGTTTGCTGGTATCGTATACTACCGACATATCCACTGTAAAAGTAGGCATTGCCCATACAGGATCTGTAAAATGAGTGTACCTAGTCTCTCATTTGCCTACCATTTTTTTGTAAAATTTTGCAGCTTTTTGTACAATACTTTTGAAAGCAAAAGATTTAACTGTTATTTGGAAAAGTGGAGATTTCTACTAATTGGACGATTTTCATGTTCATTGTCTGTAACGTCAAACGTGACTTTCATCTCATGAAGGATTTCTCCAATATCTCAGAATTCGTTAAAATTATTATTTGTACCTTTATATAAATATATGAAACAGAAATCGCAATTACAAAAAATAAACATTTTCGCTCTAGCCATACATACTTACAATTCATAGCTTGAGTATAAGCAGTATACAATAAAATATAATAATATTAAAAATAAACACATTTTCATTAACACATGAAAGATTGTTGTGATGTTAGGTTCCTAGCCGTATAAATAAACATCCCTGGCATTCTCTTGTTGGCCGGGAATTAAGGCTAAGCTCACATTATATGACGAGAAGTGTCAAGAAGATGTTATAAAAATTCATATTTAACAGCTTGGGACGAAGAAAAAATTTGTATTCTAAAAGTTTCTTTAAAATAAACTCAGATGATAACAAAATATCAAGTAATACAAGTCTTAGTTCCCTTACGTATTTTTTGTTAAATTAGTTAGATTTTTTGTAATCTGAATTGATGAATAATTAGGAAATAAAAAAAATAGAATAAGTAGGCTATTTATTGATCGAATGATGGTTTCGCAGTCGGAAACGTACGTCAACGTTTCATAACGACGATATTCATTTGTCATACGTTTAAAGAGCGTCAATTGTTTGTTCCTCACGCGTTAGAACTACTACAGTGTCCGATTAGATAGTGTCCATTAGTTGCTGCAATCCTAGTCTTTTAAAAAAGCTCGTCTCAATGTTGGGCCTATGTATTGTTTACATGATAAATCTATTAGAGCTTCTACGATCCTACTACTTTTGGGCGTGAATGTTAGGCTCTACGTAAAAATGTTGTGTAGATTCCTAACGTTCTGTGCTCTTGTGTGTATGATAATGTTTATCATCTTAAGCTGCATCTACAGTCGATCATTCCAGCGATTCGCCTTTCGTCGGTGTTGTGGTGATGAGATCGAAAACGACCAGGCTTTGTTTGAAAGTTTTGGTGATAACTTCCTAATGGAACGTCTCGTTAGTGTCCAAGTAACTGATAATGTTATTGAAGAAACGGAGGAAATTGAAACCACGAGTGCACCAAATGTCCATGACTTGTATCTGCGGAAAAATGTGCGACTGTGTTAAACAATGGGATACGAATTACAATAGTTAAATAAGTTTAAAGATAGGAAAGGTATGTGAAAATGTTTTATATTTTGCTTACGATGTGTTATATTGTGTAATCGAATAATAAAAACATGTTAAATTTGCTGTAATTAAAATTAAAAAAAGAAAATGATGTGTATATAAGCCTAGTCTACCTAGAATAAAATTGAACATGTAAAAAAATGGAATCTATTTAAAATGATCACTTAATAAATATCTCTTTTTAATTTGCAAACTTTATATTTATAAAAACATCTATAATTACTGATACCAGATATTGTGATAATAATTTAGAATAAGATGTTATTAATATGTTGAAGATGAAATAAAATTGATTGTTAATGCGTTTTATTCCCTTAAAGAATAAATCTCTAAAATTCATCGCAAGTACATATTTTTTTTTTTTAAATAACAGATTATATATGCAAGGACATAGCACAGTGACTAAATGAAACAAAAGGTATTATAACAAGTTTGATTTTTAATAACACTTAAACTAATCAACAATAATATATTTACAACACACACACAACTGGCAAGTATACAAACAGACAAGGAATACATAGAAAAACAGTTTTCTTTAAAGACAAGTTAAGAATGGATGTAGAATTATTTAGTCTGAAGAACAAAATATTGTCATGAAATGTGTGGAATATTAATGCCTAATGCTACGTAATACAGCCAATAATTCTTATTTAACGATGCTTGCTACAGACGCAACTTTATATCGTAGCCTTTAACTTTGTGTAAATGGAACGGAAATCTAGGCCAGCTGCTATACTCAACCTGCAGCCCGCGGGCCGCATGTGGCCCGCCGGACCTTTGTTATTTGCTACATCTGAAGTTAAAAATGTCTCCTTTAAAATTTCACCAATTGACATGATTTTTGACCTTTTTTTTAAATCTTGATTAAATGTTGAAATAGTGTTCACAATTTAAAAAATTGCATTAAAACGTTAAATGTATGGTAATTGCCATTAAAGTCATATCTTGTACCATCTAGCCTAATCAATTTTAATATCATCTCTACGATATTTAGGTACGTGTGTAGCGAATATATTTTGTCAAATCAACGAATCTTATGTGAGCCCTTTTTGGTGTGGATAATTGTTTCGTAGACTGGCACCTTAAAAGGTACGGGTTTTTCCACAGGTACGATTACGTGTTTCACAACCTCGAAAGGAACCTCCTTGATTTTTGGCACGTGGACCGTTTTCTCTACTGGATATGGGACGGATTTTTCAACGGGGATAGACACTTCCTTAATAATTGGGATGACAACTGCCTTAGGAACTGGAATTTGGATTGGTACAGGATGGGGTACAGGAATGAGTACGGGTTGGTGGATTTTGAACTCTATGTTCTTATGAACAGGGACCACAATTTCTTTGTAGTGATGGATGGGTTCCGGATTCTCTTCTTCGACGTGCTGGTGGACGGGATAGGAGTGGGGCTTCAGATCGTGGCCCCCGAAGATGTGGTTGTAATCGTGGTCCTCCTCACCGTGGTCTTGGTGGTGTTGGCCTCCAAAGTCGTAGCCTCCGGAGTAGTCACTGGGTTGGAACTGAAATAAAGATAAATATTATGATGACTTACTCTCTAAGTCTGTATGTAAGTGCCATTCCTTCCACTCGGGTGTTTTCAAAATTACTTCGGCCACGAGATAGCACTGCCGGCAGCAGACAAAATATCGAAAACCCTCCTCAATAAAATGAATAAAATTCTTTCACTACAAGTTACTGTTATTAAAAGTACTCTACAAAGGAGTCCATTGTATTCCAGATTATCAAAAACCTATTCAAAAGAATACATAACTCGGATTGGAATTGGTTCAAAGATTGGAAATAAAAAAATGATTTTCAATCTATTCGAGCAAATACGGCTGCAGATATATTATCTGCATATCTGGCCCGTAGTTTCAAATTAAGATCCGTGATATTTTTTTCATAGACATTTGCCGCCATTTTTAGCATTTAATTTTGCAAAAAGAAGAGTTTTGTTCCTGTCCGTCGATGAGGATATTTTAAATTTTTATGTATGTATTTTATTTTTTACCTTTGGTAAAAAACGGTGCCAAATCCAAATTATGTATCGTGAAACCAAACCAAAATGTGTAAAAATACATTTCAAAATGATAACAATGGACAGAGACAAGTACAAGCATTGCTGTAACACAAAAAAGCACAGTGTTTCAGTGGCAAAGCTGGTAGTCCTATAGGTATCATAGGCTGTATAATAGGTAGGTACAGGTAGGAATAGGATGAGTGTCTTCTAAAGGTAAGTGGTAAGTGAAGCCGATAAAAATGGAGTTATAGGAACCCCTCTGCAGTCTCTCAAGACTAATACTCAGTTGGAGCTGATGGGTATCTCTATTAGGTATTTATCATAACTATAAACCTTTACAAACAATTAGCAGTTTCCCACAAAGCTGGTGTAACAGTTTGTCTGTGGGCAATGAGTATATTAAGGTTTTAGGTTACTAATATTAATACAAAATTTATCTAATATCATAAACATCACCACCTTGGTAGTTAATAACTGTTACAAGTAAATTACTGAACCTATCTTTTGCGATTGATGAAGGTACTTAGTACTAGTATAAACGATGATGTACCTATCGACCATGAAGTGATAACATAATATAGACGCAGACACAACAAAAGACGAAACAAAAAACAAACTAGTTCATAAAACGAACAAGAATGGTACAAAAGTTAAACAGACATTGAATAGCGGTTGAACGGCTCGCCGCCAGATCAAACAAAAAGTAAAAAAGTGAGTCGAAAGTAATTCTGCTGCGATGTCCAAACGCGGATCTAGAATGTCGCAATTTTTATGGATTATTTAATGGTAGGTATTGCAGCAGGTGAAATATTGAACACAATAGAGAAATAGGGCAATGCATGTAATAGGCAAAATTTCATATATTTCAAAACTAATAAAGAAATTCATCATGATTTCTTTTTTACATACAAAGTTAAAAGTTGGAAGCTGGAAGTTATGGACTGTGCTTAGTGCTAAAAATATCCCATCAAAAACATAATTAAAGTGAAATGAGTGCCAGGTTCAACATTATTGATATTATGTTTAGCCTTGGTTTTGACATTGGAAATGTCTTTTCGTTCGCAGTATAGGCCCCTATTTCACGAAAAAGTGCGATCACCGTATCTCCCGGAGAGTTTTTAAGTTATGATATTTAAAAAAAGCCTCAAAGACGCGAATTCACGAGAGCTGTCGAGAAATGCAAAAAAGGAAAAAAGTTATGGCCGAAATAGTGAAAAAAAAATTAAACTTTTCCGATTTTTTTATTTTGGTGCTATTGCTATTTGCGATATTTTGAAAACGAAGAATGATATCAAAAATTTGAGAAAAAATCCTCTGGACAATCTAGTCAGCTACAATTCGAGCCTAAAACAAGGATAATCCTAGGGTTTGCCCTGTAGCCTAACCTTTTGAAAAAAAAGAAATATCTTATATTTTAAACGCGACAATCTTGTTATATTTAGTATAATCGAAATCTCGGCAACGGCTACAGTTATTACCATGAAATTTAGTATGCAGGAAGTTTTGGGGAAGAAAAATCGATCGATAGGTTTTGTCCTTTAGAAACTGCACAGTTTTAAGCAATATGTTTTTTTTTCTTTCATCGTACAACTATAATATGTATTATGTATCAATAATTTCGACTCCTATGTATAATTTTTGCGTTGTTTGGAAATTTGGAATGTGGTGGCTTCGAAACCCGGTCCGGTAAATTATTTTTGTGATTCTTTTTTTTTATCCACTAGAGCTCCGAGCAAAGCTCGGTTTAAAGTACTCTTCTATTAAAGTAACAAGTCCTGACTGACTGATCAGTCTGTCATCAACGCCGAGACAAAACTACTGAAGTGAGAAACGTAATATTTGGACCGTGGCTTCCTTTTGTGACGTATAGGTCCACTAAGAAACGAAACTCGGGATGAGTAAAGGGCTAAAAGGGGTATCAACGTTTGTATGTAACTTTTTTGTTTGTGGTCAGATCTATTTGAAATTTCGTGATATTGCTCTTTGACATGATCTACTAAAACTCTTAATTAGTACTTAATTAGTCACCTCAATATCTATGCGTACGAAGTCGTGGGCAAAAGCTAGTCTAAGAATAAAATAATTATCATTCAACGTTGTAGTTTAGCTTTGTAACCTTTTCCTATTATCCCGTCGTTTTTGTCGCTCAGCGACAATATTTTTTCGAATTCCGTAGATTCATTTCCAATGTGCTCGATAGTCGTGTGAGGCATGAAATCCGGGAATTTTTTATTTAAACGATAGTGTGAACGAAACGAAGTGATATCTTAATGTTGGTGCCAAGTTCAATGTCATACCTGAAATTCATTTATAATAACATAAAGTATTATAAAATAACTTAAAATATAATTTGTTCTTATAATTTAGAAGATATCGAAGTCTAAGGTCTGACTTGGCTAGTAGACCTTAGAGCGTAGCGTCGAAACACAGCGAAGCGAAATTCTGTAATTTAATAAAGCAAATTCAGCCTTACATCCACAACATTACGGATATAAGAGTGAATTTGTTGTTACGTTGTAAAAATTTCGCTTCACTGCGCTTCAATTCTGCGGTAGTAAGTATGAATTGAGCCTAAGGATCGAGGATATTTCGCACAAATTATTTGTAGCAAATAGACCGAGTTCGTGCCGAACATACCTGGGCTGATTGATAACGGGCCGAAACGACGAACTTAAAAAAATGATACGCAAAAAAGGAATATTACATTATATTCTGGCATCTTTTTGAAAATAGAACGCCAAATTCGAATTTAATCGAACTGATGGAATTTGTTTGAGAGGACGTAGAACTTTCTCTGTCGTAAATTTTCTTAACAATGGAAAGAAACGAAATTCGTGCGGTGATAAAGTTTTACGTTTTAAAAGAGAAAACAGCAACCCAGATTAAAACCAAGCTAGACAGTGTTTTAGGTAATTCTGCTCCTGCATTGAGTACAATTCACACCTGGGTAACTGATTTTAAACGTGGAAGACAGAGCTGCGAAGACGCCCACAGGTCTGGCCGTCCAAATGAAGTCACGAATCCGGACATGATCAAAAAAATTCACAAAATTGTATTGAATGATCGGCGCTTAAAGTTGCCAGAGATAGCAGAGATGGTGAGCATTTCATCTGAACGCGTTTTTAATATTTTGCACCAACATTTGGGACTGAAAAAGCTTTGCGCGCAATGGGTGCCGCGTTTGCTCACTGTAGACCAAAAGCAACGTCGAGTGGACGATTCATCGGAGTGTTTGGCGCTGTTTAACCGAGATCCTAATGAGTTTTTGCGGCGTTATGTAACAGTCGATGAAACCTGGATACATCATTATACTCCCGAGACAAAAGAACAATCTAAGCAGTGGACTGAGAGCGGAAAACCTGCGCCGAAGAAAGCAAAAACGGTTTTGTCGGCCGGCAAAGTGATGGCGACTGTTTTTTGGGATGCTCGAGGGATTATTTTAGTGGATTATCTGCAAAAAGGAAAAACAATAAATGGAGAGTAACTATTAACTACGTAAGCGTGTTGCAAAAATAAAGTGAAGAAATCCAGAAGAAACGACCACATTTGGCCAAGAAAAAAATTTTGTTCCACCATGACAACGCACCTGCACACACGTCAATGGTTGCAGTCGCCAAACTCCATGAATTGCGGTTCGAATTGCTACCGCATCCACCCTATTCCCCGGATCTGGCCCCCTGCGACTTCCACTTATTCTCAAACCTGAAGAAATGGTTAGGTGGCCAGAGATTTTCATCAAATGAAGAAGTCATTGTTGCCGTGGACGAGTATTTTGAGGGGTTGGAGAAAACATTTTATCAAACTGGTGTAACGGCATTGGAGAAGCGCTGGACTATATGCATCGAGGTAGAAGGAAACTACGTTGAGAAATAAATATATTTTAAATCGATTTTTGAAGTTTTTCTTTGTCGTTTCGGAAACTTATCAATCAGCCCTCGTAGATAAATGATTGGTCTCGGCACTCGACAAGATACCGATGGCATATTACAAAAATGCGGCAACAGATAGTACGCCCAAGTCGGCGTGCCCGAGCCCGTCACATTGAAATATTCGTGTCAGATGTACGTAGGTAATGAAGGTTTTTAAATTCGTGATATCTGAGACAGCTTTTTAACACGACATCGGGCTACCGAGCGCTGCCTGGTGACAGGAAAAGAATCGAAATTTCTTATTGACCGTTATTGATACCACTTATGCCACCAGATGACGCTCTGTGTGAGTTGGGTCTAATGGCAGAAAAAATATCAAAAACCCTCATTTACGCACACTAGAAGTTGTCTTACACATAATTATATTAAGAAGCCCACACAACAATAGTAAAAATGAGTTGCCGCATACACAATAATTTATTTGCTATTTATTTATTTATTTTATTCTTTATGTACACAGTAGACATAAGAAACTTAAACTAAATACAAATGGGATGGTACAAAGGTGTCCTTATCTCTGCCAGCTGACCTACAGACAAGAGCTCAGGAAAAAAATTAACAAAAAGGACACAGGTAGTACAAAAAGAATAATAACAATAGTGAGAAAAGAAACAAATGCAAATAATAATTATTATAAATGGGATTTGTCTAAGCTGTCGAAACAAAGTCGTATCGTGTCGTGTTACTTATAGAAAAAGTATTTAATACTCAATATTCATAAGAATAGTTTAGATTTTAGATTAATATACCTGCTGGTCCTGTTGTTGCTGGAAGTAGACGGCTGGGATCCTCATGTCCTGGGCGAAGGAGGGCCACTGCTGGTTCGCTGCCACGACTAGTAACACCGCGCTGAGTGCCTGGAAATGTCAATTTTATACTTATTAGACCGTGTGTAATACGTTTGTCTTTTCCAATAAATTATTAATTCAAAAAAATAATTTTGCTTAGTTTAATTTTTGTTTACTAACAACAGTTTGAATTAGATTAAATACTTTACAATTTCGTATTTAAGATCTTATTTAGTACCTACCTATGATAAAAAAATCTTCGCATGGAAATATTTTAATAACTTAAAGGTATAATCCTTACTAGTTATAATATTATAAATGTGAATGTGAGTTTGTTTGTTTGGTTGTTACGCTTTCACGTAACTACTTAAACTGCTCATCATGAAATTTGGCACAGATATATCGTAAACCACGGGTAAGGGGCATAGGCTGCTTTTAATCGCGGGAAAATATACGGTTCCCGTGGGACACTGTATTTAGGCGGGCAAAGCCGAGGGCAACAGCTAGTAAAATATAAAAGTCTAAAATTAAGTATTTACTATTCAAATTTTCTTTTTTAGGGTTTATGACGATATCCTAGTGTAAGTTGCCCGAAAATCTTATAAGTATAATTAAGCATCTTAATTCATTCAACGGTAATAATCCTAAGATATTTTCGGAATCTTTCGTCAACACGTGAGACATTCATTCGTTTAAAATAGACTTTCGAAACAGAATTTCTATACATATTATTTTATAACCAGCCAGTAAATCCTCTAAAACGGTTTCAGCAAAGAGTTTTATTTGTGAAAAGGTTATAAAGTGAAAAGTATTAACGTTAGGTTTGTAAACCGACGTTTAACGGCAGACAACACATCAATGGCGTTTAATTAAGGTCAGAGAAATAGGTGAGGGTTTAAGAATTTTATCGCTGTCACATGTCGCTGTTTATTTTATACTCGATGTTGCCAGCTATTTTGTGCCCGCAAAGGGGAGTCACGCAGAAGCCGTGCATGTTTTCGGCGATAGTAAGTAGCCTATGTCCTCCCTGTGGTCTACTCTATGTCTGTACCAAATCAAAATTAGTCTAGTAGTTACTACATTTAACAAAGAAGCATAAAAAAGCCGCGATAAAAAGTAGCCTACGGCCCAGTCAATTTCAAAGCAAAGTGAATCTTTCCATTAGTAGGTATAGTCAGATAAATACTTATATCTTTTTATAAAGGCAAATCGGGTTTTCACAATAGCTTGCTAAGAGTTTTAATTAAGCTATTATGAAATAGAGCTCCGTGGCCTAGTGGGTAGACCGTTTGATTCGCACTCAAGAGGGTGCTGGTTTTATACCCAGGTTGTGGCGTGTACCAATGAGACTTTTTCAGATCTCAAGTACATTATACGGACGCTCTAGGGCCCCCCCCCCCTCACATTAGGCGTGCGAGTTCCTCGGGCGTGTCAGCGATGTGGGCGCTGCTCGTGACACTCACACGCGCACGCCTAATATAGGGTAAGCCTAACGGTGAAGGAAAACATCGTGAGGAAACCCGCACATGGTTGGCCCCAGACGTATTAACCAGTCATTCCTCTGGACTAGGCTGACTGTGTTTTGAGAATGCCGTATGTGCTTGGGCAACAAAAAAATTATACGACATTTAAAAATCCGTCTGTCCCAGGCACTACAGTATTTCAAGAGTGATTACTTCGCTCGGAGAATACTGTATAAATCATCCAATAACGGATGAAAAAGGCCTAAGTAGAAGTAGTGTGAAAATCCCGATTTTGTGTTCGAAATAATAACTTTAGATATTTTTTTTTTTCAGCGTCGTCGTCGTGGCAATTATGAAAAGCACTGGTAAACGAGTTCGAAATCTTAAAACGTATCTTGATTTGAGCTGGATATACATACAGTGTACGGCAGCGTGACATGGCAGGGTTAGGAGGGACAATAGCGCAATAAATGAATAGTCATGGTGTCCATGATTGCTTCGGGTAACAATGAAAAGATAAACTATGATTGCAAGAGCCGAGGAGGCCAATTCTCTTAACTATTTTCGATATAAACGCGAACACTTATTCGCATACGCATCAAAACGACGAAAATTAAATCGAAATTTAGGCTGGGACTATATGCTCCGGAATCCGGAACGCCGGTGAAAATTCAGAGCATTGAAAATAGAACTCTGCGCTAATACAATAGAGTTGAAAATGGAAGTTTCTACTGTCGAGCTGTCATAAATGACATTGACATTTGTCTCGACACTTATGTGTTCGATTTTCAACTCTATTGTACTAGCGCAGAGTTTTATTTTCAATGCACAGAATTTTCTACTGCCTTCCGGATTCCGGTACATATAGTCCTAGCCTTAACCGATAATATTTACAAGAATAACCATAACATTGTTACAGCCATAAAAGGCCTTAGAAATAGTAGCTCGTGCTACTATTTCTAGGGCCTGTAGGTATTAGTCCTAATTCTTGAATGCAAAAAACATGTAAGAGCAATGTAAAATAAGACAATTATCTTACATGTCAATATTAATAGTAATCTTACATGTGAATATTAATAGTTATCTTACATGTGAATATTAATAGTAATCTTACATGTGAATATTAATAGTTATCTTACATGTGAATATTAATAGTAATCTTACATGTGAATATTAATAGTAATCTTACATGTGAATATTAATAGTTATCTTACATGTGAATATTAATAGTAATCTTACATGTGAATATTAATAGTTATCTTACATGTGAATATTAATAGTAATCTTACATGTGAATATTAATAGTTATCTTACATGTGAATATTAATAGTAATCTTACATGTGAATATTAATAGTTATCTTACATGTGAATATTAATAGTAATCTTACATGTGAATATTAATAGTTATCTTACATGTGAATATTAATAGTTAATCTTATTTCGCTTTATTATTTTGAATGTTGTAAAGTTTTTGCGTATTTAATATTACGTTGCTCTACGCTCTATTATGTAGATCGAGGCTTCATTCGATTCCGTGATCCGTAGACACAGCAATGTTTTGTTAGTAAAATGTTTTTTATCGAACGAGCAGTTGGATCACCTGATGGTAAGCGCAATTACCGCCGCCCATGGACAATATCAACAACAGGAGTTATACTTGTAATTCTAGTCTAGTCCTTATAATCCCCAACACATTGGGCCTCCGGTAACCACCCATCACTTAACGAAACACAACGCAAGCGTTATTTCACGCCAGTTTTCCGTGCGGCCGCAGTATTTATCCGGTCGAGCTGGCCAATACATGCGGTTCTCCCACGTTTACGGTATTTTAACGGCTAAAAAATCTCATATTATCCTATATACTAATCTGCCGCTTTCTCGCTCTAAGCTCGATGTAGAGCGTCACAGCATGAATCTTCTTAATCGTCGTTTAAGCCTGGTGACGTCCACAGCAGGACATAGGCCTTCCCCATAGATTTTCAGTGCGACCGGTCGCTCGCGGCCTGTATCTCCCTGCCACTTTTCTCTTCTTAATAGTGGTATATAATCTAACGTTATGCAAAATCAATATCAATTACAGAAAATTTGGGTATATGATTTACTGCTTATGTAAAGAAGTTTAGATATAAAAAAAATACACTAAGAAAAATCATATATGTAGTAATAAAACTAATCTACGCAGCTGAGATCATTGAGCTCACACTGTCAGCTGATTCACTTTGCAGCTGACTTTAAAACATCTTTTTAACTAAAATTTACGTTTTAAAATCATCTGAGATGAAAAAGAAGCTGTGTTTTACGATAACAAAGTGTTATATTTTATATCGAGATGATGTATCTCACTTTGAGTATCCGGCCATTTTCACGCTCCACACTCAAGCGTCGCGTCGTGTAGCTCCATTCGGTCTTCGTAATAGCATGTAATAGCTATAATATTATTATGAAAGAGATAACGAGCTAGAATTATTATAACATACTTAAAATGTATAATATCTCGTTTAACTAACTGTATATCCTGGATAATATAGCGAATATGATCCTACTAAGTATTTTCCAGTTTCCTCGCTTTACTATACAGTGTGGTGTGTTCACAGTTCACACGGCCTAATGGATATTTAATGTGTCTGGAATCGTCCGCGCGTCTGTCAAACGTTTACGTGTTTGTCGTGTTTTAATAATGCCTGAAAATCGGATTCATTACTCGGTAATTAATCATAAGCCTATTAGCTGTAATAACCGACGCCAACGGACCAATAGTGGCTGGTAATTTGTTTGAGTAGATTGACTTACTTTTTTTAAATTAATAAATGGATTCCAGCAGACTGAACGACGTGAAACATTTTTTTCGAGATATATTAGATATTCTTTTTACTAACTTATAATGCATTATTGTAGTCGTTTATATATGGATTACAAATACAAAATAATAATATTACACTTAAATCAAAGGGCTTATAATATTATTAGTAGGTACCTGGGTAACCGAGCTTTGTTCGGAATTCTAATAAATTTAAATAAATAAAAAGAATCACAAAAATATTTATCTGACCGGAATTCGAACCCACTACCACATTCCGAATTATTTTTATTGCATAAATAAATAGTACCCTTAAATATGAGTAACTTTTCTGAAGAAACAGTTTATTAAAAGTCTATATTTTCAAAGGAAAAAATCGATTTGTAACACAGAATTTCGCAAGTCTTGTGAAAACGCTCCATACGAAAGTCTGATGTCCCGTATTTCTGCAGTTGTATGAATTAAATAGGTCGCAGGAACATATTTACTAATTTCTTCGATTTTTTTTCGTTTAAGTTTATTATTATTGTATTTAAATTTCCATTTAAGTAAACATTTTACCTATGAAGGTTTTTTATACTCATCATCATCATCATCATCATCATTAACAGCCATAGGACGTCCACTGCTGGACATAGGCCTCCCCCAAAGATTTCCACAACGAACGGTCCTGGGCCACCCGCAACCAACGGCGGCCCGCGACCTTCATAAGGTCATCGGTCCACCTAGAGGGAGGCCGTCCAACGCTGCGCTTTCCAGTTCGTGGTCTCCACTCTAGAACCTTTACTCCCCAGCGGTTATCAGTTCTACGAGCGATGTGGCCTGCCCATTGCCACTTCAACTTGCTGATTCTGCGAGCTATGTCAGTTACTCCAGTTCGTCTGCGAATCTCCTCGTTGCGGATTCTGTCACGCAGAGAAACCCCGAGCATAGCTCTCTCCATCGCTCTTTGAGTGACTTTGAGCTTATTTAAGAGGCCAACAGTTAGGGACCACGTTTCACATCCATAAGACATCACTGGCAACACGCACTGTTCAAAGACCTTTGTCTTTAGGCACTGAGGTATTTCGGACTCGAAGACGCTGCGTAGTTTCCCGAACGCTGCCCATCCGAGTTGGATTCGTCGTTGGACCTCACTATCGAAGTTGGACTTGCCTAATCGGACTGTCTGTCCCAGGTAGACGTATTCGTCAACAACTTCGATTTTAGAGTTCCCAACAAATACTGGAGCGGGTACAACATGGGCATTAGACGTAATTTTCGTCTTGTCCATGTTCATTTTTAGACCCACTCGCTGGGAAGCTCTATCGAGGTCACCGAGCATGGCGCTAAGGTCTTCCAGCTCTTTTTTATACTAATTATGTAAAAAATATTCCAACTTTTTTTTTAACTTTGAAATGCATCTAATTACAAAATTGCACATAAAATGTTATATTTTTTTAACATTTATCAAGTAATAATAGGTACCCAAATATTTCAGACTAATATAATATTATAAACTAAACTGAAACATGTAGTCTAATCTAACTGTAATTTAACCACCCTATTATTTATGGCTAAGAACAAAACTAAGTTAAAAATACCTGAGTGCTCGGTACAAATGCGGCTTACATAGAAAATAGCAATAGCACAGAAATAATATAACATACCAAGGTAAATGCACTCTTTATATGAATTAATATGTTCATATGCGCTGAACAAGCCGCTTGAAATGAATTACAAATAAGAGCTAGTTAAGTAGATGTCGCAGGAGTTATAAGGAAAATACGAGACGTAATCCTACACAAAACCTTCTTTGGTTTGCGACGACTTGCGGTTTTCTTTTTGCTAAGTTCTAAATTTGAAACTCCAGCAGAATACGAAATATATAGTCTATGACCACTTACCTATAGTCTATAATATGCTTAAAATAAAGTATAGTAGTACTGTATTTACAGTAGATACAGTACGGTAATGTATTTCGGGAGTCATCGTTTTTCGTACATCGTTTGTCGAAGCTGTTGTCGAGTTAGAACGAAACATTGGAATTGCTATCCATTTTTATATTTGCTATACATTTTTTTTATGACCTCTGCTGCTTTGACGACCTCTGTGGCTTAGTAGTTAGTAGTTTTTCTGTGTTCCTGGGTCATGGATGTGTATTATATAAAAAAAAATCTTAAATATAAGTATAGTATAAAAAGTATTACATATATTTCCGTTGTCTGGTACCCGTAACACAAGTTCTTCGAGAACTCACCACGGGACCAGATTGACGTGGTGTGAAAGCGTCCATAGACATTATTATTATTATTATATAGAAAAAGATTTAGGCAAAAGGTGTGGTAGGTAGGAGCTTTAGGTAAAATACCTGTAAGTAAGTAGGTACCTGTATATGTCTATGGTATCTGTATTAAAATATGCCAAGTCAACTTTTACAGTTCACCAATTCATTTCAATTAAAGCATATCTTTTCATAGCATTATTCAAAGCATATCTTCAGAGGAAAGCGGTGTGTGGGCGCAATTTTGGCTCGTGTGTTTACATTTGATATTGTTAAAGCTTTTCACAGTTGGCTTGCCTCGTATGCCCTGCATGCTGTAGTGGACTTTTTTTATTTATACTGGAATTAAATGCACGACTTATTGCGGACTTTTTTTTAAATTTGAAATTACTCAGTCACAAGTCAAACGAAACGACCTTTACATTTCTTTGAATGGTCCCGTTTGTTCAGTAAATGCTGAATATACAGCCAATTTAAATATTATGCTCCTATAGATACGTATAAGAGTATGTTTAATGTAAGCAAAATAAGAATTTACGTTTTAATATTTTAGTGCTTTTATTTTCAAAATGTCGCTTAAATTTCAAATTTTTTAAATATTTAATATTATCATCTTGAGGAATATTTTTTATTAATATTGCAATACTGCACGATTGTTTCAGGGGTGTAATTCACCTAAAACACCGAATAGAAGTGAATATTTTGACCACGGAACAGAATACAATTTATTTTCTGAAAATTTTTGTTTAGATACGTTAAATTGTATTATATGTCATTGTATTAAGCAACATTATATACGAAACCACATATAAAATTAAATACGACACAAACACATTTCGCCGCCGAAAATCACACTACAACAGCTGTAAATTGATATATCGAGATTAAATTTTTTTTTTAATTATACAGAACAATTGAACGGACACTCACATAATATGTCTGAAGTGCGAACATTTTAAAGTGCGGAACTTTTAGAACTGCGATGACACAACTGCAACTTGGCGTTATATAGAAAGTGACGGGTTCTAATTTAAAACGCATTCTATTTGACTTATTTTTCAGTAACTTTAAAAATGTTGCCAGCTCCAAGGCATTCCCACCATTTTGGCAAAAAATTACACTAAATGTCGTTACAATATTATGTCAGTATTTTATAGATCTCTTAGTACAGCCTGCCAAAAAAGATTATGACGCGGTGACAGCAGGAGCTTAAAACATTTTCGTTTGTATCATGCTTATTACATTGGAATGAAATTTATTATATTTATTCGTTTTATTAAAATAATTATATTTAAATTACATATTATGTAATTCCATTACAATAAGGATCACATAATTTTACAGCAAGTTAAGCTAATCAGTTTTAACTTACCTACTTCGAATATAGTAATTCGAAAGTAGATTTTTTTTAACAGCCGAGCTAATAAGCATCCAATTTAAGCACGGAAACGGTTAGCAAAGTTGACAACTCTCAAACGAACAGCAGCATACTGGAAATTAGAAGGCACCTACCCCGCTAGGTTGGCACTAGGGCACGCATGCCGAAGCTTCAAAAGCTAATTGGCTGCCATATTTGAATCGTGCCTTTGACACAATCTTTTTATCATCTTTATTCTTTTTTTTAAACCGCGAGCAATTTCATATTCTTTTTGCAAAGAATAGTTCATAATGAAGTTTTTTATAAATTAAGTTTAACGAATTATTAAATTCAAAGTAGTACCTAAAGCTTATTAACCGCTGCTATTTCCATCGTCTGATAAGGGATTGTCTGACACGGTAAAACTATTTAATGAAGCCAGCTTAGGTAACTAGTCTGATTGGAAATCGATTAGTGCTAGCCTGCTAGGTACATTCAGAACATCAATTTTGATTTTAATGTTACATCCAATCTAAAAACACAAAAAATAGATAGAAAATCAATATAATAATGTACTCGCAGAGTTTGACAGGGCATGGTAGGTGTAAGGAGACAGTAACAGCGAATTTTGCTAGAAGTTGCTTTAGATACAGTGCCTAAATACTTAATGAGTTATGGATAATTCAAACTTTACGCTGGTCTCACTAAACAAATGGCTTACTCATACGCCGTACAAGACCTTTCCTTTTAAATCTCATTCGACCAATGTAATTTGAGATGGACAGTCATTTAGTTCACCCGCACCCGCACAGATCTATAGCTGGTTAATACTTTCATGGAACTAAAAATGTAGGTAGGTAGATTTATCTCCGGAATGCATCTTTTGTTTTACAGTTTTGTTAGTTTAAAACTTATAGGAGAAGGGGGCCACTTAATCCCCCCTTTTGTTTTTAACCCTAATTGCCTTCATAAAGGTCCTACTTGAAAAAAATTTACTGTCTCGAGAATATGTGATAGCCAATAGTGAATCTATTGAAGAATTCTTATTTACCTACCAAAACTAAAGACAGGGAAAACGAACCAAGTGACCCCATATAATCACACTTGATCCGCTCTACCTACTAGGGATTATTTATTTAAAGTTGAAAATTGACCACTGAAAGCTTCAATTACTATTACTGAATAGTCGTATCTCAGAATGCATGTAGTGTTTTAGCATTAATTTCATCATAAAAATTTTCACACAACTTTTTTATGCTTTAGTAACTCTTTTTTGTATACCTTTTCTTATTTACTAGGTAGGTATGCAAATATTCAATAATTAGTCAATTATCAAAATTATTGACACTTGATTCATGGGGGATCTAAATGACAAGTCTCCCCAAATGCAGTATACCATATTGTGAACCCGGAAATAGTTTTATGATATACTTAAGTAGGTAGGTACCTAAGTAAATTAATAATGAAAGTCGATTAAGAACGAAAGAGATAAGGATTCGTTTTACCTATAGATATTCAGACATCTTAAAATATATTGTCTCCAAATAACTGTTAAATCAGAATAAAAACTTGCAATATAAAAGTTGATTGCAACAAAAATCTATTTTCATCCACCATTCAAAAATATCTGACGATTCCTACTCATTTGGAAAAGTTTAATGGTATCATGCACTACCGACAAAGCCACTATAAAAGTAGGTAGGTACTGTCCACACACTCTCTGTAAATTGAGTGTACCTAGTCTCCCTTATGAATCAAGTTTCCCTCTTCTCCCTAATAGATATCGATAACTTTGGTTCCGTAACATGATGTAACTTGTGCATTATAAAACTATTTCCCATAGCAAGTTCTTTTATTTATGTAACAGATATTGTGATGTAAATGGTCAAGAATTTTAACGTTCATAGCTGTTATAACTTGTAAAAATGCAGCAGTATGCTACGGGCCCCGCGCTTTGGGGGGGCCCGAGCTCTAACGTCTGTCTGACCGCGACGATCGCGGGAGCGTAAAAACATTGTTCATATATTCATATATAGTACCTAAAATCAGCCCTGAAAATAGATATCTATGCTAATACAATAATGCTGAAAATCGAACACACAATAGCAATGAAAAAAAAACTCGACCTTTCTGAGTTCGCGGCAGAATTTGCTGCGGGCCCCGCGCTGGCTTAATTCGCCACCGCTACTAATTAACGATGGGTTCGAAGTACCTACGTACCTACACAGTTCATTATCTAACAGTATTCCCCTTTGGCCTTTTTAATACAAAAATATATTCAAGTCTCTATTATACTTTAAAATTAAAATTAAATACCGTTTATTTCAGGCTGCATGGGCCCATATTATAAATACCTTATAGACTAACATACATATACAGGGTTACAGGAAAAGTCGACGTAGATCCGTTAAGGGCGTGTAGTTTGCATCGTTTCTAACTGATTTGGCTATGAAACACCCTATCCGTTTATAACCTAACCGAAATAACCTAACCGTTTTCGAGATATTCGACTTTAATTTTTTTTCATAAACTTGCCGAATTTTTTGATATTTGATTGTATAATATGAAATTTAATAGTCAAAATCGCATCATTTTTTGCTTTTTACAACAAGGACAAGATGCCTTATGACTTCAATAACCAAAATTGTAAGTAAATTAACTTAACAGGTCGTACTAAGACATTGAAAGTTAAAAAAAGTAATATTTATTTATTAAGTTTATTTTTCTTTAAAGGATATCCAAAAAAAATATTATGAAAGATGTTCTGCAGATCTACTTTAAAATATCTACGTTTCATCAGCTATCCAACAAGGTATCACAATCAAGGGTTTTGTTAAAAATCAAAGAAAAAACACTTAGTTAAAAGCAACCAGGTAGCAATTCTCGGTCCCTTGCCTATTGTCCTTTGAGCTGGTTCGGGGCGTGCAAGCGAGACAACTTACGATTTATGCAGGTATGAGTGAGAAAGATAATGTGCCGATGCCGAAGGAGATTGGGAATGGGAATACAACATGCCTTATTGTTTGTGTTTGGTTGTTAGTCTGCTTATGTGATTCGTCCATGGTAGATGCGTTATCGTTTTGCTTTCTGTATTCTGTTCGACTTGGCTGTGTTTCTGGACTGTTTCTTCCGATTTGTGACTATTGTGCTTGTTTACTGGACTCTGATTTTGCTTGTGATACGGAACTGTTGACGATGACGACCTACACGAACCAGGAATATGCAGATATGCTAGTTTGTTACGGATACTGCAATTGTGTGTCCGCGCAAGCTCGTAACGAGTACATAAGACGCTATCCCGGCCGTCGAGTACCGGATGTAAGAGTTTTTGAAGGACTCTATCGAAGGGTTCGAGAAACTGGCTCCGTATCGAGACGACGGACAGATTTAGGAAGGCCACGTGTTATTGATGATGACGAAGAACAGGACAACGAAATAGTGCAACGATTCCGATTGAATCCAACCACCTCTACAAATATTGTTGCCGCTCAACTGGGAGTCTCGCAATGGAAAGTGTGGTATAACGTTCACACTGCGGGCCTATACCCATACCACTACACGCCTGTACAGGATATTGAACAAGATGATCCCGTAAGACGATTGGGTTTCTGCCGATTCATGTTGAATGCAGATGTAGAAGACCCGACATTTTTTTTAAAGTCATGTGGACGGATGAGTCAAAGTTTGACAAAGACGGAATCACAAACTACCATAACGTCCATTATTGGGCCCCGAAAGAACAGGGAAATCCAAACAATAAGAGGGTTAAGGGATCACAACGCCGATTCAGCTTGAACGTGTGGATGGGTATCATTTCCAATCATTTGATTGGCCCATATTTTCTCCCTGATAATTTAAATGGGGAATTTTATGAAAATTTCCTGAGAGGAGACCTCAATGATTTACTAGAAGATTTGCCACTCACTCTGCGCCGAGACATGTGGTTCCAACATGATGGCTGCCCAGCGTATTACAGGAGAGGTGTCAGAGAATGGTTGGATAGAAATTACCAGAACAAATGGATTGGGCGAGGTGGGCCTATACCCTGGCCACCGAGAAGTCCGGACCTAACCCCCATGGATTTTTATGTATGGGGGCACATGAAGAGTCTGGTGTACAGTGAGCCCAACCCGATATCATCTGTACAAGAATTGAGAACTAGAATAATTAACGCGGCGAATGAAATAAGAGGCAATTTAACAACTGGCGTAGTGAAAAGTGGACTGAGAAAAAGACTGCGAAAATGTGTGCAAAACAGGGGTGATCATATTGAACATGAAATTTAAACATGTGTTATTAAGTAATAAATGTTATTGTGTACTTATTTATTGTTTTATTTTGTTTTCTGGGGTCAAGGGTTAAATTAAACGTAATCAACTAATGTAATTTTTTACCTCCTTAGTTGCCGTTGAAGCTAAGTTTTTTGCACCAATTCCAATAAAATCTTTGATTGTTATACCTTGTTGGATAGCTGATGAAACGTAGATATTTCAAAGTAGATCTGCAGAACATCTTCCATAATATTTTTTTTGGATATCCTTTAAAGAAAAATAAACTTAATAAATAAATATTACTTTTTTTAACTTTCAATGTCTTAGTACGACCTGTTAAGTTAATTTACTTACAATTTTGGTTATTGAAGTCATAAGGCATCTTGTCCTAGTTGTAAAAAGCAAAAAATAATGCGATTTTGACTACTAAATTTCATAGTATACAATCAGATATCTAAAAATTCGGCAAATTTATGACAAAAAATTAAAGTCGAATATCTCGAAAACGGTTAGGTTTAGGATAGGGTGTTTCATAGCCAAATCAGTTAGAAACGATGCTAAATACACGCCTTAAATGGATCTACGTCGACTTTTCCTGTAACCCTGTATAATAAACTAACACTAACATTAAACACGTTTTGTCTGCGAAGTGGGGCGCGAAGTGTTCGGAAGTCGTCCTCTAAATCTTCTAAAGACGACTCTCGGCCCCTCGACAATCGGCCAGAACTCCTCCTTCTCGAAGGTCGGTAAGTGATGGGTTGGAACTCTCACTAAAAAAGAACTAAAGTTCACTTTATGACGAAATTCCAAACGCTCGACCCTCAAGGCGAAGTTGGTTCTGCTCCTGATGTAGTCCACGACCAGCTCGACCGTCGTAGACCAATGCAACCTGGACACGTACAGCGGTGTCGCGGGAGTCTCACACCGCAACAGCTGCTCGGATCCTCCGGGTGCGGTGCCGCGATAGTTGCGGACGACAGGTTTCTTTTTCTTCCTCTCGACTTTGATGATCCCATCATCATCGCACGTTCGGTCCTTTTTAGAAACAGGACGCTTTTTTGAAGGGGTCTCCTTCTTCACTTTGTTTTTCGGACGCGGGGGAGGTGGCGGGGGGACGCAAGCTCAACACTTGCGTAACTTGGCACCAGCTCCTTCGCGGGCGGGGAGTGGGCAGCAGGGGCGGCAGCGACGATGTTCGTAGACCCGTCGGATAATGCTGACGGGCTAAATATGACCGCTTGCGCGCCTCGACGACGAGTAACGTTTACTGCATCAGGTGACCTACATATTGGATTAACACTTTTAACTGTGATAATTTACTACGTAAATCACTTATGGTAGACTCTGATGCCTGCAATCTACCTCGAACTTCGGTCAGTTCTTCCTTTAGGAACTTGATGTCCTTCAGTAGGCTGACGACGTCGACGTGGTCCAGTGTCACCGGTGGCAGCTTATGCAGTTTTTTCGCTACAAAAGCTGGCACTTCATCCGGGTCCGTCTGCTTTAGCAGGGAGATGATGTCCTGCACGCTTCTTTCGGTTCCATCTCTCCATCGCGAGATATATTGGAACCGAACCGAAAACTTTGACCTAACCTCGACTTATTACTACGATCTTCGTAATTAAAGCGCGCTCTAACTGCATAATCGCAGAGGTGACACACCTAAATGGCTTCTAGCATTGCAGATGTCTGGACACCGTTAATTTTATCATTTGCCTTTATCATTATTGTCTGATCATCAGCCTTTTTACGCTCACGAGCACTAACATGTACCCACATAATGTAAATGACACTACGCCATCAACATAGGTACCTACTACCATTATTGGTCCATGCTACTACATAGATACATATCTTGATAAATTCATAACCGTTTGTTATCGTGTCAATAACACGTTAGATGTAAACATGTCCTAGGATATTTGAAAAGATATTTGCAACAGCCTCATTAATAAAAATCTACTTTATATAAAGTCTCATCAAGGCGGAAAAAGGCCGTTATAAGAACTACGCTATATGTAATTGGGCTATTGTTACAGACGGTATTGTCTTACTAATCAGATCGGGAAGTCTTATTCAACTCCAAATTGATTCGTATTACATCCACGTCACATTTTATTCTATACCTTTCTATATTTTACTAACTTTTGCCCGCGGCTCCACCCGCGTATATACAGTATCCCACGGGAGCCGTATATTTTCCCGCGATTGAAATCTGTAGTAGCCTACGCCCTTCCCTGTGGTCTACTGTATATCTGTGCCAAATTTCATGATGATCGGCTATGTAGTTTCATTATGATCGGCTATGTAGTTTTTACGTGAAAGCGTATTCAACAATCAAACCTACATTCACATTTATAATATTAGTAAGGATTCTCGTGAGAGCTATTTTGAATACGCCATTTTACTAACGCGTTTATGAAAGTTAGATTGACAGTTTACGAATTACGATGTACTTAATTTTTACCTCGGAGGAGGATGCTTCGGCGAGATAGGTCGGGCCCGATCCAAGAGAGACCACGGCCTCACGGTAAGCCGAAGTGAAATAACGCTGTATCACCGGGTGAAGGTGCCGCGTGAAGTTTAAAACATGTCTAGTATTGTGCGTGTCCATGGGAATAAATCAGACGATCCGTGACCTCTTTTGCCGGTCTTATTCTATTAAATAATCTACTTTCTTATCGATTAATTTCGGATAGGATGGGGCAAAATAAAACACTTTTCTCTTAAAAGCTTTTAATATGTACAAATAGGTAAATCCTTAAAGTTAAAAGTGAGCAGTCAGTCTGTCGATCTCGAATAGGTCCGCCATTATTTCTTCCACCTTTGTGCCTATTTTCTTCGCAATCTGTAAAAAACAAAGATATGTATAATTGAGAATGTACAAGGTACACATTACATTTTTTTATTCATTTATAAACTCTGCTAAATGATTATCACTACTAAAATACATTTGGGACTTAAAAAACCGACGACATGGCATAGAGCCGGGAAGTGTTCGGCATACTATCAGGCAATTAGTCTGCTCTTTACGGGTCTTATACTCACATCGTGCTGGTCCGCTAGTGGCATGGAGCAGTACAGCGCTATGAGATCCCCGTCCAATATGCCGCGCGCCGGCGCGCTGCCCAACCCGCGCCGCGCGCTCCGGTACGTTCTAGAACATACGATATCACAATATTCTAATAAAATAATTTACTTATTTTGGATTGACGCAATTTACAGCTTGTCAGAAGTCAATGTCACTGCCACTATGCATCAGGACAACAACATAATTCACTCCGCATGCAATCCTACTAATATTATAAATGTGAAAGTTTGTGAGGATGGATGAATGGATGGATGGATGTTTGTTACTCTTTCACGCAAAACTACTGAACGGATTTCGATGAAATTTGGTATGGTAGTAGTTTAGGCTCTGGATCAAAACATAGGCTACATTTTATCCACAAAATGTACCGTGTTCTCGAGGGGTATTTACGCGGGCGGAGCCGCGAGCAACACCTAGTTCAGATATAATGTAAAGAAATGTGCTAATTTCTGTCTTCACGGACTGGACTTCCTCTTAACATGTTATTAACATAATGTTTCCTGAAGTTTTTGTAGATATGACAGCAATATCTGAGTAAGCGCTCGAGACTGTGCAGTAAAAGCAAGTTGTTATTAGTTTTAACAATCTTTAGATTTTCTATAGCAATTGAAAGACGATGTATGAAAAACGACAACTGTCGAAAACCATGGAAAACATAGTCGCACTGTACCTACATCACTACAATTTGGTGCGTTTTGTCAGCGACTGTACCTGTGCGCGCGCGGGTTGAGGCCGGCGATGTGGCAGCAGTAGTTGTTGCAGACGTTCTGCAGCATCAGCAGCCGCCGGTACACCTGCTCCGACACCGGCACTATGTACCCCAGCCCGCCGTCCAGCGTCGCTGTACAACACGAAACATGTCTATTTAACCCTCAATTACCGTGCGGTCACTGTGTGGCCAACACTAGACGAGTTACGAGTATAATGACTTGTCGAATAAGTTCCACGAGACAAGTGTTTAACTATAAAACTGTCAACGACAGGCAACTAAAGAAGAAATTCGAACATTGTCACTAGGGCCACAGCAACATGCTTTTAACAAAGATAAATTTGTTTACAATATTGTTACGAGATATTCGGAGTAACAGCGTGAGTAAAATAGTGAAGATATAGGCATCTTCAGAGAGAACTCTGCCGGCGGTGAATGCCACTGTGCGATCGTGACACTCACTGTACATGGTGACGTGTCGGGTGGGCGGGGCGGCGGCGAGCGGGCGCGCGGCGAGACGCAGCATGGCGTGCACGGGCTGTCCCACGTGGTAGTCGCATTTGCGGATAAGACGTTGGCCTGTAAAACAGATTAATACAGTTTTATTGAGACGAGGGGTTACTCGCAGCTTCGAGAGCGAGAGCTAGAGCTTTTTTATAAATTGACCTCGAGTAACATCATTCCTTAATGCATGCCTATTGCCTATGACACATTAGCTTAAAATGTACACATTTCACATGAGAAATCTGAAAGCATATTGAATCTGATAAAACATGTGAAAGTAAACTCTAGCATGCATTAGATTATAAAAAAATAATAATATATCGCCCAAGAAGCAAGAAATTTTTATACCTACTGTACAAAAACAAATTGTACCACCCCTATGACAAATTTCATGGAAATAAAAATATTTGATTTGATTTAAAAGATATAGCCGTACCTCCATAGCTCTCCCTCGCTTGCGGCTGGTACATGAACAACGCCAGGTTCCCCTCCGACTCGCTCACCATGAAACCTAGCGTTGTGTTGTCCACCATAAACTCCATGTCGTAAATCTGAAACAAATACATATTTGATGACCTCTGTGGCTCAGTGGTTTAGCGCGTCAGTGTTCAAGCCGGAGGTGGCGGGTTCTAATCCTGCCAAATGAACAATAATGTTTTCTACGTTCCTGGGTCATGGTTGTGTATTAAATATGTGTTTAGTATAAAATTATTAAATATATTTCCGTTGTCTGGTACCCGTAACACAAGTTCCTCGAGAACTTACCACGGGACCAGATTGACGTGGTGTGGAAGCGTCAATAGATATTATTATTATACTTTTGTCTAAATGCGACGACACAAACAAAATGTGCGCAGTGCGGCAGAGCGCCTGTTGACGTTAAAAAGTGACGCAAATCGCCAAAATAAGACAAGCAGGCCTAAAAAGGCCACTTTCGGCGATTCACGTTTAATTCTTGTTATGAATTACTCAAAAGATCGTAAACCGGCCACCTGACTGCCAATTCACTTGAATAAGATATAATTCATATGCAAAAATACATTCATTTGACAACTTTCTATGAGAATCCCTTAAATGGTCCGCATAAGAGGAATTTCTCATGCCGCTAGACTCTAGAGCAATTCTTCTTAGGATATAAAGACTTGTGTTGCTCATACAAGAGCTGAAACCTGGAAAGTTTTGCCTCCAAAGTAAGTAAATGTTTAATAAATGAGTAAACTATCTTATGATATGTATCTACTTATTACGATTATTTCAATTTAATAAATATAACCATCGCAGTATTCTATGACATTTTTATAATATAGAAGGATAGTAACCAATTAGCAATGAGTTCTTTATTTTTGCTTAAAGTACCTATGCTACGCATTTCACCGTAAAAGCGGTTTCATGTGCCCCATTGTTTATAAACAAACGTAAAACGTCAAACAAAACTCGGCGTGACGTCAACGAGTTGCCAGTCGAAGACCAAGAAATTAACACGTAATTTTTATTAAATATAAATATTTTAATGTACTTATTGGTATCTTTTACTTACAAATGGCAAATACTAAAATAGTTCTTGAAGATTAACCTCTAAGACTAGTATTTTCTACACAAATACAGAATATGCGGTTATTCGGTCGGTTAGGGTTATATAATTTTTTCATGTAGCAACATAACCGACAAATATGTATCTGTTAATGAAATGAATTGCTGCAATGTTGCTACAAAACGTGACAATATTACGAACTTTCAACAAAATTGCAAGGAATGCTGCAAATGATTTACTTTTAGCAATATTACACGATGTGGCCTTTTTAGGCCTGCAGGTGATTGTGAATGGTGAAAGTTGCCGCTATAACAGCAAATACTAAAAAATAAATATTCATGTGGCTCCCATACAACACACGTGATTTTTGTCGTTTTGTACGGAGCCCTTCGTACGCGAGTCCGACTAGCACTTGGCCGGTTTCTATTTAATGAATATTATTGTTGGCCTACCTGTGCCGTCCTCAAATCCCGGGACACCAGCGACAGCGTCCTCTGCTTGTCTTGATACCGCAGCAACGAAACAGACTTGTACACGTCGGCCACCAGTATGAGGTTTTTCACGGCCAACATGCGGTGCACGTAGATCTGAGTGTCTATGAACGCCACGCCCACTAGGTCGTTGTCTTTGAGTTGCCATATGTAGATCTGTGAATAAAATCGTAATAGTAAATTAAAAACGAACCAAAAACTTGATTTTACATTATGTATAAACTTTGGCCATATGGTGTCTGATTGTGTCTGTGATAACCAGTATATTAACTGTTAAAACAAAACAAAGTACACTTTTTAATATATACTTCTGTGTTTATTTCATTTAAATAGAGAACGTTTCAAGAGAAATACACAAATTCTGCTTACAGCAAAATTTCACCAAAAACTTACCTTCTGTCCAACGGCCGATATAAGAAATCCGAGAACTTGAGTGAGTGCTGTAACTGGTCCCTTTTGTTCCTTAGCGTAGATTTCCTTGAATCTGTTTTTGGTGAGTGGTTGTCCTGGCTCTGGGACCACGTCTATAATGTCGTAGATTAATATCTGAAATAAACATGTTAAATACAAGTGTAAACATTTTTTAACTTTAAAAGAATAATACAAAACTCAAAATTAGAATAACATGTTACACAAAACCCTTTATATAAATAATCATTATAATTACCATCGTATTAAATTTAATATTTAATTACGTGAAGCAAACATTATCAGTACAGTTTTACGAAATTGTGAGAACGGAGGAGTATGATATTTAGCACAGTTTATGTTTATGCGAAGGACGGCGTGCAGAAATCTAATATTTTTAATAATGCTTCAAAATACATAAAACTAATGAAAATAACAATCACAGACACTGCCTCAGATTATTAACACACACTACCGTGCGTTTGATACATAGAATTTTGTTAGACGTTGACGTTTGTCAATCTGTCACAACTTTTGACATTTTTCTTCATTTTTTCTATCAATGAGGTAAAAGGTTGTAAAGTTTAAACTTAAAAATTATTTTGGGCGAATTTCTGCCACAAGGGCTCTCTAATTAATAAAATAAGTTTCTGTAAGTATATTTCGTACTTACTCTGCCTCTTGAAGTAATATCTTCGCCATAGTTATAGTTAGTACCAATTGCGATGTAGCCTCGAAGACCGGACCTACATAAGAAAAAAATATTAATTTATCATTCCATTCCAACGCATAATCAACACATTAACAAACTTTTAATTAATCTGCTTTGGTGCCAACATTACGTATATACGTGCAATATATGCGTACACAAGTGTCTATGCTTCCGTCTTGTCTATGACAGACGGAAGCGGAAAGGGTGGAGAAGGCGCCCGCGCCGTCTGCGGCAAGGCGGACGGCCTTCATTATTATAAAATCACCAACTACGTTGACAAGGTTAGCAATCTTTTATTTAAGTAAATACGGCAAGTAATTAAATTAAATATCGATAATTGTGCATTTCGGCGTGGACAAAGTGGCGACCGTGATGGCACCGTGACAAAGGGCACCGTCAAGAGGGCAGTTCAAAAAATGTGCGTCATTCCCGTGTCAGCAGAAGAAGTGTTGGAGCCCAGTCTCCAACGGCCCCCCAGGATGTCTATGCTTCCGTCTTGTCTATGACAGACGGAAGCGGAAAGGGTGGAGAAGGCGCCCGCGCCGTCTGCGGCAAGGCGGACGGCCTTCATTATTATAAAATCACCAACTACGTTGACAAGGTTAGCAATCTTTTATTTAAGTAAATACGGCAAGTAATTAAATTAAATATCGATAATTGTGCATTTCTGCGTGGACACAAGAAAATAAACTATGCCAACATATGAAATAAATGAAGGAATGTTCATCTTAAGTATGTTTGTAGAGCATTAGCGACGTGTGCATATAACACGATTCACACCGGCCTCACGTTTAATTAAGATACAATAACTATGGAAGTACAGTTTGAAACTTCGTAACCAGCAACATTGCCTTATAGATCAGGAATACCTACATGTACTTATTTACGGATGCGATAATTTTTTTTTAGTACGAGGTACTAAATTTCTTGAGATAGGTATTAAAATAAGTTATGCAACTGATCAGAACTCAATTCTCGTATTTTTACTTTACTTTGATTGTATTGTGAGTGAAGCGACTCGTTATCATAAACTAATTTTGTGACATTAGGACCAATGAAGAGGCGTTGCGACGCAGCTTTAACGTTTACGAGAATACCGGTTTGTTAGTTTTAGCGTGTCGGGACTTGATTGTAATTGTATTATTGCAGGTTTTATCTAGCAGAATTGACGCTTTGACATCTACAGGATAGGGCTTCCCATTGATAGAGAAACTAGCCTTCGCTACTGATGTAGAGTAATTTTCTGAAAACACTCACCTAGTACCCTCGTAAGACAGCGACACGTTCTTCAGGCATGTAACGTGTTCCCACTCGTCAAACTCTACCCTCGTGTTGGGGATGACTTCCCACGACACCGGGGAGAACAGCTCCACAGCGAAACGCTCCATCGTGGGGTACGGAAATCTAGAAAATGTTACACCTATTATTATAATGTTTACTTTAAAAATCTCAAAATGAAAATCGATTTACTATACTGTCTCAACCACCCAAAGCCAATTTCGGTCTGCGACCAGAGTTCATTCAGGGTCATTAAACCAACTATTGACACATATCTCTCTTATTTTCTCCCTATTAATCGACCGGCAAGAAATTGCCTTAAACAGATATTTTGTAGAAACTATTTGTTCCTCAGCAAAGACCAGAACTTGTAGGAAACTATCGCTCCTGCTACTAATTTTATTGTATAAGGGAGCAGATGAGTAGATTTTATACGCAAAACGTTATTTTAGGCCAGTTACATTTAAAGCACAGAAATGCGGTTAATTAAATATAATAGAAAATAAAATCAAATTATTTTTTCTCTATAGGCCAAGCAGGAACAATAGGCGCTATTATGATTTTCATATAATTTTCAATCGATGACGCTACGAATACTTTTTTGCAAATTGTTCGTACATGGGCTACCGAAATGGAACCATAGATCTCCAACTGTAAAAAAAAATCACCTATCGCCCTTATTCTCGTTAGATTTCTCCTTGTCCTCTCCGTTGAACTTGTAGTAGGAGTGTGTGGGCGTGGCCAGTGACGTCACGAGACAGTACGTGCGCGACTCCACGTGGTAGGTGACGAAGTGTGGAGTTTCTCGCAGGGGTACCTTACGCACTGCCCACGCCGCCTCGTATGAGAGATGAGTTGGTAGCACGGCTATGCGGAGTGAGCCCTATATAATAGAAGATATAATATTTATAAGAGCACCGTCGCCTAGTGGGTAGACCGTTTCATTAGCACTCGAGAGAGTGCAGGTTCGATTCCTAGATTGTGGCGTGTACCAATGAAACTTTTTTAGATCTCAAGTACGTTACGGACGCTTTACGGTGAAGGAACAAAAAGCACTTATTATTATTATTATTATTATGTTGGGAGAATGCCGTATGTGCTTGGGCAACCATACGACATTTAAAAACTAACTGTCCCAGGCACTACAGTATTTCAAGAGTGGTTACTTAGCTCGGTGAATACTGTATAAATCATCCAATAACGGATGAAAAGGCCTAAGTTTATAATATTATGTTATAATAAAGTGGATATATTTGGAAATACTATGTGAAAAAAAAATCATTTTAAAATTAAATGTATCTTTTTCCGAATGCAGTATCCACTGGATCAAAATTTTACCTATTATTTTTTAGTAAATAAAGTCTTCCGAATTCTTATTTAGGAGTAAGTAACCGAAGACTTAATTCATCAATTCACCCAACTAAAACTTACCTGTGCGTTAAAATACAGCAAACCCTGCGGACAGTTGGCGTTGTTGAACGATGCCATACTGGCTACGGGCGCGGACGCCGCGAGCGGGTGTACACGTAGCTCGCCTCTCGCGCCGAGCAATAGAAGGAGGGGCGTACGCCCGCACACGAACACACCGCTGTAGCCGCCCACGTTACCTGTGACATAAAGTGTTTGATAAGCATTAAATAACGACATACAAAACTCATAGGCACACACGTAATTCGTAATAAGAGAGGGGTGCGTGCCCGTCTGCAAAGTGGCGGCGTGTGACGTCATATCATGGCAGTATAAAAATTTTAATTAAGAATTGTATATTCGTTACAGCTGTAGCATACAACAAGTTAATTAGGTATTTATAGAGCCCCCATTGGTACTTGAAAAATAATACAAAAGTCACGTAATAAATAATCTTGATATCGTATATTGTATATTGACACAAAAACTTACATGTTAACAAAAACTAAATGCAAAACTTACCAAAGTATCGCAACTGTCTTACTCCCTCTCTCAAGGCGGACGCTTCGTACGAGTCATCGGGACAAGAGACCACTTCGCTCTTGTAGCCGAACGGGAAAGACACCGCAATTCTAGAGAAACGCATCTTCAGATTGCCGCGAGGGTATTTATATGCCTGAAGAATTGAGTCAGTTAGATTTCATGATAAGAAATAATGATTTATCGAAAATCTAAAATGCAACTTAAACAACAACTTCATAAAGATCGTAACTTCTTTTAGTATTTTTAGCTATTCTATATAGTTTCGGATTCCGCCTACTATGCCCAGTTAAAAAATTCAACCGGTATAATACATCGTTTTAAATAGGCTACATAACATAGGTAGGCTAAATCACCTGGTAAATCATAAGCTGGTCGTTATCACACTTCAACAGCATCAGCGCTCTTCCGCCCTTATGTCCCAGCCCCACCACGAGTATCTCCTGCAGCTTCTCCGCGTTGGCGCTGTGAGCAGAATTGTATTCTTCTTCGTCTTCCGGGTTCACCGGTATCGGTACGGACTCTAGACTGTCTGCGAGTATCTGTAATATATATATATATGAGTATTGAGTATCTTAATAATATTATGTCATCGTAGATAAAATTAATTACTTTTAACTACGGGTCAATTCGCACCGACACGAAACGATACACGACATGGCGCTGCATATTATAGCTATATATACGTGTTTCTTTCTGTGTAATGAATAAATGAATAAAGTTAAATTTTGAATAGCTATCTATTCAACAATAGAACTTTATTCATTACATAAAATCGAATGTCAGCTTGCACCGCGCTGCACAGCGCATGTACAGTTTATGAGTGATGTCATATGAAACGTGTTTTGTGTTGTGAATAAAGTTCAATTTTGGATAGAGATATTAAAAATGCAGCGCCGCGTAGCGTCGCATATCGTCGCGGTGTAATCTGACCCTAACACTCTTTCATACACTGCAATGATTTATCTATCTTAAAACTCACCTTATGCCCCGCGCACACGTCGCGCACCAGGAAGCTCAGCTTCATCTCGGGCAGCGAGTATATCTCAAGGTTGCCGTTGTCCCGCACCACGAACAGCCAGTAGGTGGGCTTGAAGTCAGTGAGGTAGCGCTTCCACCAGCGCGACATGCGTTTCGGTAGACCAGGGTTCTTCGATTGTTCCGCTAACATAATCTGGATTGAAATTCTTATGTTTAAAAATATATTTAACACACTTTACATCTGACTAAAAATCTTTCAAAACACGTGAAGTGTGACAGCCTCACATTGTTGGGAAACCCGAGTGCTAACAGTGGGAGTCGTTAGGAGCGGTAATGATGATGATGTCAAAATAATAATATCAAGTTTTACAAAGTAGTAAATAACTCAAAACATAGCACTCACGCTGGCCATAGAAGCAGGGGTTTGGTCTCCTCCATACAACAACTCATCCTCATCATTCACTTCATACACGGTGCCCGGCTTGAAACCCTCCGCCTTCACGTTTTTGCCCTTCATCTTACCCGTGAATTCGCCTTTGATCTGAAAATAAAATCACAATATTATATCTTTAAAATGATCTTCCATCAGGATAAGATGTTATTGAGGTCTACAAAAATGTGTTATGATGTTTTAAAAAGAGACTTTTCTACAGATTTGTTTCTTATGTTACAATGAATAATGCTTATTGTAGTTTTCCGGATTCAAATCCGGTATTTAATAAAACATAGATTCAAGTTTTTTTTATTCTTATTTATTTATTTAATAACGTGTAGTAATTAAAGTAATAGAAAACTTAACGATTAAACGAAATACGAAAACTAATAAACAAAGTAAACCACTATAAAATCCGTAAAAGTAGTTTTTAGGGTTCCGTACCCAAAAGTAAAAACGGAACCCTAATACTGAAACTTCGCTGTATGTCCGTCCGTCCGTCGCAAGCAAGTCAAAGCATGACTTGCACTTGGTCGGTTTTGTTTGTTTATTCTGAGTTACCTGTATATTCTCGTCCGGTGGCCCAAACAGGCCGGACAGGTCGCGGTACGGCGCCGCCCGCAGCAGCCGCGGCCGGGCCGGCACCGCCTGACGCGTAGGCGCGAGCCGTGCAGACTGGGGAATAAAAATATTATTTACAACCGGTACCGGGCTTTTAGTAGTTAAATACAGTAAAGTATAAAAAATCTTAAAGAAAAATTTAACATGGCGAAAATTTTATTGTGTTATCTGCGATTTGCGAAGCATTCTTTTTTACCCGACTATGGCGACGCCAAAAGGAAGGGTAATGATTTTGGCATGTATGTACTTATGTATGTATTTATTATGTATGTATGTACGTTCCACCATTATGCCTGAACTACTGTACCGATTTTAATATCTCTATCAGCCTTGGATAAACTAGAATTAAGTGTAGAATTATTGCTAGTTTTGGTTTTTGTGATTCATAAAAAAGTGCTTAATAGCATTTAGCAGTGGCGTTTTCCTCCATTTTTATTAAGATTTTTTTCATAATTTACCAAATTTCGTAATACTTTGTGCATAAAAGTGTATTTCATGGGTATGTCTAAGTGTTGCCTTTGCGCGCCGCCCACTGTAGCGCTTATAATATATGAATTTATTTGTGTCGTCTCAGCAGCATGGCAACACTTGTCTAGCAACTCAGTTTCAGGGGTACTATACCGTGGGATCTCGAGGCCGCAACTCCCTTAGCGCGAGCACCAACGCACGGCCGCACGTCGACAGCACGCACAGGTACGGGTCCGCGACACTCGCACTGCGCGACGTCCATTCTAAAGCTATGGACTGCAGCATAACACCGCCTGGAATACAAAAAATTGTTTACAAAATATGTAATACAACCGACGAGAACATAAAACCGGCGTGATTTAGACTATATTGTCCGGAATCCGTAAGGCCGGGGACAATTCAGATCAGTCAAATTAGAACTCTGCGCTAATAGATCAAAGCTGAAAATCGAACACTTAACACGTTCCCTGTCCAATGACTCCAAAGGAGTCACGTTTGTGCCGGACTCGTACGTCTATGACTCTAGCTGGAGTCATACTCCAAAGGTAAATGTAATGATTTATTTTTCAGTGGACGTATGACTAAGAGTAAAAACATTACCATGGACGTATAGTTAGATAACAAGGTTAGAAAAAATTCAAAAGAGCCGCCGTAAAATGTCGCAAATTTGTTAATATATTAAGATGGTAAAATAAAATACTTTTTTTAGTAGAAATTGTAGTTTATTTAATTGAAATCAATGAAGTGCATTATAGCATGGACGGCAGAGCACTATTTTACACTTAGGGCACCACGTTATCACTTTTGACGCCTTTGTAGCAGCAAATTTTGATGATTGTCCCTCTGAAACGTGTTTGTCGTAGCACCCTTTGCACCGTTTTTTATTTGTCTTACGACTTGCATCTTTGGTCATTATGTCCAGGGTGTGTTTATCCACACGTGATGAAAGTGGATGTTCAATGGACTGTCGCTTTTCGTCACGTATTTCAAGCAGCCTTTTTATTATTATTTCATGTGCCGATAGCATTGAAAGCTTTTTTTGGCCCGCGTTTCTTTGAAGCTCATTGAAAATGAGGCACGAGTTTACCACTGCGATTGATAATAAATCCACGGCAATCTTTTTAAACCACGTTATCGATTTTCTTGTAGGACTATTATAGCTACTCAACTGATCAGACACATCGATACCTTTCTTCCCTTTATTGTATTCCAAAACCATTTCAGGTTTGAGTACTGGTCTTCGCCCGCTACTCATTTTCATTTGCTTTCCATTACATGTAGAAAGAAGCAAAACATCTCGTTTATCGTGCCATTTCAGCACAGTAATATTCCCTTTCTGCATAGCCGCAATCTCTCCTTTCTTTAATTTACTTCCAGTAACAGGTTGTGGCAGGCCCTTTCGCTTTTTATTTACAGTACCAAGTAAATCAGTTTTTCGGCCCTTCAAAATGGTGGCTAGTGGTATACTGGTGTAAAAGTTATCAGTAATTATCAATCTACCCTCATCCAGCAGGTTTTCAGCAAGGCGTGCAACTATACTTCCAGACAAATCCAAATCGTGGACTCTTTGGCTTTGACAACAATAGATTTCATACTTCCATACAAAACCATCAATTGTGCATAGTTTATAAATTTTAACGCCGTATTTGTGGGCTTTAGATGGTATGTATTGCCGAAAGCAAAGGCGTCCACGAAAATGCACCATCGATTCATCGACCACAATAACACTGCCTGGCGTGTATATTGCATGACCGTTTTCCATGATCAGGTCCACAAGTGGTTTTATTTTATAAAGCCTGTCATCATCATTCCTCGGGGCCTCATTATCGGCAAAATGCCAACATTTTAATAAAACGCAGTAACGGTTGTAGGATAATTTTATATTGTGCATGAGGGGATGAAAATATAGAGGGTTCTTTTTCCAATAACTCTCAAGTGTTGGTAATTTGACAAGGCCCGTGAAAAGTACCATGCCCAAGAATTTTAGCATTTCATGCTCTGTTACATCAGTCCATCTTTTGATCCTACTAAATTCTTGTGAAGAACTGTCTTTTAGCCGTCTGCCGTATATATTTGTATATTCCACCATTAGTCTTATCACTTTATCGTCCACAATTTGGCGGAATATAGTGAATATATCTGTGTTCGTGTCAAAGTGAACAAATTGACGAGAAAGGTTATTCCAACCAGTAAAAATTTCTGAGCATAAGTCATTTACTTGAAACGACCATTGATTTTCTACTCGGGGATCTCTGGATATATTATTAGCATGAAAGAGCAAGTTTTCTTCTTGTTGCAGGTCATCCTCCTCAATAAAGTCCCTAATATCGTCGATTGTTTCATAAATAATAGTTGGTGCAGACTCACTTTCGAAATTCACCGCATCTTCGTCCTCGGAACTCGATAGGTCGCTGTTTTCCAGTAGACGGATTATGTCAGCAGCGTTCATAACGTTCCTAGCAGCCATTTCGGACAAAAAAAAATTCGTATAGTTGAAATTTTTGCTTCATTCTACCCTTCACAATCCTCTTTTCACAGATCTGACGTGTGACATTGACATTCATGCCACAGACTACAAAAAAATCAAAATAGTATTTGTTATTTAGATCACACGTTCGGACTCCATAGGAAGTCACATAATTTTTAGTTCACAACGTCCATGACTCTATAGGAAGTCACACAATTTTAAAATCACACGTCCATGACTCCTTTGGAGTCATAATTTTTATTTTTAATTTTGACTTTAAAAAATTATAGTTTTTTAACTGGTATTAGTATAAATATAAACCTTTATATAATTACTGTTAACTTATAGGGAAATTGTAGATGGACGTCCGAATATTTTTTAAACTTTTGTTCTGGGACAGGGAACGTGTTAAGTGTCGAGTCAAATGTCAATGTCATATATGACAGCTCGACACTTCAATTTTCAACTCTACTGTATTAGCGCAGAGTTCTATTTTCAGGGCTCTGAATTTTCTCGGACCCGCTGGATTCCAGATCATATAGTCCCAACCCGAAATAGTCGAAATAGAACGCAGGCCTCAAGGCCTGCGTTCTATTTCGCTGAGTAATAACATATTAGTGAATTCACTAATTGTATACAACAAATGGTTATGAGCTTCTGACCGTTCTAGACCGTTCAATAATAACAAAAGGTTACAAACTACTGACGAGCCGTATACAACACAATCATAATACATTAAGTTTTTCAAGATGTTACGAACTTCTGACAAGCCGTATCGAGCCAGTGGTGACCTGCACCATGTACTTGTTGTTGCCGAGGTTGCCCGCGAACACGGTGGGCGCACTCGTGCTGAACCCAGAGTTGTCCACCTCGTTGATCTCCTGCCCGGTTTGCAACACCTGCAAGAAGGCTTTGATTATTAAGTTCTAGGCTGGGACTATATATCCGGAGTCCAGCGGGCTTGGGAAAATTTAGAGCACTGAAAATAGAACTCTGCGCTATTAACAATACAGTTGAAAATCTAAGAGTCGAGCTGTCATATATTATGACACTGACGTTTGACTCGACACTTGTGTTTTCGATTTTCATCATATTATAGTCCCAGCCTAAGATGAATCTTTAGTGATTTGCAACATCTGTGTAAAGTCTTAAGTCTGGTTTAAAGTATATTTTGTTACTTTCTACTAAGCACAAAACGTCGAAGTAACAAATAAGATAAATCGTAATAAGTAACAGTCGAAGTAACAAATAAGATAACAACTACATCCTAGGGCCTTTACACATTACAATTTGTCACCTTTAAAATATTGATTCAAAATTGAACTATATTCGGTACACGAAGATACACGTTTAAATGCAAATAGTTCATAGAACTATCCAAATCGATACAAATTTGAAAATTTTGAGGTCCCTTCAATGGCCCACAATTTTTCCACACAATCGTGGACACACCATATGCTTATAGTAGTGCAGTCAAATCGAAAGCTACCTATGTGGGTTTGTCTATTCCACTTTTTAAATCTGTGGTGGTACTCTACCATAGTGGCGTCGGCCTGTGTGAGCAGCAGGTACGCGTGCGTGCCCTCCATGTCCTTATGCGCGTCCCGCACCACCTCGCCCGGGTCGCCGATCACGGACCACATGTCGATACAGCCTACGGAATAAAATGAATATGAATAGTTACTTATATAATTTTTGTATAGAATGAAAAGGGTAGCGAGTTACACAGATGGAAAAAATATATTTTGCACCTACCACGCACTTGGCATGCCTGCTAGTATTGCAGATTTTTTTACCTGGCAACTCCCAAAACAAAATCGAGTCGGTATCGGACGCCAATTATAGCTAATATCCGATAGCCAAGGGCAAATAAAATGTATGAAACATATACCTGTCTTTCACATTATCGGTCCTATATTCGATCGGATAATGTAAATATATATCCGATGCGATATTGGTATCGGACGCCGATAGCCAATATCCGATAGTCAAGGGCTAGTAAAATGTATGAAACATATACCTGTCTTTTACATTATCCGATCCAATATCAGATATCGGATATGTCATTTTACCTGCCCCGATATCGAATCGGTGTCCGATACCGATTTCAGATCGGATAATATGAAAATAATCTAATTCAGGCAACTTGTAGAGTATAAGGATTTTTTTTTCTGTCTGACAACTCCCAGCATGCGTAGCATATATTGCCCTCGTAAAAATTGATTTTTTCTACGTAAAAATAGACAATCTATATAAATAAAAATGAATTACCAAAATGTTTGTACGCGCATAACATCCAAACGACGTCTACACCAAATTTAATAAATCTTTATTTTATGTGTTCGTTATTCAGGTTTGAATAAAAAAAAATTAAAAATATCTTATAGAAATAATATATATGGCAAAACAACGTTTGCCGGGTCAGCTAGTATGATATTTTAACGAAGAAAATCTGTAATTTAGTCTTTGTAATCTGTAATTTTTTCTAATTTTCAGAAGACAAAACCCATTTTTATGGTAGTCATGCTACGCGTGTAGAACGATACGAAAATATTTTCTCACCTGGCAACTCGAAGGACGTGAGCAGCTGCGGACGCACGGACCGCTGTAACACAGTGAGCGCGCCGTTCTTGCCGCGCCCGCTGCACGCGACCAGCTCGAGCGCGGCGGTGCGACTCTCCCCGGTCTCCACTGCGTTCTCCCCCTCGGCTAGCAGTTGCACCTCGCCCATGGACACCGCGCCGATCGGGCAGATGTTGAGTAGTGAATCGCACACCTACAAACAAACATGTCACTATTACATTCGAAACTTTATTAAACAATGAACTTTTGTAGAAATTAATTTAAGTTAAAAAATTATCGAGTGAATAGCTTTAAATTGGTTTATATATTTTATCCAAAGTTTGCAAAACTCTTCTATGTCTGTTTAAATTTTTATTGGTTTGGTGACCTTGGACCTTTATTATAGTATTCGGCACCTTATAAAGGTCATCCTTGAATGACCATAGGAGTTATCTATACTAATATTTAATAAAGAGGAAATATTTGTTTGTTTGCATTGAAAAGGCTGAGAAACTACTGGACCGATTTTGATGAAATTTGACACATATATAGAATAGACCACAGGAAAGGACAAAGGCTTTTCTACCTCAAACACATAACTGGTCAGCTGTGTAGACGTCCGTATATCAGATCCGTACACTTCCAACTCGTCTTTGTCGCTTATTTCTATAACGTTGGTCGCCACGCAGTCGCTTATGGTGTCTAAGCGCCGTCGCTTAGCCGGCTCTAACGTTTGGTTAGTCTGTGTAGTATTTGTAGGTGGCGCCTCGTTGTTTGCAGCCGCTTGTTGTTCTAGAAAAAAAAAAACGGGATTAATTTGACAGTTCTTAGAGAATATATAATATAAATAATACATTATATATAATCTAAGAACTACTTTTTTTTCTCAGTATTTTGGGGATTTGTATATACTCACTAGAGGTCGAAATTCGCCCATAATAATTCATATAACTTTTAAGTTTGAACTTTTTTTGGGTTCTTTTGCCTCTTAGATAGAAATAAATGTAAATGTTGTGACAGATTGACAAACGCCAACGTGTAACTAAATTATATCAACCAAACGCACGGTAGTGTGTGTTAATAATCTGAGGTACACTACCTCTACTGTTGCTGTTATTTTTACTAATTTTATGTATCTCTAAGCATTATTTTAAAAAATATTAGCTTTCTGCTCACCTTCCTCCACATAAACTTTAATTTACCGGTCAAAGTTTATTGTAATATATTTAAAGCTCCAGTTGCACAATTCGCGTAAAACAGTACCGAAAGTTTTGCTTCACGTATTATTAATACAATAATAAACCAGCTTTGTATATTGAATTTTTCTAATTATACTAATTACTTCTAGTATTCTACTTTTATATTTAGTAACTTAAACATGATGATAATATAATAATATTATACAAAAGGCACTGAGACTAAGACGTTGATGCAAAATTGAATGATATAATATTTAATACTGTATAAAGACAAACCTGCTTCAGAAAGAGTGAGATCAATGGTGGCTTCTAAAGGTTTGTCCACAGAAAACAGCATTCTATTCTCGCGCTCCGTCACACGCAGGAGCAAAGAGTTACCGAGTCTCGAGCCCAAAAACAGGAAATCTTCTTCTAATACACACATCTAAAAACATTATATATTTTATAAATTAATGAGGATCAGTCATGTTTTTTGTGGGGTATGCAGACTTATGGCGACAAAAAAACAGTAAATAATGTAAATAAATTATTTAAATCGGACCAAAAATTACGAAGATACAGCAATAGGATTTTTTTTAGGCATGTTGCCTAAAAAAAATTTTTCGTCTATTCGATGTTAGAGAACATGTTAATAAACAATCTAGAACCCATTGTCGTATGAATGAATGAATGAATATGCTTTATTGTGTTCACAAATGTACAGGTAAGATTAAAATTACAGTTGACAATTTTAGCATGAACACAAAGGCGGCTTTATCGCTAAAAAGCGATTTCTTCCAAGCAACCCTTGGCGCATGGAAATAAAAAGATAATGCAGTGCAATTACGGAACTAAGTATGACAAAAACTAGAACTAAACATAAAACCTTACATACTAATAATAATATTACTCTATAGAAAATATCACAAACTTAATAAACATAAAATAAAGAAAATAACACTAAATGATACCTAATCTAAACTTACGTATTAATAACCTACTATATTATACTAATACATAAATAATTTTATATACATATACTAATATATATTCCTATTTCCTAATGATAGAACTTAAACTTTATGCATCTACATACTATTAACTTAGTACGAAATATTTAGTGGCTTAGATAGTATTGTTTGAGCAATGTTTTAAAATTATTAATACTTTTAGCTTGCCTGATATTGGCAGGTAAAGAGTTCCATAGTAGTATCGACCTGACAGTAAAGGATTGACCAAAGAAATTTGTGTTATGTTTAGGGATTTGGAGAAGGAGATTAGCCGAGGACCGCAATAACTTAAATTCGGACGTTCGGAAGTCAAATCTGTCCTTTAGGTAAGAGGGTGCTCTTGGATCAAATAGCAAAGTGTACAGTAAAGAGAGAATACGCATATTACGCCGAAGACGTATGTTCAACCAAGAAAGCCTAGAACAGTACTCCGAAATATGGTCGAATTTACGCAGACTAAAAATGAAGCGAATTGCGACATTCTGGAGACACTCAAGCTTATTTAACTGTTCTTCGGTAAGGTCAGTAAAACACGTATCCGCGTAATCTAATATGGACAAGAATAAAGACTCGGCTAGTAAAATTTTGGACTGTAGTGGAAGAACGTTCTTTAACCTTTTCACCGAGTGCCAAACCGCGTACACCTTGCTACTGATCATTGATATATGGTCGGACCAAGAAAGATGGTCATTCAAGAGAACACCTAAATCTCTTACCTTCCTACTGAACGGTACATGAGTACCACATACGAGCACCGGAGGTAGATTCACCCAGTTAATCCTTGAGACTAATCCTTGGCTGCCAATAATAATGACCTGTGATTTGATTGGGTTAATCGAGAGGCCGTTACACCTACTCCACTCGCAAATTTTATTTAAGTCATTATTTAAATCCGTGATTTTACTAGGAAGATTCTCTAATGACGTCTGGGCGTAGATTTGAAGATCGTCTGCATACAAATGAAAGAGAGAAGAACTGAAAACCGTAATAATGGAGTTAATAAACAAAGCGAATAGTAGAGGAGATAATACGCCACCCTGCGGAACACCAGCCGTGTTAGTGGACCATGATGAAAATTCATCATTTACACGAACACGCTGCTGGCGCCCCCCAAGGTAGCTTTGGAACCAACCAGTCACTGAGGGCGAGAAATTAGCGGCTCTAAGTCTACTTAAAAGAATATCATGATCTACGCTATTAAAGGCACAACTAAAGTCCAGTAGAGCCATAATCGTAAGTTGCTTATTGTCCATAGCAAATCGGATATCGTCCGTGACCTTCACTAGTGCTGTAGTAGTGCTGTGGCCAGGTCTAAAACCAGACTGATAAGCGCTTAGGAGGCTATTTTTATTGACGTAAGATGATAATTGTTGCTGTATCAATCTTTCCAGGACCTTAGCTAAAAATGGCAGGATCGAAATAGGCCGGAAATCAGCTACTGAGGTAGGCTTACTCTTTTTAGGTAAAGGAATGATTTGTGCTGATTTCCAGATAGACGGGAACACGCTATTTACCAAAGAAAAGTTAAAAATATGCATAAGGATTGGTGCAATCTCGTCTATAACTAGTGTGACCATCTTCCTACTAATGTTGTCATCACCAATTGCATTAGATGAAATTGCCATAATATTCTTTTTAATTTCGCCAGCAGTGACTTGGTTAAAGAGGAAAGGAGGGTAATCAGGTGTTGGTAAGGTATTAAGATGCTGAATCAATTGTGATTTGGAATTGGGATCAAGTGAGCCATTACAGGAAGTAAATTGATTATTTAAAAGATTTTTGTCGAAGTTATTTATTGACGCAGAAGAATCAACGGTTTTGCCAACACCTAGGGAGTTAAGAAATTTCCAAATTTTAGAAGGGTCGCAGTTCTCGACAGAAGAGTGAATGTAGCGTCTTTGAGTGTCTCTTACAATTTTGTTGCAGCGATTTCTTAGTTTTATATATATCACTCACGGTTCTCGTCTGTGTTACTTTTTTTAAACTTAGATTTAGCTTTGTGTTTATGAGCTATTATAGTTTTGATCTCGTCAGAAAGCCAGGGCGCAGGGAGATGTTTTATTTTGATTGGTCTTATTGGAGCATGTTTGTCATATATATATCGTATATCTTAAAAAATAACGTATATCGTATATCTTAAAAAATAACGAAGATACAAACCGTTTAAATTTACAATATGAAAGAGAGCGATATATCGACCTGTGACGTCATGATTTGCACCCGCCATACATTTGTCATTACAAAATGTATGGCGGTAGCAACTTGTGACGTAATAAATCGTTTTGCGAGAAAGAAGTGGGAAATATTTTTTATTTGCTTATAATTTTTTATCGCGTCAATCTAAATGTTAAAAAAAATGCTCAGTAAGTTAATACACATACGATGTACTTAGTAAACATCAGATTCGCTAACAAGTGATTGATCCTCATTATTTATCCCATAACAACCATACCTTTCCTCGAGATAAAATATCTATATGAGGGATAATAAACTATCGTGTGATTATTTGCTTGCCATTTTTATTTGAAACTTTAGATGACCCTCATACACGCTAGACAAGCAGAGATCCACGGGGGTTTGGATATATAAGCAGAGATCCATCGGTGGGCACTGGAGGACAAAAGGATGTTTGCTTGCCAATCTGCTTGCCTAGCGTTAAAATCTAGCCTTATGCTAGTTTGACACGCCGCTGTACACGTGTTTTGGGACACCCCATACATAGATTACTTACACAAGACGTCAACACGGACGCAGCGGCGCGATCCAGGTGGAAACTTCTGACTGACCGCACGGAGTCAGCCAGTAACGTCAGCACATATAACTGACCGCCACGCAACGCCAGCGCCAACCGAGTTTCCCCTAATGGCGCCACCTGCGCGCCGTCCAGCGTTATACACGCGCCCTCTTGAACACCTACATAAATAATATAAATAGTTATTTCGTATTATATTAGTAATAGATTATAGATCTAACTGGTTTTTGCCACCATCATCGAACCATCTTCACGCACACAAAACGTTCGCACACGCAAAGCGTTTGAAAACGTTTCACGTTCGTGTACGTACATTGTACAATCATCCGTATGTTTATTGGATGGTTGGTCTGATTGGCCGAAAGTTTGTCCGAATGGTTTCTCAAAGAGTGCGTCAGCTGGTTGGTCAAATAGGCTACTTGACCTTGTTTTTATTTATGTCCTAAGCGCTTCATAATTGTTTCAGTACACAAAAAAATAATATAACATTATTTTGAAACCTAAAAGCCTAAAATAATTTTTTTTAAATACACTTTTTAAAACCGCCGAAAACACTATGTTGGTTGATAGATTATCTGTGTTGTGACGTCATACTAGTACTATTTGTAATCTGTTCTATAGTCCGTAGTACTAAAATGGCGGTGTAACGTTCCGTTTGACGTTTTGACATAAATAACTTTTTAACATGTCATGAACTTTTTATTTACATTCCGTTTCGCTACTACATATGTGTTTAGTGTGTTTGTGTCGTCACATCTTTGCCGGAAGTTACTTCGAGGTGTTTTCATCAGTAGAAATTAAAAAACAAAAATACATATTTTTAAATCAACTTTATTATCAACTTTATTATATCAATCTTAAGATTTTAATTTATGATATCGCTAGAATAAGTTTTCCTAAACCATGTACTAAAGGAAATACTCCTTCAATGTATGAAATTAAATATGAGTCAAGTAGCCTATTGATTAAGGTAAAACAGTTTTTTTTATCGAACGAAGTTCCGTCTACGTATTAGGCAGTGTGTTCTTCTGTGCTAAGACAAAATAATTTAATCTTACTAGAACAAGAAACAACTTACGTAATGGAAAGTTGGTGGTGTGCGAGGCGACACTGTTGAGAGACACTCCGTACGGCGGCACCGACTGGTTGAGGTATATGAGAGAATTCACAGCCAAAATCAAGCAACCACCTAAAATGTTTCACTTTTCATTAAAATTTCTATAACTTCTTCGAAGGGAAATATGTCAATTGTCTATACTCTATAATCAGAAAATCGTACATTAAATATCCTATGATATCCTCATGATATATCATATATCATGAATCCTATGATATTAAATTATGGCTATAAAATTTTAGGCGCCAATTTTCGTTCAAATCTGTACAATATTTACATCAAACAGTAACAACACGTGTGCACACACTCCTACATATTCATACATCTACACATCCACACGGTGATTTTTTATTGCGTTTCATGACAAACATGAAACAGGGAGTAATAGGTACATGAAATAGAGTACTATGGAATTCTTAGCTTTATTTTTTTTAACTTGGCGAAAAATTGTTATACGACATCACACTACTAATTTAAAATCATTATTTACTAATTTATACGAGGGCTGCACTAAAAGTGTCGGGAATGGAATATTTCCACTGTTCCTGTCATATTAAAATCTTTTTAATTTAAAACTCCTTGGTTAAAAAATCGAATACCGTTTATTTATTTAAAAAAAGATTCTCGGTCTTGTCACAAAGTCTTGTCAAACTTGTTTAGTCGTTGAGAAAATGGAATTGACTCGAGAAAATTCTAGAGCGATGATTTATTATGACTTTCGAAGTGGTTTAACACAAAAACAGTGTTTACCGGATGATTTCTGCATTTGGTGATGAAGCCCCATCCAAAACCACAATTTATCGCTGGTTTGCTGAATTTCAACGTGGACGTGTCAAGCTCAGTGATGATCCCCGTCAAGGTCGTCCAAAAACTGCAGTCACCCAAGAAAACGTTGATGCTGTGCGTAAGCTGATTGAGGAAGATCGACATGTGATATACCGCGAAATTCAGGCAACTTTAGACATTGGCATGAGTCAAATACAAATAATCTTGCATGAACAATTAGGTGTAAAAAAGTTGTTTTCCCGATGGATACCGCATTTGCTCTGTGAAGAGCAAAAAGCGGCTCGCGTTACTTGGTGCGTCAGAACTCTCGAAAGATTCCACGCAGGATCCTCAAATGCTGTATACAACATCGTATCAGGTGACGAATCTTGGATATACGCGTACGAACCCGAAACAAAAAACCAGTCACGAGTTTGGGTGTTCGAAAATGAGTTAAAGCCAACAAAAATTGTTCGTTCACGGAGTGTTGCAAAAAAAAATGTGGCCACGTTTGTCTCCAAAACCGGCCATGTTGCGACTATTCCTCTTGAGGGACAAAGAACGGTTAATGCAGAATGGTATGCTAACATTTGTTTGCCACAGGTCGTTTCTGAACTCCGTAAAGAGAACTGCAACCGCCGCATCATCCTCCATCACGACAATGCGAGTTCTCACACCGCGCACAGAACAAAAGAGTTTTTAGAGCAAGAAATCATAGAATTATTAGACCATCCGCCGTACAGCCCCGACATAAGCCCTAATGATTTCTATACTTTCCCTAAAATAAAGAATAAATGCGTGGCCAGAGATTTTCATCACCTGAAGAAGCTGTGGACGCCTACAAAACGGCCATTTTGGAGACCCCAACTTCCGAATGGAATGGTTGCTTCAATGATTGGTTCCATCGTATGGAAAAATGTGTCAAATTTCGCGGAGAATACTTCGAAAAGCAATAAATACATTTTTAAATAGTAATGTTGTGTCACTTCCTTGATTCCCGAAATTTTCAGTGCCGCCCTCGTATATTAACAAAAGTATTTAAAAAAATGGTAAAAATATTGAAATTACAAATATTGACCCTTATGCACATTATTGGAGCATACTAAGGCGCGCGGCGCGTGAGGCGGGCCCCGTCGCCCCGCAGTGGGGCGACCTAAATTCATGAAATTTTTAATATTTTTCAACTTTGAAATACATACTTGATCTTCGACACAAATGCTTTTGCATATTATATACATTCTATAATAATAATAATAATAATAATAATACTATGGACGCTTCACACCACGTCAATCTGGCCCCGTGCTAAGTATCCGAAGAACTTGTGTTACAGGTACCAGAAAACGGGAAGTATATTTAATACTTTTATACTATACATATATTTAAGATTTTTATTATATTATACACATATTTAATACACATCCATGACCCAGGAACACAGAAAAACTTTTTGTTCCTTCGGCGGGATTCGAACCCGCGACCCCCGGCTTGAGCACCAACGCGCTGAACCACTGAGCCATAGAGGTCGTCATTCTACTATATATTATATACATTATATACATTTTTTCATACAAAACATGCTCCGTTTCTCTTGAAACGGAATAACAAATCACCCAGTACATAAGTAAGAAAACAATATTATAAATTCAAAGTCTTTCTACGAAATTATTTTAAAATAATAGTAAGGTTTTGCCTGCAGCTTCACCCGCGTTAAATTAGGTTGTTTCGGACATGCCATGACTTAACTGTGTTCTATCTCTCTTCCTATTTTGTAAGTAACACTCTTTGCTTACCTAACGGTTTCTCTATAGGCACTGCCTGTAGGCAGTCAAACGGCAGGCCCCCAGTGGACCAGATGACGGGGTGCACGCGCGCGCTCATATTCAGACTCACGCCCGCCATCGCGCACGTATCGCTACGCACCGCTGTGCGACTGAAAATATATTTTTAGGGAATTATAATCTACTTACTAGATGTACGCCACGATAAAACGTTGCCTATGTCCTTCGTCGTGATCTAATATATATTTGGTTGTGTAAGTTATTAGTTATTTCTTCATAATAGGTATACCACTTAATTTTTATCAAGTAAACAGTTTAAAACATTTTGGCTTGTTACTATAAAAGTTTTTAACACTTACCCAGCAAATGTTCTCACTGGCTCATAAAGCAATAATAATGTTGGTTCATAATATCCATACAAAAATTGAATATCTAGTATGTTGTCTATCTTCTCATCTAGCTCCTTCAAAATGATCACATATGACGCTAGTGTAGGTGATCTTGTTATTTGTTGTTGCGGTTGCTGTAAATTAAAAATTTCAAATTATAATAATAAGCGTCAATTTATACCAAAACGGGACGCGGCGCAGAATTTTTAAAATAGCTATTCAAAATTTAACTTTATTCACTACACAAGAAACAGGTTTCGTTGCAGGAGTTCGATTTCGAGCTGCACCGCACTGCGCAGTCGGCGCCACGTCACGTCTCGGTATGGTCTGACCCAAGTAATACTTTTTTAACAATAATTTTTACCAACACATTTTCACGTTAACTTCTTTTTTACGTATCTATATCTTACTTCTTACTTAATATTTTAACCTTGAAAGTTTTTACTATGTATTTCTTATGATAGTTATTCCTTTGTTTGGTTTTTTTTTTGCCCTAATTTAATTTGGCATATTTTTTGTCATAATTGTTTCTAGGCATACAAGGTCACCCAGGCATAAATATAAATAGACTTATGTGTTTTGTCCCAATTTGATTTGGCAGAACTGGTAAGGCATACATTTATTGCCATTATAATTTTTGACATAATAGGCTACTTGACTCATATTTAATTTTATACATTTAAGTAGTATTTCCTTTAGTACTTGGCTAAGTAAAACGTATTCTAGCGATATCATAAATTAAAAACTTAACATGGTTAAACAAAGTTGATTTAAAAAAAAAAAATTGTTTTTTAATTTCTACTTATGAAAACACCTCGAAGTAACATCCGGCAAGGATGTGACGACACAAACACACTTAACACATATGTAGTAGTGAAACGGAACGTTTCTGTAAATAAATAGTTCATGACATCTTAAAAAGTTATTTATGTCAAAACGTCAAGCGGAACGTAACACCGCCATTTTACTACTACGGACTATAGCACAGATTACAAATAGTCCTATACTTCGTGCGTCGTATGATGATATGGGTGACAGTTCTTATATTCCTTGCTACGCAAACTTCTTACAAGAAAACAAAAAAAGCAAACGAAATAAATTATATTCCATTGACAAAAAATAATATGTTCTTTAATTATAAATGAAACTGCTATTATTCTTATTATTAACTCTGATATCTTATAATAACTATGAAATATAAATATGAAATTAAATTAAGAAAATATGTCATAAAAATGGAAGATGCATGGAACGGAACTTCTGTCAATAGAGATTGACATTGTTGAATCGACATCAAATCGATGAGTAGGAGCGGCCATCTTGTGATCGTATTGCAACTCGGAAATGTCAGTACGAGTGCATCTGCCTTGTATGCGATTTGTGTTTTCGTTGCGTCTGCTTTGAGTTTTTGTTGATTTTAACTTTCGTTATTGTTTTTGTTGAGTTTTTTGTTATTGTTTAAGTTGAGTTTTTTGTTTTTGTTAAGTTCTTTGTTATTTTTGTTTTTGTTCGGATCTAACAATGCCGAAAAAACAAAAAACACTGTTTTAAACTCACAAAGTCGGGAGTTGGTGACTCGATTGAGGGACTATTTTGAACGAGAACGTACAAACGGAAACTCGATCATTTCAATCGACAAAGTCGTAGACCGAGTTGCGGCAGCACTGGACATCGGAACAGCTACCGTTTTCCGAATAACCAAAGAAAAATTTGGTGAAACGGGTACGGAAGACAAAAAGTTGTCGACTCCAAAGAAGCGCAGGCGTAAAGCTTTCGTTACAGACATTGATAGTTTTGATGTAGAAGCAATACGCTATCACATTTACGGATACTATGAGAAAAATGAATACACCACGTTAATGAAAAAAAATGTGACCTCGCTAAGGCAAATATTAAATAAAGTGGGATTTAGATGGAAGAAAGTAAATAAAAGAAAAATAATAATGGAAAGAGGAGATATCGCACTTGCAGGAATAACATTTTAAGAATCGGCAAAGGATATTAAAAACTGGAGCAATGTCATATTTCTGGACGAAACTTGGCTAAACGCAAATCACACAGTTAGTAAAATGTGGACTATTGACACCGCTCACAGCTCTACCAAAGTGCCAGAGGAAAAAGGTGAGCGACTTATAATATGCCATGCCGGGAATGAAAACGGGCTTATACCAAATGCCCTTCTAGCATTTAAGTCAAAAAAAACTGGAGACTACCACGAAGAAATGAATGCTGACAAATTTGAAGAATGGTTGGCCAATTTATTAAATAATTTAAGCGAGCCAAGTATAATAATAATGGACAATGCAAAATATCATTTCCGGCAGCTCAATAAGCCACCAACGGCAAAAAATAATAAAGCCACACTGGTAGAGTGGTTGCAAAGAAATAATATCCAAGCTGATATGACGATGCTTAAAGAAAATTTTGTCAAATTAATGAAATTGAACAAACCTCCGATGCCCACCTACAAGCTCGACGAAATGGCCAAGGAACGTGGGCATCAAGTACTAAGATTACCACCATACCACTGTCAATACAATGCTATAGAATTAATTTGGGCTCAAATAAAAGGTACGTACTAAAGATATAAAAGGTTAGGTATGAAATGATGTTATAAATGCATAACACGTTTATCGATTTTTTTCTATTTTTATAAGGTTACGCAGCGAAAAACAACATGGCCCCACCGTTTACGGCAAATAAAATGTTAAAGTTGCTGGAGGAAAGCATGTGAACATGTAACTCCAGATAATTGGAAGAAAATAATAGAAAAAACACAAAGGACGATTATTGAAGACTGGAACAAATATATCCGCAAAGACCGAATTGGCGACCAACAATTGATTACTGCCGTCGGAGAAGATTCCGATTCCGAAACGAGCTCGCAATCTTCGAGTTCCGACTGCGGTGAATAAGAAAATAAACGATTTTAATAGTTTTTATTCTTTTATTATTATTTATTTACAAATTACCCATTTCTTAGCAATTTAATTCACAAATCTAAAATCGATAATTCCGATTACATTTCCTTTACGAACTAATTCGATATTTTAAACAATCGATTAATTTTCGTTAGGTAACTTCACTACGATTGTCAATTATTATCTGTCACGCATATCTTCTTAGGACGCATATAGTAGTATGACGTCACAGCACAGATAATCTTTTTCTTCTCTTTCTTCTTTCTTCTTCTTCTTTTTTAAAATCTTTTTAAAAAAAGAAAAAAAAATTTTCAGCGGTTTTTTAAAGTGTATTTTTAAAATATATTTTTTGTAGGTTTTTAGGTTTCAAAATAATGTTATCTTATTTTTTTGTGTAATGAAACAATTATAAAGCGTTTAGGATATAAATAAAAACAAGGTCAAGTAGCCTATTGTTCCTTGGCATACTATTTCACTGGTACCATTACACATAAATACCATTTAGAGCATAGTTTCTCAACCATATTTTGCTCACCGCCCACTTTGAGAATATGTTTTTTTCTAGAGCCCCCCATCTTAATTTTACTTACCATCTGTCGCGAATTTAAAACAGCTATTGCCATGATTATATTTTAACGTAAGATATTATATTATAGTCGTAAAATAGGAATATGACCCCTATCCTATTTCTGAGTTTAAAAAAAAGAGTGAAAGAATAATGTTTCAATGGGAGCAATTAAAACGCATGCTTAGTTATATTGAGGAATATTTTTTTGACATTCAAAAGACATGAATTTATGACATAACTAATGAGAAGGTTGAATTTGATGCATTTTAAGGAGTTTGTTAATATCAGGCTCCATTTTACTTAAAAACAACCGTTAGTCGCCGCGTTCAGTAACTTGAAGCCGATTTCTCTTTTTAGTTACCAACGTTGCTACAGCACTAAATCCACGTTCAGCTAAATAGAAAGATGGGAATGCTATTAGAAATCGTTGAACAATCAACCATAATCCTGGGTACAGTTGTGAAATCGGCTTCTGCAGCCAAAATTCTTTGTAGCCATTCTTGAATTTAATTTTTAATTCCTCATTTGTCGTCAGTTCTATTAGTTCTTCTTCTAACTGGGATGATCCTGCTGTGTTAACATTTGAAAAAGGATCCAAAACCCAGTCTGGTATATCCATGTTTAAAACGTCCTGGAATCGTTCCTTGAAATCTCTGTGGAGGTTTTCCAAGTGTTGACAGTAAACAAGCAAGTCGTCGTTATTGAATGATACTCCTGATAAATTTGGGAAGTTATTGAATTCCCGTCTGCCGATATTTCTTTTGTATAATAGTAGTTTGGATACGAAAGCAGCAATGCTATTTTTTGTCTTAATCAAGTTTAAGTCATCACCTTGAAGTTGGAGGTTGACATCATTAAACAATTTATACAGGTCTGTCAAGTACGCAATATCGTTCTTTGATGAGATGAGGTTTTCGCGCAATTCTGGGTCTTTGTTTTCTAGGAACTCTATCACAGATCCAAACAGATTGTAAAATCGAGTCAAGCAAGTACCTTTTGACAGCCAGCGCACCTCTGTGTGAAGCAGCAGTCGGTTGAAATCTTCATCATTGGCAATGCAAAGCTGACTAAATAATCTGTCATTCAACGAGTTGCTTCTGATTTTATTAACTGATGTGATGACATATTGCAGTGATATATGGAGGCGTTCATTCAGATTTTTCGCAACCAAATGCTGGCGATGAATTACGCAATGCACAGCAAGCACGTCAGGAACTTTATTTTTTAAGCACGCTATGAAGCCTTTGTGACGCCCTGTCATAGCCGGTGCGCCATCCGTAGCAACTGACAAAATATTATTCAAAGGAATTTCCTTTTCGGCACAAAACTTTTCCAGAGTATTAAATATAGTTTCTCCTTTTGTATCCGTTTCCAAATTTGTAGCAAACAATAGTTCTTGACATATTTTCTCATCCTTAATGAACCTCACGTATGACAATAACAATGCTTCATTGGTGGGTAAAGTGGACTCATCCAGCTGAATTGAAAATTGACAAGTCTGCAGATAATTGCACAATGATTCTTCAATGTTTTTAGCCATCTCATCAATTCGTCTTTGCACAGAACTATTGCTCAAAGGAATTTTTCGGATAATATCTGCAGCTGGTTTATGGAGTACAGTGGTTATTACTTCTTTGATTGCTGGTAAAATTAAATCTTCCCCAATAGTGTGTGGTTTCCCTGTTTTAGCAATCAACAATGAGATATTGTACGAAGCTCGAAGTCCGTCATCGTCTTGCTTAGAAGCTGATGAAAAAAGTTTTGATATAGTTGGCTCAATTTCGTACTTCTTTTTCATGTCTTGAAAATAGGCCACATCTTTGTCTTTCTTATTCGGGTGTATTTTATTAAAATGATCTTGAAGCCTAGAAGGCTTCATCGCTTCATTTGAAAATGTTTTTTTACAAATAAGGCACAATGGCGATGATGGATTTGTAGGATTTTCGATAAATCCGTATTTAATATAATCCGCACAATACTGCAGCCTCTTCTTTTTTGCTTCCGACATGGTTTGCACTTTACAGATACGTGAGTAAAAGATTAACTTCTAAAACCCTGTTCTCAATTGCGCGCGATAATTCTAATGAAAATAAAATGATCAATCATTGCCTTTATATAGGTTGGAGATATTTAACATGTAACGACAGGAATAAGATAAACATGCAGTGACTCGTTTATAACACCCGGCGCGAAAAGTAAGGGCGGACGCCGCGCGGGGGCAAGGGCGACGCGGGAACAGAGTGCGGGCTCAGACCTGTCGACGCATGTACGTCACTTGCTAACTCCCGAATGCCCCGAAGACACTGACGAACAAAAAATTAATATAATTTAATCTATTTCATCTTGAAATAATAAAAACCAATCGGAATAAGCCATTTTAGTGAAATAAATCTGAAATTTTATGTTAGGGGTTGACCGCGGCCCCAAACCAAAATAAACATACACAAAACATCGATTAATAATTGAATCAGGTATTTTTGAAACCACACAAGTCCACTTTTTGGTAAAATTGAATTAATAGTATTTTTATGCTGGCAATCCTGGCATACACCTTTGACTAAATTGAAACAACAGAAGTCCTTTTCCTTCCACGTGTTTTAGTAAGCTGAAGCTTTAGAAATATTTTTGTAACAACACAAGTCCTGGACTTATGTTGTTTCTATAATTTCTTAACCCATTACTCCTATCTGTCATATCATAAGCAATGTATAAGTTTGATATAAATCAGCTTTGTAGACCTTAGTCTCTGAGCAAAACCGCGGACAGACAGATAGACAAACAGACAGACAGACGGACGGACAGGCCGGAACTATAAGGGTTCCTTGTTGACTACGGAACCCTAAAAAGTAATCTCTGAAGAATCAAAGAGGGGTAAAGTACCCCTCTTTGATTCTTCAGAGATCACTTTTACATTAAATGGTTGTTTTTTGTAGGGGCAAAAAAACAAACTTTTAATGTTTCTGAATTTCGTCAATTTGATTACACTTCAGAATTTATTGGTGCAAAGCTCATCCATTCATAGACAGTCCAATGTTCCACACATTTAGGAGCATTTAGGCTGGCAAAAGATGCTTCTGTGCCTGTTATACCTATGGAAAAAGCATATCCATTGGGAAAAATACCAATAAATATTTAAAAAATTGATGATTTGAAGAAAATTGAACAATACTTACCCCCTGAAGAAGATATATTTTAAAATAAAAACGCCATCTCTAGGACTATGTTTGAAGCACGTTATAGATTATCTAATATTAAAAGAACCTCAATAGGTGGCGCTAAACAATATGATTTTACAGCAGCTTTTATAATATAGGTACCTAGCCGACTAGCGTACCATTCCTATATCTTTGTAAATTTTTAATTTCTCTGCGTGGCGTGCGCGTGTAGAGGACGAATTAATGTTGCCATATATAAAAATAGATACCCAACATTCTGGAATTTTATTCAAATATTATGGTATAAATATTAGTGTTATATAAAGTGTACAATAATTTGATATGATATTATTTTGGTTCTGTAATGACCAGCGTTTATTTGTGGCGTTTTAATAATTTGAAACATTTCTATCTTTTTACCTAAACACTTATGTTTAAAACTTTTAAACATAGTTTAACATTATAAGAAGATGTTGCTAACACTCTTTTTGCTTTTTTATTAACAATCTTAAAAAATATAATAACTAATTATGTCTGCAAAGGTGTTTTATCACTATTCATATTTATACTATCATATTTATCCTTAACCAAATAAATATTATGTTATATTTTATCCAAGTTTAAATTCTTGAAATTCATAATTTAAATAATGGTGAACAAAATTGCCCTTAACATCACTAGATTTCAATCAACATCTATGGAGAAATCATAATAATTTTACCTAATCATAACTCCGCAACAAACCTCGAGCGCATGGTTGGCCGTACTCCTGCGTTAGTCAATTAGAGCACCGCTGAGTAGGTACTTTTCCCCGAGTCCCACGACAAGCGTTTTCACATTATATTAGAGAGAAACAGAGAGATATGTTTTAATATAAAACATGACAAAGACAAAACGTGTAAAGTTGGAACTATATTTCGTGCTCTGGATTCCAGAACAGCGGTAAAAAATCTGTATCGCGTAAGTAAAAACGCTGTACCTAGTCTACTACTACTAGTACCCTAGTCCCAACCGCAACGTAATGTAACTATGTATGCACGGTTTCATAATTAACATTGTCTTTTTATCCAACCGCCATAACCCACATTCACGCGAGTCGCGGGCAACACCTAGTTACGATCATTATCCCACTACTATTATAATTATTTTTTTTTAAAGCAAGTTTGTGAGGGTGCTAGGATGGATGGATGATTGTTACACTTACACCCAAAAACGGATTGCTGAATGGATTTTTCGTATGGTAGTAGTTCAAGCTCTGGATTATTAACACATAACCTACTTTTTAATAAACACAAGCAGAATGTACGGTTCTTTCTGAATTTATTTTACATGAATGAAGTGGCAGACGACATCGAGTTAAAGATATAATGAGCAGGATAAAATGAGGATGTAATTATTCCATTTACCTATATTACTTTATACACAATAATTTTAATTGTCTACTAAAATACAAAAAAATACTTACAATTTTCTTGTTGTCAGAAAGAGGTTTTGCTTCTAGGGGATCGCCATCTTCAGAGGTTAGGTCTTTTCTAAATGGAAGGACGGCCAATTTCTTTCCATACAGCAGCATAACAGCACACCTAAACTCTGGATCAACTCGGATCCAAGGAATGTGTGGATGTGTTGTCCAACCACCCTTAAATAGAATTTACATGAAAAATATTTTTACTATAATATTAAGTGTGCAAATAATGTCAGTATACTTCATAAAATTAAATAGTCTTGCAGGGGATTTATACAAACAATTTTATAGTTGTATGTCACATGTAACATAGGATTATAAAATACCATATTTTCAAAGATAGTAACAAAATTACCTTCATATCATCTTCTTCAAAATAATGCATGCTCAATGTGACCAAATTGTTTGTTTGTGGATCATACTGTACTACAGACATCTTGGCCTCCCTGAAGGACAACAAGAGCAGATCCCTGCCAGCACTAGGACATTTCACTGCAGCTATGGACATGACATTGCCCCACAGTGTGTAAGATGCTAGGCATTCTAATTTCATCTTCGGTGGAATTGGTTGACCAGCTGAAAGTAAATGAAAATACAATTATTTTAACATGTATAAACTTCTACTAAGACATAAATAGGCTCTATTCTACACAAATTCGTCAGAAGCATTAACAAAATACATACCGGCATTAACCTCTTTGGTGTGGCCTTCAGGGACAAGTCTGAATACTTTTATTATATTGGCACCGGCGGTGACCAAACATGTTTCATCATTATTAAAGAAACAGCAACTAACAGAGTGTTCAATCCCCGTAGCCGGGTGCGTTTGTCGGCAAATTGAAAACATTATAATGATACTAAATTATAGGTTATAATATAAAACAATCAGAAAAGTATCATTATATGAAAATATAAAAAATACAGTTTGTAGAACATGCACAATAATTACAATTTATTTAACAACAATTAAGTATATGTAAGAATTTAATTTGTATTTGTAATTTCTGAAAGCTTCAAAGTTTATTTTGTGTACTTGACAGTTGACGTTAGATTTTCCTTCTGCTTCTTTTTAGACTTTTTTTTATAAATTATTTAAAAGCGAAAAACAGAATTTTCTTATTTTTAACACCGTTTTTAATTTTACGTGCACAGCGGCCGCACTCATTTCACGCGGCCGTACATATTTTAATCAATTAATCAACACACAGAAACTGGGTACGCACAAACTATTCAGAAATTTCGAATAAACTCGTAGAGGCCACCCGAGACCCCAGATTACTAGCCGGCACCCCGCAGACGCGGCAGTCGGCACCACAGACTAATTAGAAGAACTAACGTTCGGCATGGTCAACGTTATGGTCGGCACCTACAATCTGGCCCAAAGAGTAAAGCGCCATACTCACGGCCCATTCAGCTAAGCAGTATTAGGAATGTTGATTAAAAAAAAAATTTGGTCTATTCTATGTTTGACAACATGTTATTAAACAATGTAGAACCCACGTATATTTAAAAAAATATATATGATACAAACAATTTTAATTTACAATATGAAAGAGAGCGATATGTGACGTCACGACTTGCACCCGCCAATCGCCATACATTTGTCATTACAAAATGTATGGCGATAGCAACTTGTGACGTAGTAAATCGTTTTGCGAGAATGAGATGGGCAATATTTTTATTTGCCTATAATGTTTTATTGCGTAAATCTATTTACTTATTAATTTAGGTTTATGTACTTTTAATCAACAATTTTAAAATTTTATACAAATTAAATAAACAAATATTTTTATGTTAAACGGTTTTATTACAATTAATATTTTTATTGTAATAAAACCGTTTAACATAAAAATATTTTTTTATTTAATTTATTTTCAAGTTTTTAGTTTTGTTGTTTCAGAATGAGCTCTATTCTACTAATCAAGCCCTTTCATTATACACCTATATTGAGGTAGTTGTGGAAAATATGTATAATATGTATAATATGTATAATAAATATGTATAATTCTTGAATTTTATTTTTTTATAGTGAGCTCTATTCTACCAATAAAGTCCTTTCATTTGATACCCATATAGAGGTTGTTGTGAAGTAATATGTAATCCGCCATTTTGTATCGGCGGCCATTTTGGATTTACAGTCATAATTTTTTTTTATTATTATATTGTCATCAAGATTAAGAGTGGGTACCAAATATCAGATCGATCTGGTGTCAGAAAGGGGGTAAAATTCCGATTACTAAATTTGACCCAAACAAATAAATAAATAAACTGGGCAAGCTAAATAAAACCGTTCAATAAAAAAATGTGTATTCCATACTAGGCTACATCCCCATAGCCGTCATCTTTTTTTTTTAAATATGACATCGGCTTATAACCCATGGAGAATAGACGTAAGGAGTACCATGTCCATACATGAAAAGTGTCCGTAAAATAGCGTTAAATAGGGGGCGCTACAGACGCAAGGGTGTAAAGCGGCAAAATTTAAAAGGATAATTAAATCTTGGGATCTCCTTCGGTTTTATATATAAAAATGTTTTCGACTACACGAGTAATTAGAATATTCATGATTTACTGAATTAACTACTAAAAACTAAAGTAAGGCCAACGAGACGAGATAAAGAATGTAAACAAATTTTCAGGGGTTCAAACATTTTTATTTGAATAAATTATTATAAAGTTCGAATTTTAATCGCTGTCGTCTGTACTAGACAAAGATGATTCGTCGGAAGAGTCCGAGTCAGCTGTGTTTATGATAAAACTATCTATTGTATTATCAATCATGTTGTCAATACTCTATAAAAATTGTCCTCGACTTTTATTACCGCCAGGCTGTGATTCCATAATTAAAATCAACAACTAAGCACTCACAATAACAGCAAAAATCAAAAATAAAACTAACCGAAACGGAATAATAACAACAAAAAACCAAGTACATACGGAGACGAAAAAATATGTATCACTTCGAACACAATCCAAACAGGAATGAACTTGTTCACAATTGTTTGGCGGACCAAATGTTGACAACTGCGGCACTGGCCGCTTTCCTGTACCACGAAACACGCTACGACAGCTGTCGTCGACCAACTGACGTCATTATTCCATACGAGTGATAAGGACAGATATAATATTAACTCACTTTCATAATGCAACTTAGTAGCGGTCCGTTTATTTACGTTTTTTATCTCGTCTCGTTGGCCTTACTTTAGTCATAGTCATCAAAAATTCTAACTTCATAGCACACACCCTTGCCACTCTAGCGCCATTTTGGCCAGTTTTGGAACTATTATTTAATTACTTTTGTCGGACACTTTTTAGGTTTTCTGCCATATAGAGATGGTACTCCTTACTTCTATTCTCCATGTTATTACCATTCGTCAGTGTCAAGTTAAAAAGGCGGGAAATAGGACTTTCGTTTCAATTTTCAACACTGTATTCCTAAATCGTCAAGCCTAAAGTCTAGTCAAAGTTCAAATGAATAGTCAGTGCAGTCCATGAGTCATGTCAGCCGATTCAGTAAAGTGGTGGTAGAAGCTTAATTACTGAAAGTTCCTAGGGAGTTTTGAAGGGAACAGAAAATAGCACGTATTTAGAAGTTGTACCACTTGCCCACACTTGTGCCCGTTAACGAATATTTGATGTTTAATATTCTACCAATATTACACTTTATGAAGCGAAAAAAAAAAATGAGATGTACAGAGTACACGTAGTAGAAGTGAAACATTCATTAATTATTTAAAATCCAAAAATACTGTCATCGTGCCTGAAGCAGATCATTAAAAAATAAATGTCTGACTTCAAAAATTATATATGAAAAAGAAATGAAAATATTTCGTCTGATCAAGATTCGAACCCGAGACCAATTGGTCAAAAATACGCGATCTGACATTAGAATTCTAAATTACTCATATCATAATTGTATTAAACGACGAAAACACCCGGCAAAACTCCATTGCCGTCATTAATGTCAATAGTGACAATCTTTTTTAATTTTTGCCTACAAGTCCGCGGCCTTGGGCTTGCAAGCTGGATGGTTAGTTTCAGTAGTAGTACTTATCATCTATGATGGTCAGTATAGCCCTTTAGCATTGCCATCCAGCGAGGAAACTCTTTAAGTCTTCTAAGTACTCTGCCTGGAAGTAGGGAGATTTCTTGGAGACCTGGGATCTGGGAGATTTCTTATTTTTGTAGCTTTTTAATTTATTGTAGAATTAATTTTCTTTTTTCTTTTTGTGCTTTTATAGTTTGTAAATATTTTAAGTAGTTAGGTACCTATAGATATTAATCAACTGATCATTGGTATTTTAAATATGTAAAAAAAAATATTTTCCAACATGTCCGACTGAATTTGCGTGTCGTAAGAAGTGTCAGTTTTTGTTTTTACAAAACGATATGATATCGTTTTTCTCGAAACTTTCATTTAAGCATACTGATAAGCCGCAAGAGGAGATTGCGAAACCAGCTTACATGGACAAAAGTGCATCTCTACAGGAGCTCGGGTACAAAGATGATAATGACTTGAAAGAAACAATTTATGGTTTGTTTTGAGCTATTTCTTGTGGTTTGCATCCAAGACAGTTTGTGAGTCTAATTAGTGTTGTGGTGTTCTAGACTTTTTGCGGACCATTCGAGATCCCGAAAAGCCGAGCACGTTAGAGGACTTGAAGGTGATTTATGAGGAAGGAATTTTTGTGAAGGACCCTACTGCGGACAACGTCCCAGTGCTTCGCGTTGAATACAATCCTACGGTCCCGCACTGCTCCCTTGCCACTCTCATCGGGCTCTGCATCAGGATAAAGATACAGAGATCACTACACCATCCTGTGAAACTAGACATTTTTATAAAGAAAGGGGCTCATACCACTGAAGATGAGAGTAAGATTAATCTTGTTTTTGTTTTCTGTTTTTTATACATGTAGCATTCCCGAACTTTAGTTTGTTACGAAATTGAATTTATTTTTAATTATTTCCTTAGAACCTTAAATATTTTAAATGATTGCCGCAAACTTTTTTGTTTTAAATTAATTGCTAAGAGTATGATAAAATATTTTAGTACTAGCTTTTTCCCGCAGCTCCGCCTGCGTAAATACTTACTTACGTACTTTCTCAGGATAAAAATAGGATATGTGTTAATCCAGATCTTAAACTACTACCAGACCAAAGTTCATCAAAATCAGTTTTATAGTTTTTGTGCGAAAGAGTAACAACATGCATACATCCATTCCTACAAACTTTGAAAGTTTTATTATATTAGTAGGGTAATTATTATAATAGCAGTAATTACTACATATTTTAATAAGGTTTTATTTTTTTATATATGTACAGAATTGTACTCAGTATTCAAATCACAATTTTATGAAATTAAAATTAGATTATTAGTCTGTCTAGTTGTGCTTAAAATGCAAAAAAATTAAATATATATGACATTTTTAAGTTATATTCCATGTTAAGTTATTTTTGACGTTATCATAACATGAGATAGTTATCCCTTTATCAATTTATAATGAAAGGTCATGTCACCTTACAGATAGCCTTCTCGAGGACATAACTATAGTAGTAGACAGATGTTTTTCTGCAAAACAAATGTAAAGGAAGATTATAAAAATATATCTTAGTAAACAACTAATGGTGATTGGGCAATGAATTCACAACCAAAATATTATGATAACAAAAATAAAATAATATGATAGATCTATGTGATGTGTCTTTTACTATAACTGCAAAGTTTATTAATAACACATCCTAGTAAATAACTTCATATGCAACTAGCTGACCCGTGCTAACTTTGTTGGTTTTCGAAGTTCGTCATATCCTAAGTTACTCCTTATAACATCAGCTATCTGCCAGTGAAAGTCCCCTGAAAATCGGTCCAGTTTCGGAGATTAGCTGGAACAAACAGACAGATGGACAGACAAAAATTTTAATAATTGTTTTTTTATTGTAGGTACCGTATATACTATAATTTGCATTAAGTGAAAAGTTGTTAATTTAAAATTACAAACAGACACTTCAATTTTATTTGTTATATTTAGATTAATGTAAAGAAGAATATTTTTTATAGAATATCTGGATAGTTAAAATATATTTGTATTAAACTTGTTAATACACAAGAATATACTACTATATAATTAATAATTATTACATTTAAAATTGATAGAAATATACACATTATTATTAGTACCTTATAAAAGTTTGGAAGATAAGATACAGGTAAGTCAAATTATACATTATTTATACAAAAAAAAAAGCCTTTATTTAGAAAATATAAAATGGAACAATATTGACATACAAAGTCTAATGTAAGAGTTGGTTTTACTCCCCAACTAAAAGGCATATAGAGATTTTCTAAACCCTTTCCCCCCTGAGGCCCTTATGAAATTGATGAATAAATGAAAAAAATTTTTTTTTTCTTTTTTCAATTTTCATATTACTAAGTTGCAAAATAAAACAAACAATTTTGCAATCTTAAAACTTAAGTGTTATTTAGTATATTACATAACACTAGACATACAATAAAGTAAAGAATGTACAGTATTATCTGTATTTATGATAAACACTTACGCTCAGTATGTTATTGTAATGCATAATCATAACATTATTATATTTATGTATTATATATGTGTGAATGACCAACCAAACCTAGTTAGGAGGATAGTATATTTTAATAGTTTGGTGATAGTTCTTTTTATTTTTAATTACTTTTTTTGTTTTTTGTTGTTGTTTATAGTTTTTTTTTTGTAATATTAGTTATTATATATAGTATAATTTGTTATATAAGTTATTGTTTGCAGTTTAGCTTTTATACCTGTATGTCGGTGGCCGGGCACGTGCGGTATCAACAATACACAATGCCCAATTTGCAACAGGTCATTCAGAGGCACAAAGGGCCTAAACATTCATCTAGGTAAAACCCATAACCACAGTTTAACAAGCTCACACCAGTATCCTACATATAACAGTAACAAATCCACATCGTCACAACCAGCCTCAACACCATGGCTTTTTGGCAAAAAATATCAAATTATAAATCGTCAGTTCCCATCATAATAAGAATTCGGAAAGGTGCCAAGATCCAAGTAGCCAAACATCTGTCGTTAGTAATCAGAGAGGTTACTGCCAACTCTGCTTGTAGCCAGCGCTGGGAAAACCTTCTCACTTTCCCATTCCATATACTACACGCGCCGCAAGATAGTAAAAAATCACTAACATCTACCACTAAAATAACTGTACTCATGCTATCAACCCTTTATTAACCGACCTTTTCAATAACAAACCAACGACACAGTCCCTGCGTAAAACGCAAATATAACACACAAAATTGAATCAAAGGTCAGTGACGGAGACCTAAAAGGTGCCGCCAATTTACTTTTTTCTAGCGATACAATAGCTGAATACACCCCACATACCTTACAAGGTCTCCGTGACAAACACCCATGACTTCTATCACCCGACATACCAACCACCTTCACATCACCTTCTTCCAATCCTGCTGTACAACCCATAGAGGCATGCGTAAAAGATATAATATACAAACCACCATAATGTCTTTCAGGAACGGTTCAGCTAGTGGGTACGATTAAAGTCCCCAGTATTTTAAGGCTCCCATAGACGAGAGGCCGATCGTTTCAGTTAGAACTGACGTCAGTTCGGCCTGAACGTATTTGAGCACATACACGGAAAATAAACGTCACGGACCCAACTGACGTCATTTCGGCCTGGACGGATACGAGCACACACACGGAAAAATAGCATTAGTTCATTCTGGTTTGCCGCGATCTACGATCGTGTTTATTAATTGTAAACTCACTTGTACACGATACACGCCCGCACGGCCGCGGCTCTGGCGAGAACTGAAGCGATTTGTCACACATGGTCCGTTCAGTCCATCCGTACAGTCCAGAATTAATGTTGCCCACTTAGTTATTTTACAAAGTTTTACTACGAAATTTAGTATTTTATTCCCACATTAGTAGGAATTTAGTTGTTAGTAGTGTTTTAGTAGGATAGAGCCAGACAGTAATCACATGCAAAATGGCCTAGGATAGGCACAAAAAAAAAATCGATACCTTATCATAATAATACATCGTAACATTCATCCGTTTAATATTTCAAGTATATTTTAATTTAACGATAAAATTTATAATATAATTCAATCAATAATAAAATTTGAATATATATAACAAAACCTAAAATGCAGTGGTTTTTTGGGGGCTGCAGGGATTACTAAGTTGAGTAGCTTTTTTGATAGTTTTCAGTATTAATTTTGTAGAAATCTACGCGAGTTTAGTAATTTCGCAAGAACGAAGCTGGCAACACTGGAACGAATCGCTTCAGTCCATTCGGCCGACTGATGCGATCTCGAAATTGCACACAGACGATACGATTTTGCATCCGTTCAAGCCGAACTGAAGGAAAACCGGACCGTATATGAGGCCCCTAAAGGATCTAATTTGTGCACCGGGAGACTTCGGCACAGCGCTTGTAGTGGACCTGACAGCTTTAATCTACCTGATGTTACCTGGTATGGTGCACCAAGATATAACAGGCATAATTTAAGGTGCCAATTTGTACGCCATAAAAAAGAAAGACGGTGGCACCCGCACTACAGCTGTTGGCTGCAGCTACCGAAGGATTGCTTTCAAAGTATTTTGCAAATATTTCGCAAAAACTTACAGATACCTTTCAACCTGTGCAACTTTGTTTTGGGAATAAGGGAGGATGCGAAGCTGCCGTCCCCGCCCTCCGCACATATATCAAAGCTAAAACTGGGCGAGTGGTTCTGAAAGTAGACGTAAAAAATGCCTTCAACTCTGTCTCTAGAGTGCTCTATTAAAAGAAGTTCAAAAACACGTGCCTGATATCTACGAATATATTCTACAGTGCTATGGCGAGGATTCTATACTCATATACAAAAGTGATCGTTCACTTTATTCTACTGGTACAGCAAGGTGATCCTTTGGGCCCCGCTATTTTCAGTCTTGCCATATATCCAATCATTAAATCGCTTTCATCAGAATTCAACGTTTGGTACCTGGATGACGGGTACCTCGGCGAAGTTCCGGTTTCAGTCTTGCAGAATCTACAAGTCATCATTGAAAAATTCAAATCCATCGATTTGGAACTAAATTTCTCTAAATGTGAGTTGTTTATTAACGACTCACACGATCATTGGAATGAAATAACCACTAAATTAAATAATCTGGCCCCTAAAATAAAAATTCTCAGTAAAGTGTCCCTCCGCATACTCCGTGACGGTTTTAATGCCTTTATTTCGGCACAAAATCGGAAATTCACAGAATCTTCCGGCAAACTTATTTCGACAAATTCCAAATCATTCGGTTCTGTCTGTTTGTGCCCCAATTGACGTACGCTTTGAGATGCTGTCCACTATGGAGTTTTTCCGACCTTCTCTTACATTTAGATCTCACTTTGAAAGACACACTGGTTCAATGTTTTGAACTGCAACATCTCCGACGCCTCATAGTCCCAAGCCGCTCTACCCATTCGGTTCGGAGGGTTGGGTATCAGGAAGGTGTCCAGTGTGTCTCTTCCTGCATTTTTTGTCATCTGCTCATAGCATCCACCCACTTTTCACCAAAATCATTACAAATCTATTAGGCTGCGTAGGTATTGATCATTAGCGGAAGCTGTGATACTTGCCGTGGAGTCTGTCCAGGTGAAATTCCAGTCCACCCCAACATTCAAAAGAATTGGGATGAACCCCTTTTTAATTTGGCACAATCAGACCTGTTAAATTGCTCCTTCCCTGCTGATCGCGCCTGTCTCTTAGCGTCTACTGAGCCGGAATCGGGGTACTGGCTCCAGGCACTCCCGTCATTCAATATCGGAACTCTGTTGAATAACCACACTATCAGTCAGTCTGCGTTTAGGAACCGCCAGTAACGAGCCCCATCGCTGCCATTGTGGTACCACGGTGGACCGCCAAGGACACCATGGACTGTCCTGCCGCCGCAGTGCCGGCCGCCACCCGCCATGTCTCTATAAATGACGTCATCCACATGGCTCTTGCCACCGTCATCGTGCCGGCCACACTTGAGCCGAACGGTATCGCACGTGACGACGGCAGGAAACCTGTTGGCATGACCCTTATTCCGTGAAGCCGTGGGAGGCAGCTGGTGTGGAACTACCTGCATGGATACGCTGTCGGCGTCACACGTAACGGCCACTGCAAGGGTGGCGGGGGCGGCAGCTACACTCGCCGAGACTAACAAAAGGCGGAAATATGAATCCATCGGCAAGTCGAAACTATGGGTCCTTGGGGAGCATCCTGTAAGGGATTTGGCCAAAAGACTGGTCGACAAAACTAATGACGGTAAGGCTGGCGCTTACCTCGGCCAACGTATCAGTTTAGCCATACATCGAGGCAACGCTGTCAGCCTCTTAGGTACTCTACCCGCAGCAGATTCAGTTCTTTACCTATAGCCCTTTTTTATTTTTCATTTAGACAATAACTTATATATATATAAAGCTTTAAATGTACTAATTCTTCACAAAAAAGTGATCTCTAATAATTTAAGACCTCTCAGTCTCAAACTATTAGAAATATTAGAATATAGAGCATAATATAGAGTACATACACATAGCTATGAGCACTTTCTTAGCAATCGGGTTTATGCGCTAACGTGCTAAAATACTACGCTATTAACATTTTATTCGTTCATTCTAACATGAAAAAAATCGAAATTATTATTACTATTATTTTAAATATAATTAACTTTATAAATATACGCATTTGTTATAATTAATAATAACAAGTTCATACAAAAGAGTAATTTAATAAACCAAGATACAACTGTAAAACACACCAGTAACGCCATCTCGTAGCTATAAAGTGTCACTACAAACACAAAACTAATCGTCGTTACTTGCTAGAAAGAGACAGCTATATGACGCCAAACAGTCTTGATATTATATAAAAGTCCTTTATTTTTATTTCAAACTTTGACCGCTCATCAACTAGACGCGTTACTATTTCCTTTAAATATAGCTCTTCTCATCTCACCTCTAATTTCTTTTAATATGGCTCCCTATGGTGATCGGTGTTTTAACCCGTTCCTCTTGACTCGTCATACAAAACGTATGAAAGTTAGAAAAATACCTAAAGCTTTGAGTGAAAAGTGGACAATTTACACCGATGTTTATGTATGTGAGTCGTGCAGGAAACGGCTGTTTTATAAATCACCTTCAGAAACAAATATTGTCCAATCACAATCAAGTCAGGTATAAAGTAATTATTCGCACGTCTACTAGAAGTGTTGGTAGTTTTTCAATTGCAGCACGAAAGCGCATTATGCGGCATAATGCTCAACGTTGAATGTTTCAACTACAGCAACGCTTCGCACAATCGAGCACTCTCCAAAGTACTGCTTTCGCATGATGCGTACAATCGATACCAACTCAGTGGGAGAAAATTAACAAGTGTTTTTTCTTTAAGTTGGCATTGATCGAAATTTTATTTATAAATTATCGTTAGTAATATTGTTCATTGTTGAAAAAAATTAAAGCTTTCGTTTCGTCGTAGTTTTTTTGGGAAAAATAAAAGTTAATTCAAACTGTGTTAAAAGAATAAATATAAGTATGGATGAAGGTACAAACATAGACTATTTTTTTTATATTCCACCATTGATAACTAATAATACATCTACGTATTCCACATTTTTTTTCAACACTGAACTTAGCGCACTCTGCTGGTGCATGTGAAAACTAATTCACGTTTCAATTAAGCATCAGCACAATTCGGTATTGTGCGCCACTGAGTCACATTATGCTCTATAATTGGAAAACTACCATAAGACCAAAATATAAACAAAATTCACGACCTCATTTCGTTTTGTTGTCCGCTTGACGTGACTATTTTAACTAGTTTTTAAATCGGTATTTTTTTATATTGCAGTGGCGTGCACAGGATTATGACACTGGGTATGCGGCGAAGTACTCGGTCCCAAAAACTTTTTCGTTTATAGATTTTTAGCATAGCTACAGCCAAGCGACGGATCTCTAAGTCGAAACCATGCCAACAGAGCAAGTCTTAGATGTACTACTATTCATGTACATCTTCTACGGCAACGCAGACAAAACAGCGATCGATCGTCGCGGCGGAAGAAATTCTAAAAAGTAAAATAATAAGCATATTTTAAAATATTATAACTACTCACCAGTCAGTCAGCTTAAATTTTCACATATTCAAGGTTCCGGTTACTTGAGATTACTATATCCCGATGTAAATTACTAAATAATATGCAAGGAAAACAATATAATTTAATCGTGTGTACACAACCACACAGCCAGTTATACGTTTCATAACTTTTAACATGAAATTTTCGAGTTACATTATTTTTTTGCTGGTTTAATTGTTGTAACTCGGGTACACACCTACCTTTAGAGAATTTGAATATTTTCACTGAATGACAATTGTGAGAACTTGTTATTTTTAATTTTTAATAAACACACATTTTCAACACAAACCTCACAATGAAATAACATTTAAAAAAATCAACAATCGCACTAGTAAAAGCAAATCACTACAATTATTATAGAAACTCAGTAATAAACTGTGAAATGTACACACTTTCAAATGTTAAAATGAAAAATCTTTTAAGAAAATTATAAATAAACTGGAGCGATTAAATTGTAAACAATGCTTATCACATGAAATATGCAATATGGCCCCCGCGAAACACAAAACGTTTCTTCTATTTAAACAAATAAAACCTTACTAAACAAAAATGCATAATGTGCATACGTGATTTATTAGATTTCCGTCTATTATTCTTACTCGGATTATAGGCAACGAATAATTTCCGGCTTGTCGGAAATTATTCGTTGCCTATAATCCGAGTATTCGAGTTCGGCGGTTTTCGGAAGCGATCGGATAGCCGAATAATCGATCGGATATAACTGAACTTTTAAATAACAATTACTTTGTAATTTAAAGCTACACATTGAATACTTTTATTGAATAATATTTAAAAGACATCTTTTTTGGTCCAAATATGAAAGTGCCGGCCAATAAAAAAATATGCTGTATTCCGTTAGAACTTGGCACCCTGAGTATTTATTATTATGACACCAAAGCTGTAGGGTCATTGTCCTTGGTTTTATTGGAGTTCAAAAATTCAACATCTTCATACATTTTCAGTGAATTTAATAAACAAAAACAAATGATTTGTTCTACCATATCTAGACATTTTGAACATCGTTTAGTAATATATATCGTTTCTTGATCTATTTTGGATATGTTGATCTTGTTTTGTGTTTTTGAGGATTATAAATAAAATATATATACAGGGGTTATTTTGTTTAATTAAATACTATAAAATCATCGTCGTCTGGTACAACAATAATGTTCTCCAATCCATAAGCTGGAGGAGTTATTGCTGGCAAATGTCGTGCATGGCTCATGTACCATATGATGCACATAATATGGGAGCAACATCCAATTGTTCGCTTTCCTATGATGCACGAACAATAATAGTGAGCGATTGCTTGTCGGCCTGATAACGACCGATCGATTACAATGTAGACTAACATGCCGCGATTGCAGTCGGCCTCTTATCATCCATAAATCATTGCCCTGCAATTCCGCCAAGTCTTCATTTGATAACTCATTGCTGAGCTCAATTGTGAATGCTCCATTGTCAAGGACGTGCTCACCGTAATAGCTTTTGGCCTGTTTTAGTGATAAACGCCCAGAGCGAATAAAAATAATTCGTTCTCATCCATTCTTGGAAAATCTACGAACTCTGGCATATCTGCAGTCATTAAAGTAAACTGAGCACGTCTGCGATTGTAGTTATGGCGTATTACAAGATCTGCCAATCTATTTGGCATATTAATTCTTTGGTGGATAATCTCCAAAATAGCAGCAGCATTTGGATTATCTTCAATCAAAACATGAAAACGATTTATGATCGCCGCTGCTATCTTGAAATAGTCGAACATGCTGGGAAGGGCTCTGTTATTATATACATTTCGCAACAGGCGAAAATCTCTTTTAAACCTGCCGTTGACCACTTCAACCACCCAACGACAGATTGTTATCAGTCTGGACTTATTGGCCTGATCCGTGGTTAGCTGTGTCTCATTGGATACTTTGTTTCAGGCATGCGTTGTACGTATCCGCAAGATTCCAGATTTCTTGCTGAGTCTCGAAAACCACGGTCCAGAATAAAAAAATCTCCACTCCTATAAAACCAGTGGAAGGCACTGTCAGCATTATTAAGCATGTCATTCATTATATCTGCGTCAGACGTGGTGGCAGCATATGGTCCGATGACTTCGATAATGTGTCCATCACAAGAAACCAAGAGGAACGGTTTGAGGAGGTTTCTGTATTTGTGATGGCTGTAAGACTTGCGTTAGAAAAAGTAATTTCCACTTTTTTGTAGATAGATGTACGTGCCATCACAAATCGTGATCGCTTTCCTTTCATTTTCTGGGCTCGATGGGTTCCCAAACAGATTGTTGGGTAGAAAAAGGTTCCTGAGTGCTGCATCCTCACGGGAAATATGGTCAAACCCAACATTTAAGGGCACAAAATCATCTAACAGAGCGTTGCGTCCGATTTTTAACCACGTATGAAACGCTGTTTCGCTACATTTAAAAATATTAGCAAACCGCACGTTCGAGTCACCTGTTCTTAACTTGACTAATACTGCCGCCAGTACGGTGCTTTTATTCTTTTTAGTTCTCAGACTTGGTAAACTGTCTAATAATTCAGTAAACTGATCTTGAGTGAGTCCTGTCCAAGTATGAAACTCGGCTGGTGCTATATTTTCATACTGCTCAAAATCAAGTATTTCCTCCGTAATATGTCTTTGTAACATCGACACGATAGTCATTATTTGAGCTGCGGTGAATTCCTCAGAAGAGTTGTCTTGTACAGGAAGTAAATGCCACAGATTTTGCTCCACGTGTTCATTACAGACACGCGCGCTTTCTGGCACGAAATAGCTGTAGCGGCAGACCATGCGTTAAATTATGTTCTCTGGAACACGACGGTGAGATTCATTCGTACAATGTTGGAAAATGCAACTATTTTCGGTGTTTGGAGCACGAAGAAGACCTGGCAAAATCAGCGAAATTGGTCTTGGATTTGGAACTTCCGATGGATCACGGTCTTGATCAGGTTGCTGTTCAGCCTCCCGAATAAGTCACTGGTGCGTTCTTTGCCAACATGGTCGACAAATGAACGCAGTAGGCTCCAACTGAAAAGTAAATAACAATAACGATAGAACTAGAGGTGGAAAAAACGGCTTATATTTGATAAACGTTTAAACGTTGTACTTTTTTTACAAAAGCGCGCTTAAATAAAAAAGAGCTTTTGACTTAAAACTATTTTTTGACGCTTAACACAATTCGCTAGAATAGTGTTTTAGGGCAACGTTTAAACATGAAAACATAAAAAAACGTGCTTAAACGCTTATATTAAAAAGCGGACTTTTTTAAGTGCTTTTCATTTAATTGGTCACCTCTATATAGAACGGACGGATTGTATTTAGAAAGGCTGTCACAAAAATCATATAGGTAAATAACATAGACCTGTTCTTACCTGTCAAGCTACTATATCTTCTATCACTATTTGGGCGATATCAAGATGTTGCATTTCTCTGGAAACCCAATCATATCTTCGCCGATTCTCTGCCGATGCACGGCACGAGATACACAACTCTGCCATGATTCGCAGCAATGTTCAAACTTAACAACGAAAATAACAAAAACAAATCAAAGCACAAGAACTAGTGGGCATCACACGGACGTACACGGCAGCATTGCTTTCGGTACTAAACAATACACGCGAACGCGAGCAAACGAATGAGCATGGCGCGATGGCGGTGGTGCGCGAGAAAGAGAGGGGCGAACAATGGAATACGGTGCTGCACCGTATTCCATTGTTCGCGTGCGTGTTTACCTGCGCGGCCATTGTTATTGCCATTTTTTAGGAAAAAGTCCCGGCATCCCAGCCGATTATGCAGTAACATTAGTGGTTTAAATGAGATATATTATGTTATCTTGTCAGAAATAGGTTAAGAACCACTGCATCTTACTAAAAATGTTCAAATGACAAGGTATGGTAGAACAAATCATTTGTTCTTGTTAGTTAAATTCACTTAAAATGTATGAAGTTGTTGAATCTATGAACTCAAATAAAACCAAGGACAATGACCCTACAGCTTTTTTTGCCATAATAATAAATACTCAGAGGGACAAGTTTTAACAGAATACAGCATTATTATTTCTTGGCCGGCACTTTTATATTTGGACCAAAAATGTATGAAATCCCGATGATGTCCTTTATGTAGACGGGTTATAGTTTTTATTGTAGTTATTTAAGTATATCGCCATTGAAATGTATAATTTTTTTTCTAACAAAAGACATTGGAAATTTTACCCACAGCAATCTAAAATATATTTAGGTTAGATTTACGCATTAAGATATATTTATTAAAACGGCATAGGTTGCAATATATATGCAGGAGGTGAGGTAAATACTGTTATATTTTAAATAATTTCAATTACTTAATATTCACATAAAATTTCATAAAATAATTATTGATTACTGCAACTAAGTACCTACTATGCAAAGAGAATGTAAGTACTATGTACACACGTGCTTGATGTTTTTAGCACAATGATATTCTATTATTATCAATCTGACCTATGAATATTAGGGTTATTTATTGTTTTCCTCGACTGTGTTACACAAATGCACGTGTAGTAATGATAGCGGTTTCATCACACTTTAAATTAATATAACACTGTTTCTAGACACCACAAATTGAATAGAAGATATTGTCGAAACATAAATTATAATATAATATCTATTGACGCTTTCACACTCAATCTGGTCCTGTACTAATTATCTGAAGAACTTATCACAGGTACCATATAACGAAATTTTTTATTATACAATACATATATTTAATACACAACCAAGTCCCAGGAACACAGAAAAACTATTTGTCCCTTCGACGGGAATCGAACCCGCGACCTCCGACTTAAGTACTTAACTTACTTACTCGCTAATGGAAATCCTTTTAAGTTATAAAACACTAGAATACGACAATTTTCATCAATTTGTTTATATTTTAGGTTTATGATAGCCATTATCTAATCTATATTAGGTATACCAATAAATAAAATTTAAGTGCCTGTTTGTAATTTCAAATTAAGATCTTTGCACTAAATTCATGTAATAATATGCCAAAATAATACCAAAAATCAAGTTTAAAATTTTTTGTCTGTCGGTCAGTCTGTCTGTTTGTTTTGGCTAATCTCTATAACGGCTGGACCTATTTTGGCAGATGACTGATATAAGGAGTAACTCAGGCTATTCTTATCTTAGGGTTCCGTTTAAAATGAATAAATTTCCGTTTCCCACTAGTTCCACGCAGACTAAGTTGCGGGCACTAGCTAGTGTAACTAGTACCTAATATTAGTCTTAACTTCACTGGCAGCGAATATTAATAATACCTCTCTTTTATTTCAGTCAACAAACAAATCAACGACAAAGAGAGAATTGCTGCTGCTATGGAGAATCCTAATTTAAGAAACCTCGTCGAAAACTGCATCGCTGAAGAAGAATAAAATACCTTAGATAGATAAGACGTTGATTTTGTTTGTAATATATAGTTGTACATAAACCATGGCGCCGGACGCTGCATTTTCCAACACAGGAGACAAGAATGAATTCACGAAATTCGCCAAGTTTCTCGCCTACAAAGGCATCCAAGTAATCGTCGAGTCCAGGAAAGGAGTTAAAATAGAGCCGAACACGAAACAAAAACACAATGCATCGGACACTGACTGGTTTAACTTACAGATACCGGACTCGCCAGAAGTGAACCAAGCCACGAAAGGTGCTCTACCGTCAGACAGGATCATGGAAACATTAAGAAATCAACTCCACGTCGAAATATCCGTTCAGACCGAAGATGGCGATGAGATGGTTTTAGAACTCTGGACTCTACACTTAGATGAAGCATTATTCGACACCTCATTGAAGGCAATGAACACGGTATACTTTAGAATGGGTATACTCTTGAAATCCTTGATCACGATAACGAGAATCACGCCCGCATATCATTTATCTAGAAAACAGAGAACGGAAAACTTTACAATATTCTACAGAGTTTACAATGGGGAACCTAAATTGAATTCCTTAGGCGAAGAAAAGTCTGTAAAGAAAATTCAAGCTGGCCTACTAAAAACACCCATCGGTGGATTCTGTTTTACTGTTTCATATAGAACAAATTTTTCTATTTCTCCCAACAAATCGGAGAAACAAAGATCACTGTTATTGTATAAAAGTGATCATTTTGAACTAAGCCCAAAGCATGTCATTTTCGACTCAAAACAGAACAAAGAAAGAGATTCCAAAGCCCCAGTAACGCTCGACTTGAACAAACCACTGCGATTAGCGGCTTTCGTCGATGAAATTGCTCTACAGAAAGCTATCAATGAATTCTTTCAAATATTCCCGATGCCCGCTTTGAAGATACGTCCAAAAACTAACGTTACAGAAAATAAGACAGTTGATTTTAAAAGTACCCAAGACCTTGATAACGATACAATATCAAAGAGCCCAACGCAATTGGAGATGCCTCCGAAAAAGTTCTCGGGATTTCGTAGCGAGAATGAACCGCCTTTGAAATTGCTCCATTTTCCTTTCGCTGACAATCATCCGATACGGGAATTGGCCGAGTTCTACAAAGACTTCTTCAACGCTCCGCACTTGAAATTGACAAACGACCTCAACAAGAATAGTTCTGACAAAACCGAAATGACCGATGCTGATTTATCGAAGGATCTAGAGCTCCATGAGAGTTCGCTGCTGGAATTTGACGAGCTACTCGCTGATATGTGCAGATCGGCCGAATGGAGCGGAAACTAGGGGAACAAGTATGTGGTGATGGAAGACTGATATGTAGAATTTTAGTTACAAAATATATTGGTATAATATTATTTTTGTTTTAGTAAATTTTATTAAAATTGATCCATCACATTGGATCCAAATGTTATTGAAAACTATTGCCAGGCACGGATCTACGACTTTTCAAATTTGAAGCAGATGCCAACTTTAATAAATGGCCTGTTTACTTGTAGGTTAGGTTAGTGGTCTGAAAATACTATACTAATATATTACATAATATTTTAACCGCCATAAGTCAAACACCTTGAACATTAAAGTTTATAAAAGCAAAGTTATTACTATAATGAAAAACTGTCTGCAGAGTTAAGTTCTAAATATTTGTTTATTTCATTAATTATTCGATGCACACCATTCCTATTTTTATGTTGTTATTTCCTAACAGTAATAAAACATAATTTTAACATGCGTATAAAAATATATTTTTATTTACATAGCTTGAAAGCAGCCAATTTATGATTTATTTTACATATCTACATACTATTTAAAGTTAGGAAGATAAAGCGCCATCTAGGGACTGATAATATCGGATATCGAAGCACAGACGTTACTTCTATTACGGCACCGGCAGTTGGGAGTCGCGACTGTATGCAGTTATGAGTTAAGACTTCACACACGACTGAATCCGATCGTGTGAAGTTGATATCATGACTGAACGAAGTCGAACGTAGAACTGCATTCAGTTGAATATATCGACTGCGCTCGGTTACTGCGATGCAGACCGTCTGCTGGCAGCCTTATTGGTGTAGATCGTCAGTAAGTGGCGCATCGCAAAATCAATTGTCAATATTTGGATTAGATTTTTTGTGATTTTGCAATAATAACTACTACCTACATTGTATATTACAGTACGAAAATATTTTAAGTTCATTTATTTATATATGAAAATTGTTTATTTAACTATTATTATTAAAGTTAGATTAAGTACTTTTTACGTAGGTACTCCATGAAATATTTTTGTATGTATCGGATTCGGTATCATCAGCTTTATTATTTACCGATGTTTGATATCTATTTATAGTCGAGACTAACTCGTCTTAATTCTGAGGCCGATAGAACCTACCTGCCTACTCTCAACTTTGCAGTAAAACCTCAGATTAGTAACTAGAAAGTAAAACCATGTTGCTGATGGCCCTCGGCAATCTTCGCTTTTCTATGGAAATGACAATGTATGAAAAACGACATTTTTACGGCGATTGCTGAAAGGTCTAGAACGTGGTCGTAATGCACTTCTATCACCTTTATTATACCGTTTAAGCTCTTGGTAACGATACTTCTACTTCTATAAGGTATTTCCCTCTTTTTTATTTAATCTCTGGCATATAAACATCTTTGGCTATTTCATAATAATTTCAAAAGGAAAGCCTTTTAACACAGGTAACAGAAGCCATTACAAGTATTCGTTCGATCGCTTATATCGTAGCCCGATCGATGCTCAACAGATGGCGTAATTTTTTCTTGGTATGATTTTTTAAGGCTAAATGTATTGCAATAGCCTGTCCTTATTCCTTATGTACAAGTCTATAGACCCGAGAATCTTATATAATAAAATCTAAAAGAAAAATTAATCTGATAGTATATTATTTACATTCTTTAATCAACTTTGGTGTCATATGATTTCAATAGTTATTCTAGATTACCTATACATATTATATTATGAATAAAATATTTTGCCAATGTTCGTTTTTTTAACCACATTAACCTACTACCTATCATCATTACGTGCAGTGTACTATTTGAGTTTTGTTGAATTTAATAAGGCCGAAATGTTAGATAGTTACCTCGCACACCTGTTACCACACCCACTCATGGACTGGTAGTGGGTCGCGTTAATCGCACAAAACTGTATACCTAATTGGGATGATGACTACATCTAAGATATTTAGTTTCATTAATATACTCAGAAATGTTGAGGCATTACTACTTGGTAAATGTAAATAAAAATATTTTATGTGTAGTTAAGTAATTCGATGCATCTAAAAAGTACAAAAAAAGTTCTTTTTTTTGCTAATTTAGTAAACAAAACCTACATTTTTTTTAGGAAAACTGATTTATTACAAAATTAAATGCTATATAAAGTCTTAGCACTATTTACACGTTTCCGCGTCTAAAAAGTAAGTAGCAACAAAAGCTTTTCTGACAAGTTAAACTAAAATACAAAGTTAATATTCATAATAAAAAGTACATATTGAAAAGTTTTAAAACGGTACACGTAATAGTTTTCATATTAAACATTTTAGCAAGTTTTACTTTAAAGCTGTTAGCAATGAATCAACAGTTAGAGAACAGCCTCAAACCAGTGCTTAGATAATAGCCTTTTTGTGCCAGTAACTGACGAGTTGAATATATCAAGGTCATAATTTTTACTCAAACCATTAACTACATGATCTTATAAAAAAAGATTTTTTTCGATAGTTTGTGGGAAAAAAGGGTATGAAGGGTGTTATATGAAGACATTCTAGAAGATCGTAGGGGGGACTTTTAAATTTATTTTTGAAAGGAGGAAAGGGGAGTCTATTTTATGCTTATATAATATTTTATTATATACCTACAATAAACATTCATTTTGATAAGTATGAACTTACCAAAACGCACAAATATCGGAGATATTAACAAATATGTTCATAAGGAAGTATACTTCATACACTTTAACCTAAGCGTGACGTCACAGCTAGGTACGACTTTAGTATGGAACGTTTTCACGAGACTTGCGAAATCTTGTATACAAATCGCTGTACCTTTGAAACTATTGACTTTTGATAGGTACTGTTTTTTCTGAGAAGTTACTCATATTTAAGAGTACTATTCATTTAAGCAATAAAAAAAATTAGTCATCTAGTATATTACTTAGTAAGCAGCGCCGCGCACCCAAATAGCTTCAACTATTTAAATATTGTGATTGTTTTTAAAAATTATCTCAATAATGGAATAAAAAAATAAGTATTGTCTCTAGTAACTCAAAAATAAATTAAAGCAAAATGAAGCTGATAAAATTTTTATTTTAGTGGCCAGTAAATAAGAATAAATCATACGACCTACCTATGTAGACAAGGGCTGTAATAAAACTATTCATACTTAATAAGTAATTTTATTAGAATTTTTTGAAGGATTTTTTGGATCCTTTGCCCTTTGAAACCTTTAATACGTTGAAACGGACTGTCTTGGATAGAGGTCTGCATTCACCAATGGTGACGATATCTCCTGCTTCCACGTCCCTGAAAAATTCAATTTTAATTTATTAGTAAGTAATTTTTATGACACTATAATTAAATATTAGAAAAATTTGATCAGATATTGGGTTAAGTACACTCTTATCGTCAATTAGTCTTCAGAAGACCGTCGTGTGAGTTTCATCATTTGAAAAGATTTTGAAAGCTATGTGAATTACTTTATAAAACATCTTAAATTTTTTCCATTACATTTGTTTTGTCTGCTTTTAACATTAAAAGTTCATAAAACAAAAATAAAGTAGTAGCAAGATAAAGTTACATTTAACATTTTAAAATGAAGAAATACATACCTAAAGCAAGGCGATAAATGGACAGACATATTCCTGTGACGCTTCTCGAATCTGTTGTATTTGGGTAGGTAGTGCAGGTAATCACGTCTGATAACAATGGTGCGCTGCATCTTCATTTTCTGCACAACACCAGTCAGGATACGTCCACGAATGGAAACATTGCCTGTGAATGGGCACTTCTTGTCAATGTAAGTGCCTTCAATTGCCTGAAACGTAATAGACAACTCGTTAATTGGGTAGTCTATATAGTAATCAATAACTTCATGAAATATGATGTATAGAAATCAGAATTTGGGTTTAGAACACTGTCTTCATCATTTTGTAATCAGAAGACCGTCGTGTGAGTTTCATCATAATTAAAAGAATCGATTTGTAAGCACTAGAGATGGGTAAACACCTGGGCGTTTCGGGCAGATTGCCCATAAGTGCCCGATAAATTCCTGCCCAAGGGCATTTATCTGGGCATAAATGTGTTAGAAAGTAAACTGAATAATTTGATATTGGTTATTTTTTTGCTACAAAATATTTTTTAATAAATTCCAGATTATTTAATTTTTTTTTTTTTTACGAGGTACACCGATTATACTATATACTTCAACGTTTTACCTAATATTGTTTAAAAATGATGATTTTGTATTATTGATCTCATAATAACAAAAAGTACAGCGTGAAAAGGATATCATATATTATTAAACATTAGACAGAAAACATCTTCATACAAGAAAATGGTACGCTATGGCCATTTTGATTTCAAAAGATTTTGTCAATTAATATAAGAGGACTGAATATAACAGCTGAAAGCAAATGTCAAGATTGCAGATGGGCTCAAACAATCCCAAAAGTAGGTCAGATTAAGTGTGGACACTTTTAACCTCAACATGCCTCCGCCTATAATAATATATGGGTCTATGTAAAATAAGTATTACATTACATAAAGCAGTGCATGCACGGGGATAAAATAATCTCCAAAAATAAATAAAAATGCTACTTTACAATTTTTAAAGACTAATAATAATTATTCAGAGTAAAATATGTTTTTCTACTTAACCTTTAATTATTATACCTGAAAATAAATTAACCAGGCGTGTTCTGAGCCAGCTATTGATAACAATCAATGGTTTCTCAATTGTTTTTTAGCTTTTTCTAGCTCAAATTATTCAAATAGTGTCAATTTTATTTATGCCCAGTGGTTGGATGCATTTATCTGGCATAAAATATAAATGCCCAAAATGCCAGGTTTTTTTCCCAATCTGTCTGCTGGGCATGAGCACTTCTGTTTTAAAGTTCTGAGAGCTGCATTAAAACAGAGGGCTAATGCCATTTGGGAACAGAACATCTTATATACACATGCAAAACTTACCTGTTCTGACAATCATATACAAAATTATGAACCTCTTTTAATAACATGAAATACAATTTTGAGCGGACATAGAATGCGCCATTTTGAAAAGAATGGTACACTTATATGTCTGGTTTTAAACATATTTAGTAGAACCCGGGCTATAATGTTTATTCTGTAACATGCAACACAAGATAAACATTTTTGATTTTATTTATAAGTTAAGTTAACCATTCTTGACCCATTGTTAGCAACGTGAAAGCCCAGAAAGTCCACCACCTAGCCCAAGTATAAAATTCTGATCAGACCTCACGTGGTGTCTTGAAACCTAGACCGACATTTTTATGGTGGCGCATATCCTTCCTCTTCAGGCCACCTTTACGGTTGAGGAAAACCGTTGCCTGTTTTTGAAACGCTTTCTCTGTCTACGAAAAAAAAAAGAAAGAAAATATTATTATCACACAGCATGCGTTACCTCTCTCGGTGTTTTGAAACCGAGTCCCACATCTTTGTGGTATCTCAGTGGTTTGCGGCTCCTTTTAACACCGATTCCCTTCTTACGGTTCAAAAACACAGTAGGTTGCTTTTGGAATGAACGTTCCGTCTGCAATTCAGTTGCACATTAGTTGACAATATTCATTTAATAATTATTTTGCAAAAATAAACAGTAAGCAATATGCATAGCTATTGATGTTACAAACTGTATAAAAATTAAGAGTGAATTTAATCAAATAATAAATAAGGTTTCCATCTAAGTTGCCTGCAATTAATTGAGATATTAAAAATTTGTGTTTATGCCTAAGCTTACAAATATAGATGTTCCCGTTAGAAGTTTCACCATTCTAAATATAATAGGAACGAAGAAAAAAGTGAAGAAACACTGCATTTTGGTAAGAACCCAAAACTAACCTAAAAATGATAAAGTTGAGTCTCATATTGTTTAAGAGATGTTATTTTTAAAATAAGTACAGAATTTAATAGAGAACTTATGGCTTTGAAAAATACTACATAAATAAATTATTTTTAATAATAATGTGCCTTCGATAGCGTATACCCACGTGGAACAAAGTGTTGTAAAAATCAAAGTAAATAACATTATTAACGCAGTTTCTTCAAGATACGTTAATTCTTTATATTAATACTTGAATAATTGGTTCTCTTAGTACAGTTAATATGTAAAAACAATGGAAAAAATTGTATTTTTATGAAGAACTATTACTACACACCTGATCCGCCATTTTGCTTGACACCGAAAAGAACTGCTTGAAACGTCAAATTGACATTGTTTGCTCAGTGACAACTCAACTCCATCTTCTTTTCCTTATAGATAATGAAAACAAAAAACTACGCAGGTACCTACCTAAAGAGCCCCCGAGACGATCAAAACGTTTGACTAAAACCTTACGTCTTTGATGCAACCGTTTGACGTTGGTTTGATAGGATTGTCAAACGGTACTGTTCAGTTTCACTGTCACTTCACAGTCAAACAAAACAAAAATATGTAATTCATCAAACGACAGTGCCGTTTTGGCAACTCCTATTACTGGGGAGGCTATGCCAAAAGCAGAAGAAGAATACAGTGCCGATTGACACACCGATCAAACTGACGTCAGTCGGTTGCATCAAACCGTAAGGTTTGATGCAAGCCGTTTGAACGATTCGGGGTTCTAGAGTTTCAGCGTCTAAAGGGTTATACTCAAGGCCCATCCAGCAAATCCAGCACCGGTACTAATACCCGTCATTATTATCAATAGTGTCAATAATTTATAATTTTTGCATACAAGTCCGCGGCCTTGGGCTTGCAGGCTGGATGGTCAGTATGGCCCTATAGGTGATAGAAGTGTAGCGGGCCTGATAATTTTCAACCTTAACACAAAATATGATAATCCTATAGAGCAGTCTCCAAACTACGGCCCGAGGGCCACATCCGGCCCGCGGACAGATTTTGTCCGGCCCGCGGAGAGCTAGCATACTTGAAAACTCCTTTTAGAGAACATATTTTTATAGCAAATTAAATTTACTTTACTGAAGTATTCTAATTTTATGTTGAATAATTATTAATATGACATCTACATTGATATGGTCATGGGCTAACTACTCATAACATTGTTGTAGGCTTATTGTTATTGTTTTTGTGATAAGTTGGATAAAGAAACACAGAATTGTAATGAGTAAAGACATGTATAATATGCAGAAAATTTAACTTCATATATAATAACTAACAAATTATTGAAATGAATCCAACTAACATTTTATACATTTTAAATAAAAACATAACTTATAACAAGCATAATGACATATGAAATACTAAAGAGATTTATGTAATTGAGATTTTCCACTGACAATAGTTTGTAGTTGTGGACTAATTTTACTTGTACCAATTATTAAAAGAGATTTAAGATGCTCATCAGTTAATTTAGATCTGTAAACATTTTTTGTGTACTTCATTTTGGAGAAGGTCTTACAAATAAGTAGTACCAAAAACAGAAAACAGCCCATGAGCAAATTTATGCAAATTATCAAATTGTGTCAGTGGAAGACCCTTATAAAATTCCAACAAAGATGAGTTTTGATATTTGTTCTTAATTATATCGCTGCACTGTTGATCAATCATTTCCATTTGAAGTTCCGGGGGTTTCAATGTCAGTATCAAAAGGATTCTGAAAAATCTTAATTTGATTCGCAATGGCATCAAAGTCCGAGAAACGAGTATCAAAATTTATTTTCAAGGCACTCAAAGTTTCGATTGCAAAATCGATAGGAAACTCAGTCTCAGTGGTGTGGCTGAATATTTCACATGTTTTAAAATGTGAAAAACATTTACTTCGTAGTTGTGATTGAAACAGTATCAATTTCTTCCGGAATGATTTGATATTAGTGTATAAATCAGGAAGATGCTGGTTTTCTCGTTGCAATCTCAAATTCAGTTCGTTCACATGTTTTGTCAAATCAACATAGAATGCTAACTTCCACAGCCATGTGTTGTTTTGTAATTCAGTAAGAGGGCGATGCTTTACATTAAAAAAAAATTCGATCACTGCTCAAAGTTCAAAAAAGCGCTGAAGGACTTTCCCACAACTAAGCCAACGTACGACAGTATGATAAGGTAAGTCATTTTCTCCAATCTCTTCAATAAATTGTCGGAATTGTCGGTGATTCAGCCCAAAAGATCTGATAAAATTAACAGTTGATATGACTGGTTTCAGAATTTCAGACATATCCAAACATTTTCCGCACAAAGACTGTTGATGAATGATACAATGTAAGACTAATGGTTTTGATCATTCCGTCATTTTCTACAGCCTTTGACACAAGAGCGACCACTCCTTTATCTTTTCCACTCATGTTTTTGCCTCCATCAGTTGTAATACATTTCAAGTTTTTCCATCGAAGGTTCTTTTGATTAATGGCCATTTTAACTCCTTTAAAAATATCTGTACCAGTAGTTGTGCCATGAATACTATACATATCAAGAAGTTCTTCATGCACTTCATAGCTTTTATCTACTCCTCGAATATAAATCAACACCTGAGCAGTATCTGGCACATCCGTTGACTCATCCAAGGCCAAAGAAAACCACTCAACGTGTCCATTTTTGTCGAACAGTTGAGAGGATATATTTTCAGCGATGTTTTCTACCCTTCGAGCCACAGTGTTTGCTGACGTACTGACAGTTTTTAATAAATTTACCTTTTTAGGGCACATTTCTTCGGCTACTGCAATTATGCATTCTTTGATCATTTCTCCATCGGTGACTGATTTTCCACGTTTTGCAATTTCAAGAGCCACACGAAAGCTGGCACGAGTTGCAGCCTCTTGTTCAGTTTTGAGTTTTGTAAATGAAGATTGCTGCGATTTCAATCCGCGCTTCATACCTTCGAATTTTTCTGTCCGCTAACTTCCTGTATATTTTGAGTAATTTTGCTAATGTTTTGTTTCATAATGACGTTTAATGTTATATTCCTTGAGAACGGCTATGCTTTCATTGCAAATCAAACATAGCGCCTTGTTACTGGACTCAATTACGAAATACTGAATGTTCCACTGATGTTTGAATTTTCTGCATTCACTATCAATTTTTCGCTTCTTTTCCATGCTACTAAATCACACATAAAAGCAACAATTCAAATCAAAATACTGTTACAAAGATGTCTTAAACTTAAACACGCACAAACACGTTTTAAGGAGGTACGCACTATTTTATTTCACAACAGTGTAATAGGAACTGTCTTGTGGTTGCGCCACTAGCCTTTTTATATATTCCAATTACTGCCATCTAGAAGTGAGTGGAAGACACCAGAAACAACGAGATTATTCTGTACGTGCTATTAGCGCCATCTGTTAGAGATAGAAGGTACTACCTATTTCCGCTTGTGTCCACCAGATGTCGTGTCACGTTACTCCTCATGGCTCGTACTCTACGACTAATCTAGAAATTACAGATAATGACAGGAAAATTAATATTATGCAGTGTTGCCGTTTTGCGGACTTTAGTCCGATTTGCAGCCTTTTTTAAACGTTGCGTACTTTTTCGGACTATTTTTTTCATCAGTGGACTATTTCACTTTTTACCACCGGCAACAATGATAATATGGTTTTGGCCCTCGGAATTTACTGGAGTAATCAGTATGGCGCTAAGGCTGGAAAGTTTGGAGACCCCTGCTATAGAGTATAGACTAATCATTGGTCTCGCTAGGCGCTGTACGGACGGTCGAGCGCCCAGCGAGACCAATAATTTGTCTATGAATAATCCATAAGCTTTCTACGTGTTTATCATGTTTCTGTGTTCATGGGCTTTATAATTATGATATTTTGAATAATGAATTTGTGAGAATTGAGATAGAAAGCTAGATTCTTTTTTTGGATTGCTTTATGAAAAGAAAAATGAAGGAGTTTTGGTGGAATATGAATGTGTGAAGTCGTTGTTTTTGGATTTATTCCATCAATTCGTGTTATTTCCGTTCATTATTTAATGTAATAATTGTAGAATATAAGTCATTATAAATTCGCCATTGTTATCCTCCACAAATATAGCCGTGGTACACCTTAAAAAAGCGTGCTGTTTTGTGTTTTCACCAAAACTCCGTAGGGAATTTCAGAAAACTCTATTAATTTAACTAAATCGACTGACTTGACTCAATGACTGCATTCTTGATTACATTGGACTTTGGACTTGACGTAACGACATAAAGTTTAGATTTTTTCCCGTTTTTTTAACTTGACACTGGCAATGGCTTAACAGTAAACTACCAAAATAAACAAAAAAAAGTCTGACATTGACACATATCACTCAAAGATTTGCCAAAAAATGCCAAATGCCAATTGAAAAATTGTTATGAAAATATTTTGCTACTGTTGCAAGCTTTTCTGCTCATAAATTAATTGTTATTTTAGTGCGATATAGTATTGATAAATAATTAGTTGTTTATTTTGTACAAATATTATTTGTTATTTACTTGCATTTGAAGACAGCATCTTTCTATATATGAATTCAAGCTATGTACTTAATTTTGCTGTTCGTTTTTCAATAAATGTAATTTCGTTTGATGTACAATGGAAGAGGTGCGACAGTTGGTGCAAGAGGAAGGGCGAGAGGCGCGCAATTTAGTGGCTTTCCATGTTGCAGTGGATAGTCCAGGTAGGTGGATAAAAACCTCTTTGTCTTTTATTATATTAGATAGGTGATTTAAAAATCGTGGGCGTTAAACAGTTGATGACATAAATACATCGGTATTTTAAATTTGTACCCATACATGGAATGTAATATTTTGTATGCCATCTTATCTGTACATGTCTCGAAATACCTGTGTATAAAGTTGTTTTATTCATTAACTAAATTGTCAAAAGCAGATTTGCTGTATTTGGTGGTAGTTGCTTTAAGAATACGAACGTAAAGTAATTTTACTGAATCTTATACTTGAAATGTGACAATCTTGTATATATATAATCGGGTTCTTGAAAACGGCTTCGAGTATTACCATGAAATTTAGTATGCAGGTAGTTTTGTGGAGAAAAATTGATAGCTACTAGCTAGGTCTTATCTATCTGGAAACTGCGCATTTTTAAACTATATATGTTTTTTCTTTCGTCATGCAATATATCAATAATTTTTACTCTATTATGTCGGTTCGATTGGCAGTTTGGTATTCGCATATTTGTTCGGAAATTCGAAATGTGGAGGATTTGAATCCCGGTCAGATAATATTTTTGTGTTTTGGAACAAAGTTCCTAATGGGGCGATGCGAAAAACTGTCCGTAACATAAGATTTTTATGTATATATTATACCTTGAATAGAACTTAAAATTAATATTTTTATAATAAGGAACTTCGTTCCTATCCAGTGTCCCAAGACACCACACGGTTTTTTATTTATTTATCAGAATTCCGAGCAAAGCTAGGTTACCCAGGTACTGTATCTTTAGTAAGTGTAGCTTGTAAGTTGTATTTTAAAAAAGAAATAGTAATTATGGTGGCTAAGATGATTCTCTATGTTTCCAATTGTGTACATTGGAGGCAAACCACACAAGAGATATGAAGATGATTTGCTTACTGCACTTATCAAGTATTTAAAACTGAAGTTTCTAATATTCTTTTAATATTTGGCTAAAAGTTATCCTTTGTCCGTATTTCCGTTTCAATTAATGAATTATTCAAGAAGTTAAAATGAAAAGATTGATGATTTGATATTTTCATAATATGATTTACATTCATTGTTCATGCTTTAGTAGTATCATTCAGTATCCTAATATTAGGAATAATAACAATTTTTTTAAATTCTATCAATATGGGTAGTATTGGTGGAATTAAAATGACAAATTAAAATTACTATCCCGAATAATAGCGAAAATTAATAATTTTCAACTAAAACCTAAGGAAAATAGGAGCATATGATTCCACAGTTTTTTATTACCATTGATATTTTAAAGCCAAAGGTGCAAGACAGATGGACAATATTTTTTTATTTATTTAAAATTATTAACGAAATTTGTGTGAAACTTCTAAATTTCATTAGTAAACAGAATATTTCAAAGTACTCAACACATATATTTAAACACTATTGAAATTTATTTATAGTACAACATTCCTAGTACAAATTTCACCAATGCCTGATAAAGTTTGTTGTCGATTAAATATCATGTTATCTCACTTATTCTTTGTATCAATGAAAGAGAAGGCATGATATTTAGACAAACGACTAACACTAGCAGACAAAATTGCTGTGTTTGGCGAAAAAAAGCGCTTGACAACGCTGAACAAAAAAATACAGTTGTCGGCTAGAACATGTTTAATGACTTCAATAGCGCTGACATAATCCGCCAATTTGCTTTTTACCGCTCTTTTTAGCGATCCCCAATTTGGGATTGAGTGTATCCAAGCGCTTTTTTCCGCCTAACACAGCCCATGATTACTGAACAACTTGACTAGAAACATAATTAATATTATTAATTGTATTTGTGATAGATATATTGTTGCTTTGGGTATAATAAATAAATTATATGATGTTTAAATCTAGTTGGTATAATTCATTCAGATTCAAATGTAAACAAAGATCAATATGGATATATTGCTTCCAATTTCATTCAATATCATGATTAATGACCTACCTAAAATAGTCGAGGAGTCTCTAGATTTGATGCTGATGACCTCAAACTTATCAAAGTGATAAGAGATAAGGCCAAGGATTATAGCATACTACAGCGGGATTTAGACAGGGTTGTAGATTGGAGTAAAACGAACAAGTCATACTTTAATGTACAAAAATGTTCAGTGCTGTCCTTTACTCGTGGACGTGCCCCTAGTCATTATGAGTATCAAATGGAGGGGCAACCGGTACAGGGTGTTACAGAGGTCAGGGGTTTAGGAGTTCACTTTACTGCAGATCTAAATTTTGGAAAGCATATTGTGGGCGTTTTTTAAAAATGCTTACCGTAACCTAGGATTTGTTCTAGGCCAGGCCAATGTGTTTACAAACATAAAAGCTTTAAAAGCGTTATATGAGACTAGTCAAAAATCATTTAGAATGCAATGCTATAATTTGGAGTCCGAATGAAGCCAAATATAAAGCGATGTTGGAAAAAATACAAAATAAATTCATTAGATTCCTTTATTTTAAATTATACAAGATACACCCTTATATATCCAACATTGTTTTTAATTGGCATGGTAGGATACTATAAAAATATAAACTGGAGGTTAGACGAGAAGTAACGCTTGCTACTTATTTATTTAAAGTTCTCAGAGGGAAAATTTATAATCCTATAATATACTGGGAGAAGTGAGATTATGCGTCCCGGATAGGTACATGAAACGGCGGAGGCGACCGCAGCTGTTAGCGGTTCCGGCAGCACGCACCAACCTCTTACAGCAGGCGCCTCTGACGCGCGCGCTGCGCACGCTCAACGCGGTAGACAAGAAAGCTGATATGTTTGATTGTTCATTGAATGACTTTACTAAAGGCCTCCACAGACGAGAGGCCGATCGTTTCAGTTAGAACTGACGTCAGTTCGGCCTGAACGGATTCGAGCACATACACGGAGAAAATCGCATCCGACCGAACTGACGTCAGTTCGGCCCTTAGATTAATAACGCCTAGATAGTCTTCAAACAAACGCATCGTACAAAGTGAAACAAGCAACAGATAGATGTAGGCGTAAGCATTACATACCGACACGCATACAAAACTTTAATGTTGTTGAGTGTGTACAGTTTTAAGGGAGAATTTCCACGGAAAAAGTTGCTCTTAAAATTGGAACATAACATTTCATACTTACATATGAAATGTTATGTCCGAAGCTTTTTTAATTCTTTTCCGATGCATTGTGACACCCAATAACGACACAAAACGTCATAATCTTTTTAATAGTAGGAGATGTATGCACTAGCGCTTGACCTTGACAACTGACGGGTCGTTCGAACAAACTGAGCCGATATGGCTCAGTATGATTTACTTCACTTATCATGCACGGAAAATTGCCGCGAGCTTCGGTCGTGTTTTTAGGGTTCCGTAATACTTAAGGAACCCTTATAATTTCACTCTGCCCGTCCGTCTGTCTGTCTGTCTGTCCGCCACTCTCCTAGCTTCTGTATTAACTTTATGACAGTAAATTTTGTAGTAATTCAATGAAAACCTATTGTGCGTTGATAGTTACGGAACCCTCCTTAGACATATCGTGACATGCTCTTGGTCAGTTTAGGCTATTATTTTATTTATTTATTGTATTTTGCTACAATTGTAATCACGCTATCGACGAAACCGAATTATTGTGTCATACATTTTTCCAGTAATATGTTATAGAAATCATTTTATCTTTGTTTTATAGTCTTTAGATTTTATAAACCATAGGCGTTTAAAGTTTTAATTACTTCAATAAACTCTAATAAATTTCTTATGACCACGTGTCATTTTTAGGGTTCCGTACCCAAAGGGTAAAAGCGGGACCCTATTACTGAGACTTTGCTGTTCGTCCGTCTGTCGCCAGGCTGTATCTTAACCTTCTTATACCGTGATAGCTCGACAAATAAAATTTTCACATATGTATGATGTAGGTATTTCTATTGCCGTTAGAACAACAAATACTAAAAACAGAATAAAACAAAAATTGTGGCTCACATACAACAACCGTAATTTTTCCGTTTTGTACGGAACTCATCTTGCCGACTCGCACTTGACCGGTTTTATTTTACACTCGAATTTTATTACCGTTCAGTCCAATTTTATTGCCGTTCAGTCCATCCGTACAGGTCAGAATTAATGTTGCCAACTTAGTTTTTTTACAAAGTTTTACTACTAAATTTTGTATTTTATTAATTAATTAATTAATTAATTATTAATATCCCTCCTTAGTAGGAATTTAGTTGTGAGTAGTGGTTTTGTAGAAAATAGTTAGACAGTAATCATAATATGCAAAATGGCTTGCTTCTATGTGCTATTATGACCTTATAATAAGTAGCACGCATCCGTAAGTCGCTTAAAACTACCGATTTAATTTCTATATATGTAATATTTCCTACTATATTTTTTTAATTTAACGGTTAAATATTAAACCTGAAAATGTATCTATGTTTGTAAACACAAAATCCGTAAAAAGACTTTTAGGGATTCCTAAGTTTAGTAGCTTTTTTATAGTTATATGTACTATTTTATTAGTTTTTTGTAGAAAACGACGCGAGTTTAGTAGTTTCGCAAAAAGAGAGTTCGCAACACTGGAACGAATCGCTTCAGTCCATACGGCCGACTGATGCGAACTCGAAATTGCACACAGACGATACGATTTTGCATCCGTTCAGGCCGAACTGAAGAAAAACCGGACCGTGTATGGGGCCACTAAGGCTGCATATTTTATAGTATGTTTTAATTCATAAGATGTCTGAAGTAAGTCATGAGTCACAGTAGTTATATGAAATTGTTATCTAGGTATCTAAGAAATTTACTTTATTAGTTATTATGTTTTTGATGTTTATTGTTTATTATTAGTTACTTATCTGTCATAGGATAAGGTCGTGTAATGATAGATTTAAGTTTAGAAATAAATAAATAAATAAATGAATTTAAATGTGACTTATTCACTGCGTAATTAAGAAATACAATGACACATTCATTTGTTCGAATTTAATTTTTTTTTGTTTACATTTAGATTACATTGAACCTGAACGTAGTATAGCTTTAAGGTATGGTCGCCGACAGTTCCGGACTTTACTACTTTTCGACTTCGCCTTATATCTTATTTTCACTTTAAACTATAATAATGCATGCGTCAGTCGACGAAATATTTGCCCATACAGTTCTAATGGCCATACGAGACAGGCATAAAACAATCATCAATAAAATTATTAAAGGGGCAAGGGAGCGAAGGGGACCTTGATTTCAGTTTAGCACTGAACTGGACGCCTTTTACTCTGAATTGAATAATTATTCTGTTAATAACTTAAATTTTATTATAATTTTATTTCGAGTTAAATTACTCACGATTGATTGTTTGACTTCCTACTACTGTAACATAAACTCTTTGTAATTAAAAATTATTTTCTACTTTTTAGTTCGGTCAGCAACAAAAGCGTGTTTTTTTAGTTTTTTTTAACTAGTATTTACATGATATCATATATATATTTATGATATCATAAATATCAATGAACTACCTATGAGATGGCAAAAGTTCATAGATAGCAATGGTTATATACTTGGATTAAATAAATATAATATTATGTTTAAAAAAAAATCGACTTTATCTTCCTCCTTTACAAAATGCCAATTTCATATATAATGACCTAATATACGAGGGCTGATTGATAAGTTTCCGAAACGACAAAAAAAACTTCAAAAATCTATTTAAAATAAATTTATTTCTCAACGTAGTTTCCTTCTACCTCGATGCATTTAGTCCAGCGCTTCTCCAATGCCGTTACAACAGTTTGATAAAATGTTTTCTCCAACCCCTCAAAATACTCGTCCACGGCAACAATTTCAATCAAGGCAATCAAGGCAATCAATCAAGGCAACATTTGATGAAAATCTCTGGCCACCTAACCATTTCTTCAGGTTTGGGAATAAGTGGAAGTCGCACGGGGCCAGATCCGGGGAATAGGGTGGATGCGGTAGCAATTCGAACCGCAATTCATGGAGTTTGGCGACTGCAACCATTGACCTGTGTGCAGGTGCGTTGTCATGGTGGAACAAAATTTTTTTCTTTGCCAAATGTGGTCGTTTCTTCTGGATTTCTTCACTTAATTTTTGCAGCAAGCTTGCGTAGTACTCTCCATTTATTGTTTTTCCTTTTTGCAGATAATCCTCTAAAATAATCCCTCGAGCATCCCAAAAAACAATCGCCATCACTTTGCCGGCCGACAAAACCGTTTTTGCCTTCGCAGCTATGTATTCCACCTTTAAAATCAGTTACTTAGGTGTGAATTGTACTCAATGCAGGAGCAGAATTACCTAAAACACTGTCTAGCTTGGTTTTAATCTGGGTTGCTGTTTTCTTTTTTAAAACGTAAAACTTTATCACCGCACGAATTTCGTTTCTTTCCATTGTTAAGAAAATTTACGACAGAGAAAGTTCTACGTCCTCTCAAACAAATTCCATCAGTTCGATTAAATTCAAATGTGGCGTTCTATTTTCAAAAAGATGCCAGAATATAATGTAATATTCCTTTTTTGCGTATCATTTTTTTAAGTTCGTCGTTTCGGCCAGTAATCAATCAGCCCAGGTATACGACATAACAGACGAATAATTTTTTTAGCGTTTTTCGTATTTTGTTACGGTTCTATCTAAATTTCAAAGACAAGACAATAACGGCCGAATATTCAAACGCTTCTTAAAGTTATGTGCTACATAATTCAAGGTTGCCACTGTCACTGCTTTGCAGAATGACAAAGACGGCATGTTACTTATGATCCTTTTAATCTGAGAAACATTTGAGTATTCGGCTGTTAGATATTATACTAACATAGTATTATATCTAACAGCCGCCCTAGATGTCGCCCGCGACTTTGTACACACAAAAAGAAATCCCGCCGGAACCGTACAGGTACATTTTGCTGCGATAAAAAGTAACCTATGTGTTAACCCCGATCCCAGAGTCTAACTCTACTAACATTCCAAATCAGTTAAGTAGACTTTATTAGGAAAGAGTAATAAGTAAACATCCATTCATTCATGCATTACAAATTTTAACTAAATTAGTTTTGAATTAGTTTTGGTTATAAAACAGAACAACAACTCTATATTAGTTGTAGTTAGGAAACCTACAGACACGTTTTCAATTAATAATGAAACTATGTTTTGTCTTTTTAATGAAAGCAGTGACGTGGTCTGAAACTGAAATATCGAAGTTATGCCGTTTGAGATTTGACCTCGCTATTTACGTAGGTGTAAATTTGTCTCCGGTTATTTTTAACGACCCCTTTTCCTAGACGAATCAATTACTCATACAGTATCGACTTGCAGTTGCTGCCATTTACGTCGATCAAGGTAATTTTATGTAGTCGCATTTTCGTGTTGGGTTTTCATGCCCTTTGTTCTATTAAATGAAGTTCAAAATAATCAAATGCATTTATTTTATTGTTTAGATTTTTCGAAGTACAGGGATTGTATAAAAAAAATATTTTTAAGTTGTTTAACCAGTATACAACATACACAAAGTCTAAAGAACTACTAGTCATAAAGCTTGTCTTATTACTTCCAAGCGCCGATCGTCTCTTCTGATACAAAATAATAACAGAAAAAAATATCCAGAAATGGAAGATTTCATAATCTGATGACATTTGTCTGCCTGTGGTTGAATGTTCAATTATATTATCTCTTGTGGCTTGCGTTTAATGTGCCTAATGTAAGAATCATGTTATAGCATTGCAGGCGGTATGAGCATTGGTGTCGTTTTATTTGAATCAATACAGAAACTTGTGACGAACATATTCTATCGATTTGTAAGAAATTTCCGACCTTGTAGATAAAATAGGAACAATACATACACATTTTATTCGAGTCGTGGCGATATAAAATAATTATTGTCGGCACTCGTTTCATACGTCTGTTTTGTCTCAAAGACTAAAGCCACTTTAGCAAGATTATAAATTTCCATAAAAGTATGGTATATAAATGGTTTATTAAATATTTGGTAAACACTTACCGAGTTCATTCCCAATAAATGTATTACTAATGGAATTAGTGTTATTCAAATTGATTTTGACGTCGTTTTTCAATACAATGCACGAGTTACGTCGATAAAAAAGGATCATTACGCGAATTTCAGCAGAATTAAGGTAAAACTGATGTGCATTTAAAGGATATTGGCAATTTTACTATTATTATTATTATTATTATTATGTCAGTAAGCACACTAGCAGCTTATAAGCTGATGCGTGTGTATCATACGATTTAAAGTTTGTCCAGTCTGTTTTTTAGAGAATTTACTGTAGGTGCCATTATTACATTTTCAGGCAACTTGTTCCACTCAGAAACTACTCTATTAGGTAAGAAGTATTTTAGGGGATTTCTCTTATGTGGTATTCTCCATAGCTTCAGTGGGTGTCCCCGAAGATGATTATTTTCATTTAAGACGAACAAATTTTCAATTCCATCGACATTGTAGCAACCAGTAAGTATTTTGAATGTTTCTATAATGCTGCCTCTCATCCTACGCTCTTCCAATGTGGTAAGTCCGAGATACTTTAATCGTTCTTCATACTCTAGGTTTCTAATGCCTCTGACCAACTTTGTCGCTCGTCTCTGAACTTTTTCGAGTAGTTGGATATCTTTTTTAAAGTATGGATTCCAAACCACAAACGCATACTCCAATTGACGACCTCTATGGCTCAGTGGTTCAGCGCGTTGGTGCTCAAGCCGGGGGTCGCGGGTTCGAATCCCGCCGAAGGAACTAAAAAGTTTTTCTATGTTCCTGGGTCATGGATGTGTATTAAATATGTGTATAATATAATAAAAATCTTAAATATATGTATAGTATAAAAGTATTAAATATACTTCCCGTTTTCTGGTACCTGTAACACAAGTTCTTCGGATACTTAGCACGGGGCCAGATTGACGTGGTGTGAAGCGTCCATAGTATTATTATTATTATTATTATAGAGGTCGAATGTAAGTTTTAAATAACAACAGGAATGTTTCGGGTGTGAGATGCTTGAAAGATTTACTGACCAAAAAGAGGAGCGAGTTGGCTTTTTTAGCAATTGACGTAATATGTATTTCCCATTTCAGATCCACGCTAATAGTGACACCTAAATCGTTTTGGGTCTCAACTGACGCTAGTTGTTGCTGTCCAAGAAAGTATGTCCTATGGGGATTTTTCCTTCCTATGTGTAGTACATTACATTTTGAAACATTAAGACTAAGTAACCATTGTGCTATCCAATACATTAAAGAATTCAAATCATTTTTTAATGCTTGGTAGTGTGTATCGGGATTGGCAAAAATCTTCGTATCGTCAGCAAACATGGAGAAATACATTTTAACTGCACATCTTAGGTCTGCCACAAAAAGTATAATGAGAAGTGGTCCGAGTACGGAGCCTTGAGGTACACCGCTCAGTACTAAGCGTGGTGCAGACAATTTATTTCCAATCCGAACTCTGAATTTTCTATTTGTTAAGAAGTCTCTGATCCACGACAGCATTTTTCCTCTTATCCCAAAGTGTTCCAGCTTCTTTAAAAGGCGTTGCAGAGGGACACGGTCGAATGCTTTTTCAAAGTCAACATAAATTACATCTGTTGGGCAGCCACTATCATAAGCCGTAACCCATTTATTAAAACAAATGAGAAGATTGGTAGTCACCGAGCGTCCAGAAATAAAACCATGTTGTTCGTTAGGAATAGTATTCTCTTTGATTAAAAAGTCTCAGTTTTTGAGCTATTATTTTTTTCATACATTTACAAACAATACTTGTAAGACTTATGGGTCTATAGTTTGAACCCGTCAATTTATCACCTTTTTTATATATAGGTACAACAGAAGCCAACTTCCAGTCGTCAGGTACACACCCTGTTTCTAGAGATGAGTTCATAATATTTGCTAAGCAGTCCGATAAAACGTCCGAACATTTATTTAACAATATACTTGGAATGTCATCTGGTCCAGATGCAGTTGAAATATCAAACGAAAGTAACGTTTTCTTGACCATATCATTAGTTATAGAAAACCTTCGAATGAGTTTGTAGTTCTAGGAAGGTTAACATCAGGCAAGGGTCCTGGGGGTTCTAAAACAAAACAACACTCAAATTGATCAGCAAATGTTTCGGCTATAAGTTCTGGATCATCTACGAGTCCTCCGGAGTTATTTTTAAGGACAGAGGGAATTTCTATTATCTCTTTTTTAATTCTCTACTATGGAAAAATTACCAATAAATAAAATCAACCTGATTTAGGTAAGCGTAATTGCATCTGGAATAAGTACATTGGCATTGGTCCCATATCTGTAGGAGGTGAGGTCAATACTTTTAGATTTTAACTATTTTCAACGAATAATTCATATAAAATGGTCGCGACATAATTAATAAGTGGGTAAAAAAATTCAATGTCTTTTAAAATATAAAATTCCGATGAACTTAAAGGTACCCATTGGGTAAGCTAAAGCTGTTTTGATCTGCAACGGCAGCACCCCTATCGGGACAGTCGTAAGCATACTCTATATAGTATTACTCACGCACGACTAGGGGTGACCACCGAGTCCTACAGGAATAAACAAAGACCGTCAATGCTTGGTGGCCGGCCATAAAGGTTAGGTTAGCTGAGGTTGGGTGTCCGGGGAACATGAGACGGGTGATCAGCAGCTACCTGAGTGAAAGAAGAGTGAATGTAAGGTATGCGGGTATGGAAGTGAGCAGGGAGACCAACAAGGGGTGCGTGCAGGGATCCATAGGTGGACCAATCCTGTGGGACCTCTTGTTGGACCCCCTGCTATGGATGTTAGAGGAGATAAATGTTTTTAGCCAGGCTTTCGCCGACGAAATTGTGCTGGTATTTGAGGGATAGACTGCTCTCGAAATCGAGAGGAAGGCAAACGGGGTTTTAGAAAAAATTAGTAAGTGGGGGGAGCTGAACAAGCTGAAATTCGCCCCCCACAAAACATGCGCATTGTTAGTCATGCGGAAGATTAAATATGATGTGCCGCGACTCGTTATGGGGGGTGTTGACCTTCAATATCAGGACAACATAAAAGTATTGGGCTTAACCATCGACAGCACCTCACATTCAACACCCATGTAGCAAATTATGCAAGAAGGCTATAGTTAGGTATAAGCAGTTAGCAAAAGCTGCTAGATTAGGTTGGGGGCTTAACCCCCAGATAGTGAAAATTATATATACAGCCGTGATAGAGCCGACTATTTTGTATGCATCAGCAGCGTCTGATGCATACAAAATAGTCAGCGACCCCCATCTTTTCCACGGTGGGTGCCCACCCACCGTGGAAAAGATGGGGGTCCAAAAAAGGCTCAACTCCGTCCAACGGGGTTTTGCCCAGAAGATTTGCAAAGCATATCGGACCGTCTCCCTGAACTCTGCGATGCTGTTGGCTGGGATACTCCCTCTTGATCTCAGGATACTCGAAGCTTCGAGGCTCTATGAGATCAAGAAGGGAGTACCGCACCCGGCGTTGAAAGACAGGGAGGTGGAGCGAATGGCTCCAGCGATCGAGGACCCACATCCGGCAGAGCAGGTAGAGCTAAGGTTCGGGTTGGTAGATGAGGACTCGTATGCAGACGTGGTTAACAGCCACGTCCATAGGATCTATACGGACGGCAGCAAGATTGAGGGGCGAGTCGGAGCCGCACTCTCCGTATGGAAGGGTGAGGTCGAGACGAAGGCCGTCAAGCTTGCGTTGCCGCCGTATTGTACCGTCTACCAAGCCGAGCTTCTAGCGCTCCAGAGAGCAGTAAGTATAGCCTGCAAGAGTGGAATGGCGAAGGTCGGTATCCTTAGCGATTCCAGATCGGCTCTCCAGGCAGTCACCCTTAGTTCCCCTCATACCCTGGCAGTGCAAACAAGGGAGGCCCTCCGAAAAGCTGCATCGCAGAGGCGGGAGGTCTCCCTGTTTTGGATTAAGGCGCACGCAGGGTTGAGAGGGAATGAGAGGGTTGACGAATTAGCCAAGGATGCCGCTCTGCGATTGAAATGGAAGCCTGACTACGATCTGTGTCCTGCTTCATTCGTCAAGCGTATCTTAAGAGAGGATACGGTTGAGGAATGGGACAGGAGATACGAAGTGGGAGGGACGGCCGGAGTCACAAAGCTCTTTTTCCCAAGCGCTGCTGCTGCATACAAGATAGTCAATAAGATCACACACACATCACACCACACAGATTCTGACCGGACACGGCGGATTCGCCTTCTACTTGAACAGATTCAAGTTGAAGGAGGATCCGTCGTGTTCGTGTCAGCCAGGAGTTGAGGAGACGGTTCCTCACCTGTTACTGGAGTGCCCAATTTTTGCTAGCAATAGATATGATATTGAGTAGAAATTGGGCACATCCATGACGGGTGAGAATCTGCCTTCCATCCTGGGGGGCAAAAAGAGGGACATCTTCCTCGCCTATTGTAAGAAAATTGTGGGTGTAGTCTGTAAGAAAAATTGTGATATTTTAGTGTGATATTAGTTAGGTTCTATGTATAATGTGTTTCGCTGTGATATTAGTTTAATCTTTTACCTTGTGCCGTCGTTTTATTGTTGACATTTTAATTGTATTTTTACTGAGTCATTTTATTGGAAATTATTAATTGAATTATTATTTTATTAGAATTATTATTATCATGAAATTTTATTATTACTATTATATTGGACATTATTGTATTTTATTGGATTTTATTCTAAATTATTGGATTTTATGTTATTAAAATTGTATTTGCTTTTTAAACATATTCTGTATAATTTTGACTTTTTACACTGTAAAAAACTGACATGTACATGCCATGTTATAGACTTAATTTATTGATTGTTAAAATAACGTAAGATGTGTTAAAAAGAAAGAAAATACGGATGTTATTAAAAACTTTAACTATAAAAAATGTAAGGGAAAAAAGAAATAAAAAAGTAAAAGAATGAAAAACCAAAAAACAGAAATGAACAAGCCCTGATCATGTTAGGGGGATGGAAAAAAAAAACAGACCGTCGAGCCACAGAAGAGGCGAGACCATATTATAACAAATCTATAGCCTACATCAGACTTACGCGGGGAACCCTTCGTGACGTGACAAATCACGTCGTCGTTCATCACAATTAATCACGATTTAAAAATGTAACTAACATGTATGCCTGTATTCTTTCTAGCCCGCGTGTCTCGCAAGCCGCCGAAAGCGCTACCACCGGCGCGGCGGGCGCCCCCCCGCGCGACTCGACTCCGCTCCGCCTCGGCTGGTCGCGACAAACGCTCCGAGTTGAGAGCCAGATACTGGGCCCTACTGTTCGGAGATCTGCAAAGATCGGTGAGGATTATTATCCTCAGATAGAGACAACATTTATTCATCGTGTCTTATCGCATTCGTAATGAAAAATATTATAAACTAGCCTTTTACCGCAGCTCCGCCCGCATAAATACAGTATCCCAAGGGAACACTATACGTTTTCGGGATAAAAATGGAGCCTATGTGTTATTCCAGAGCTTAAACTACTGCTGTGCTAAATTTCACCAAAATCCGTTCAGTAGTTTTCGCGTGAAAGAGTAAGAAACATCCATCCATACATCCATTCGTCGATCCATCCATACATTCTCACGAACTTTCACATTTATAATAGTAGTAGGATAGGTTGATTTCGTGGGGCATGACTTACTAAAATATCTATTTAATAATTTGTAGGTGGGAGAAATTTACAACACAGTTGAAGCTCATGAGAATGTAAACGAGTGCCAAGAAGTAATACTTGTACTTGAAAACTATACCCGTGATTTTAAAGCGCTTGCTGAATGGTTTAGACTGAAATGGGAATACGATAACACGCCTCCTCTTCAAAGACCGCAGAGCTTAGCGTGGGAGATAAGGAAAACCGACTTTGTGCGTCCCGAATCAAGACGTGCATATTCAGTAAAAAGCTCGCCTTCAGTTTCGGGGAAAAATAGCCCATGTCTCTCCGGACACAATACTCCCAGTGGAAAAAATAGTCCTAATCTGACTGGAAAAGCAAGTCCGGGAAGTGGTAAGATAAGTCCTAGAATAGCAACACACTCCAACTCTAGTCCAAAGGGGAATATTGAATTTTTTGGTAACAAAATCGTGGCTTCGAAATTAACAGCTAAACCGGAACCTAGATTAGGTAAAGATACTTCTAGATTGTCTGATATAAAAGAAAAGGAAACAAAAGACATAAATGACGAAGATCAGACTCTAAATAAATCTTTAAATATCCATAATCATTTCGAAGATGAACAGAGATCACGGCCTACTATTGTAAATTCAAAAGATATGGATAAAAATGGTGAAAGTTATCCGATCAAAATTGATAAAAATAAACCACAACAATCCTTGGACCCTACGGTTGATATTGCAAATACATCTCTAGAAAATATTTCAGCTAAATTAACAATTACAAAACAACTAGATGAAATGGAGAAATCATTTTTAGCCAAAAATCTTTTAGATAATAAAGCAAAAAATGATAATATGATAAATGAAGAACTTGATATTCGTCAGAATACTCATAATTCGCCTCAAGCACAAGAAAATAACTCGACTGAATCTAAGGAAACGCTATTTACTGAATCTCCTAATATATCTGAAGATAACTTTGCAGATATATCAAACGAGAGTTCGACTAAGTCTGATGAAATTAAAACAGAAGTTTCTAAAGATTTTAACGACAAAAGTACTTTAGAAATCTTAAAAGAAGGTGCAATCATTAAAGACGAAAGCCAAGATGAAAGTCATAATAAGGTTAATCCTACCGTCTCACTACCACCAGAGGTTCTACCTGGTATTAATGAACACAATATAATTAATACGAACAACAATAATATAGAAAATAATGAGACAGATTATTGCCAAAAGCAAACGGTAAAAAATTCAAAAGATAAAATACCCGTTTTGGATACAGAAATCGTTAAAAATAAAATTAATACTGCTTTTCTATTTAAAGAATGCGCAAAAGATGATATGCATAAAAAAGAGGCTGAAGTAAAAAAAACAATAGAACCGAGGCAGATCAATGAATTAAAACAAACTGTTCGACCAGCTTACTCCCAAGCTGCTGCAAAGCCAAAATCTCCTATCTCCAAATTAGAAGTCAAAACTCCAACGAGATTAATTCGCAGCTCGACGGTTGTTGAAATGCGCCCATCTGTTACAGTTCCTAAAACTCAGAGATCATTCCAGAAAAAAGTCCAAACTAATAAATGCAGTTATCCCTTTAACTTAACTACTGGGCGAACTAGTCTTTTTGATACACCTGGAAGTACTTCAAGTAAAGGAAATACTTTAAAAAGATCTTTGAACAAAAATGTTCAAATGGCTTCAGGCGATGGAAAGTTTAATACACTTAGTAAAGCAGAACCTAAAAGAAAAATTTCAATACCTACATCCTTAAAAGTAAATGATAAAATCATAAAGAAAGATAATAAGCCCGCTAATTCAGAAAAAATAAATGAATCTCAAGACAATAGTACCTCAGAGACATTAACTACTCAGGTCGAAATATCTCGTTTCGAATCTAATGAAAGCCTAAAAACCCTAGTTCCGAAAGACTTTGAATCATTACAAGATATATCCAGCTCGGTTGAGGTACTGAACATAGACAATAAAACCGATAACGATGGTTGGCTGACCGTTAAATCGAGACGAATTATAAGAGAATCTAAAAAACATTCAAAGTCTCACTGGGCGAAACGGTATAATCAACCTTCGGCTACTACAAGTTTACCAATCCTCAATATGTTGGAATCACCAAAACAGGAGAACAAAAGTATAATTGATAACGAAAAAGATAAAAAAGAAGATAGAGCAAAATCAGAACAACCGCAACTAGTTGAGGAAGATGAGCCTACTATCAAATACGAAAGAAACAAACCTTCATCGAAATACAAATCAAGTCATAGAGCAAAAGACACTTCAATGGTAAGACAAAAGTCGGACGTTACAGGCTTAAAGACAAGGTCTTCCAAAAATAGAGCAATTAATAGAAGATCCGAAAGAAAAGGTATTCCTAAGGAAGAAGATTCTGAATTGGCTGGCAGTAGATTGCATTCATCATTAGAAAGCTTAACGACAGCTCTGGCTCGCTCACAAGAGAGTACAGAGGACGCTTTCGATTTCGATAAATGGAAGGCTGAATTTAAATCTACATTCAAATACTTCGACGATGACGATGGTATATCGGAACATAATGAAATATTAAAGACAGCGGATCCGTCGGAAATGTCTGAGATCGCTGAAATGACGTCCCTAATAGAAGAGAACGAGAGGAAAATGAGCTTAGCACTAGATTTTCAATGTGAGGTAGATCAGAGAAAACTATGCGAGGAGGAAGATTTGTTGAATAGACAAATATTGGAGCTACAGGAAGTTTCTGATATAGACATTGATACCGAAACTGACGACACGGAGGTAAGATTGTGATATATGTATGTTTTTACCAATGCTAAAGATTAGAATTTATTAAGTCCCGATATGAAACATGCTTATCTTAAATTATAGACTGACGCTGAAATTCTATGCGAGGGTCCACCAGAGTCAACGCCGTCGCAAGAATCACTAGGATCCCTGGCTGCAAGTTTAGAAGATCAGTATGAGACGGCTTTAGCCGGCATGTCTTGGGCGGAGCGAGTTAATACGTTAGTCGTGTTAGAAGCTTTGGTAGCTAGAGACCCAGGTAATAAAAATACAACAACATTTTAATTAAATTCATTTATGTTTAATGATATGAAGGTTACTGCGGTAAGGGATATGTTATTATTTTTTTTTGTTTCAGGCCGCGCTCAACAGTTACATGCTAAACTATCACAGGGTATCAAACGACGGGGGAGTTTACAGGACGCCTTGCGAAGGTATCCTACTTCTATTATAAATGGATGGATGGATAGATGGTTGTATAGATGGATGATGATTGATACTCTTTCACGGAAAAACTACTAAACGGATTTGGATCAAATCTAGTATGGTATTAGTTTAAAGTATTAACCGCTAAATTAAAGATTGCAAAGTTAAATCAATATAATCAACAATTTGTTATTAAATATGACCCAAATAAACACAAAAATATAAAAAATCTAAAATAAGTTTATTTCTCCCATCTACTGTGTACTCATTTGTGTACAATGGCGCACTCATAAGGAGTGCAAGCATTTACTGCAAATTTTGTAAAAAAAAATATTTTGTCTGTTACTTTGCTGATGACATACATCTTTCTAGATAATTATACTTATTAATTGTTTAAACAGCTTTAAAAGTAAATTAAGCATATTTGAGGTAAAATTTGTACAGAAATTAGTTGTTCACACATTAAATTTGACAAAAAAAATCGAAACATGTTCAAATTTTTTACTTTGTCCCTTGACGTATACATTAACTGCCAGGACGTAAGAGCCAGGCTTTTGGGCAACCTTTTTATCATGTAAATGAAAAAAAATCACATCCTTTTCCGAAAACGCATTGATTTGTCTAGGTCAGAATCAACTTTTTGGTAATTTTATTGCAAACACCTATCTAGTATTATTATATTATAATATTAGTTAAAGCTTATTCTAAGCCTTTAAAAATTACAAATTACAATATAATAGTAAAAAAAAAAACAAAAAAAAAATTATACGTATTCGGCCATTGTACTCAATTGGGTACAGAAGGATTTTCAGAATATCCTTACAGTTGTAAGTCTGAAAGCTATCATCTTATGTTTGTTTTACAGATTAGAATGTATTTTCTAATTTTAAATACTAAAATCAATATTCTTTGCACATTAGATACTGAAAAAGACTAACAGAATAACCTTACATATACAAGCATCAAAATTCCTAACTTTGTTTCTTACTAGAGAACACATATTCCTGATTTGTTTTTATAATTTAAGTATAACATTATCCTTTTATTACGTAACTTAATCGCTCTAATTGTGTAGAATTTTACCTTAGACTTAAATTTGGAGGTGGACCCAATTGGTAAGGATGCGGTAAATGGGTTAAGTTCTGGATTAAAACATAGGCTACTTTTTATGCAAAAAGTACAGTGTTTCCGTGGGATACTTTATTCACGCGAACGGAGCCGCGGGCAAGAGCTAGTTGCTTTATATATTCATATTTTTACTAGCTTTTGCCCGCAGCTCAGCTCGCGTAAACACAGTATCCCACAGGAACCGTATATTTTACCGCGATAAAAAGTAGCCTATGTCCTTCCCCGTGGTCTACTATATATCTGTGCCAAATTTAATGATCATCGGTCTAGTTTTTACGTGAAAGCGTAACAACCAAACTCACATTAACAATATAAGGGTAAAACAAATTGCCCCTTATTAATAAAAAGATTTACACCACGGATACGCTAATCCAACATGGCTGTCTTTGTCTGATACATTGGAAAACCACTTGAAACATAAATACAACAACATGGATTAGCGTATCTGTGATGAAAATATTTTTATTAGTAAGGGGACATAAGTTTTCCTTCCCCTAGTTCTAATGTAATTTGGACATTAGGCTTCAAACAAAACAAGCGCGTGCTGAACGTCAGAGGATGGAGTACCAAACAGAAAGGGCCAAGAGGATACACCAGTTATTGGCACGAGTCGAGGAAGTCAAGGTAAACTTTATTCGTACAAGATCACTCAGAATATCGTAGCGGAAAATAAATTAATAGATTTTAGTAAATATATTAGTGAGATTAAATAATATAATTAATCGTAGGTATCTTACTCTAACAGGTTGCGAAAAATCAACTGATTGAGGACAAAAGATTTAGGATGGAGAGAAGGTTGCAAAAAGCTACAGAGAATCGCGATCAGCATTTGAAGGTACGTAAGTCAAGAAGCACATTTTTGTTTTAGTTTACTAAAATATTAAATTTTTAAGTAGGTACATGTTCACGACTATTTAATGTTGGTGATAGGCATCAACCTATTGTCACTATTATTTATTCATGTTTGTAAATTTTGCAACTTGTTCAAGGGTTGACTTAATAACTTATTACTGGGGCAAGGAATCTCAATGTGGGGAGGATTAAACTTTTGACTAGCCTAAACTACACCATGCTGAGTGGGTTGCAGTAGAACTACTATTTTATCCCGACAATATAATAATATTTAATTTAAAAAAGAAGAAATATTAATTCCAGGACATAGTCCGTAAAGCTCACGACGAGGAGGAGAAATTGCGAGAAATCGCGTTCATCAAGCAGCTAGAGGCGGAGAACAGGCGACACGAGTTCCTGGACCAGTGCCGCTCGCACACTACGCGGTTGAGGCAGATGCGGCGAGACCGTCTCGAGAAATTGGTTGGTAACCGACAAGTTAGCGTGGTATGGATGTTTGTTACTCAAGAACACAAGTTACGTTACACAAGAACAACTGAACTATGTAAAATTTTGGAGCAGATATTTACTTTTCTTAATATTATAAAGAACAGAGTTAGTTGAACGAACGCGCTATTTTAAGGAACAATAAGTGGTTATATACCGTGTCGGATAGTCTATTATTTATTGAGAAATAATTATAGACTTTATAACATCACTTAAAGAACATTTTCGTTCAAATAGAATTAATTGGCGGGCAACAGATATAAGTGAAGAAGTTCACTACAATTTGTATGGCATCGTAACAACGCCTGTAGTCGCAAACAATGTTAATTGTTAACTAATTCTATGCCATACAAATTGTAGTTAACTTCTTCACGAGTAGATTTAACTTTTAATCATGTGTTGTCTCACTTTTTAGACTTGACCAGTAATTGTAATTTGTAATATAATTTTATATTGAATGCTAAACAGGAGGCGAAGGCAGCTCGCGAGGCGGCAGTCGGCGAGCGTCGCGCCGCGCTCGAGGCGGCGAGGCAGCATCACGTCGCCGGCCTGCTGCAACGGCGGCGCGAGCGGACAGCACATCTAGAGCAGCTGCGAGAGCGCGAGAGGCGGCGGCGCGGGGACGCGGCGAGAGAGAAGGTGACATTGACTTTTTCTTCTTATTTAATTGTTTTACGTTGCCTTAAGAATTTGCCAATTTTGTATAAGGCGTATATCATGCATTATTTTGAGGTACCTACATAGGTAAATAAAAAATTCAATAATACTCATAGTCTAAGATCCGAACTAAGATCGTCCTTCACTGTTGTGTCAACCAGGTGAAAGTGATATTAGGTTTTTACCTATGAAATTGCCGTTTTGTATGAAAAAATTTAAACGAATTTTTTTCATGTATTTTTTATTTGTATTAATCGAAGTAATCACCCATGCAATCAATGCATCTTTGCCAACGCAGTGGCAGTTTATTGATGCCCTTCTTAAAGAAATCAGCTGGACGGGAGGCAAAAGATTCTTCAAAGGCATTTTGTACTGCCTCTCGGGTATTGAATTTCTTTCCCGGCAAGAAGTTATCCAAATTCTGGAAAAAGTAGTAGTCTGTAGGCGCAAGGTCTGGTGAGTAGGGCGGATGACGGAGAGCTTCCAACCCCAGTTCTTGCAACTTGGAGACCAGACGGTCTCCGACGGCTGTGCAGTATGAGGTCGCGCGTTGTCGTGCAGGAGCAGCGGAGACGAGCTATTGACTAATGCTGGTTGGAGATGTGCCAGCTTCTCCATAATTGTGTTCAGTTCTTCACAGTATACATCTGCAGTAATGCTCACCCCGTTTGGTAAGAAGCTGTGATGAATCACACTGGCGCTAGACCACCAAACAGTGACCATCACTTTTCTAGGGGTAAGTTTTCGTTTAGGGCATTGTTTAGGTGCTGAACCAAGATCCAACCATCTTGCTGAGCACTTGCGGTTATCAAACATAATCCATTTTTCATCGCAGGTAACAATGCGGTTCAAAATTCCTTCATTTGTGTGTCTGTTGAGCAGTGCAAGGCACGTCTCGACGCGTACTTCGCGCTGGCGATCATTGTGTTCGTGGGGCACCCATTTGTCAAGCTTTTTTACCTTGCCAATTTGACGCAAATGGACCAATATTGTTTTGACGCTAACGTCGAAAGCTGCTGCTAATTCAGCCGTAGATTGTGTATCATCAGCTTCCACAATCGCCTTTAATTCGTCATTGTCGACCAAAGTCTTCGGATGACCGCGAGGTTCATTTTTCAGGTCGAAATTTCCAGAACGGAAGCAAGCAAACCAATAACAGGTGGTGCGTTGTTTTGTAGTGACTCCGTAAACGTCGTTGATGTTGCGTGCCGCTTGTGCCGCGTTGCTGCCACGATGGTACTCATATTTCATAATTACTCGAATTTTTAACGTATCCATGATGACGAAAAATATTGAAATGCGATGAAAATGTCAACACTAAACAATAAACGAATGACTACTTTTGGAAAAAGAATTCCATGTTTTTAAAATAAAATTAAATTGAAATTAGAATTCTTAGCCAAACAAAAATTATTTTGATTTGAAATGGCCAGTACTGCAGAACGGCAATTTCATAGGTAAAGACCTATTATTTTATCTAATGAAATAAGTTTCTCAACATAATTTAATTAGGCAACCCCTTAAAAATAGTCATGATTATAATTAATAAATTATTTTTTTTATTATAATTTCGCCGGCTGGCCAACCAAACAATACAAACTCCAGTGAAAAGTTTATAATGTATACAACATACAACACCTCAGTTAATTAGCTTTTTCTGGTTCCTATTTCCTGGCAGCCGCGTTCATTTATTTTAATATATAAGGTTTGGTGAAATAAACTACGGATATTTTGGGTATATGATCTACTGCTATATACATTTAGCCAAAAAAAAATCATTGTTATACTCGAAAGTAAAAAACCATCTCATAAACAGTTTTTTTATTAACATTAAATATTAGGCCATTACATATGAAATTGGCGTTTTGTAAAGGAGGAGCATAAAGTGGATTTTTCAAACATAATATATTTATTTAATCAAAGTATATACCATTGCTATCTAGGCACTTTTGCCATCTCATAGGTAGTTCATTGATTCCTTTACTAAAAAAACCATTTGGACAGGAAACAATAAAATCTTTGAAGGCGCTTTGGACTGCCCCATCGGAGTTGAATTTTTTCCCTTGCAAGAAGTTATCCAAATTTCGAAAAAAATGGTAATCTGTTGGAGCAAGGTCCGGGGAGTACGATGGATGTCTTAGACATTCCAATTGAAACTCCTCTACCCACCTTTCAAGTTTTTTCACTTTCCCAATTTTCTTCAAGTGGATTAAAACAGTTATATCACTAACACCGTCTGCAGCTAACTCGGACGTGGTTTGCGATGGATCCGCTTCCACAATAGCCTTCAATTCTTCATTATCAACTTTGGTCTCCGGCCGTCCACGGGCTTGTTCTGCAGGTCAAAATTTCCAGAACGATAACGTTGGAACCAAAAAACAAATGAATTACGGTTTTCGAAACACAAAAGCATGAGTAAATAGCGGTATAAATTTGAAATTGGAATTCCTAACCAAAGAAGATATATTGAAGATCAAAGTACCAGTACGTCAAAACGCCAATTTTATATGTAAGAACCTAATATTTATTATTAATAAAAAAATTATATTTTCCTGCTAAACGTAGTAATTTTTTTCTTTTGTTTGTTTTCAAAACATTTTTTGTTACTACTTTGACATATGCTGAGTTTTTTTTAAACCTCTTTAATAAAATTGATGGAAGTTTAATCTCATCTACTCCAAAATATAGCTCTATAGTAAATTACTTTATCCTTGTCTTTAATATAAGTATAAAAGTTGCTCACTCTCTTGCATTATACGGCGCCTGTGCCCAACCCATCCCAGCTGTAATACTCTGCCTTTTTCTGCAGTGTGGAATAGTATGTGCAATGTCTCTCTGTCTAACAATTTTTCTCCCTCCGATTTTTCAAATTTAAAAGTCTTTACTACTACTATCTAGGAACAAATTTTCTCCAGCAACCTTATACTACGGTATTTGTAATTAAATTGTTAACATTTTAAAACTGGTCTCGATTGGTTGACAGAAGAGTGCAATTACTAATATCATCTTACCTCTTTGAACGCAGCTGCCAGGTAATAGGGACCAGAAAAAGCTAATAAACTGAGGTGTTGCATGTTGCGTACATTATAAACTTTTCACTGGAGTTTGTATTGTTTGGTTGGCCAGCCGGCGAAATTATAATAAAAAAAATGTAATTAATTATAATCAAGACTATTTTTAAGGGGTTGCCTAATTAAATTATGTTGAAAAACTTATTTCATTAGATAAAATATCACTTTCATCTAGTTGACACAAGAGTGAAGGACGATCTTAGTTCGGATCCTCTACTATTATAAAAATTCGGATAAAATATTTTTTTGTTAATCATGAAACTTAGAAACTTCAGACTATGATACTCTAAAATATGTATTTTATTATAATTATTTACTACTACTTACTAAATGTATTACTTAAATATCCCGCACATTACTCTTTAGGCGGAAGGCGTGAAGTCCCGACTATCAGCATTAGCGGCGGCGGCGGAGTTGGAAGCGGACGCGCTGCGGTGCCGAATTCGCGACAAGCAGGACGCCAGCCAACTGAGGCTCGAGTCGCACCTGCAGGCGATCCGCGAGCGCGCCACCGGCCCGAGACAGCCGGTACGTATGAGTGAGACGGGGATATAGCGAGTAGTGATTAAAAGAGAGAGGTTAAAAAGTTGGAAGCAGCAAAATTCATTGGCGTATCTAGATCCATTTTCTAGAGGGGGCCTGGCCCCTGAGATGCGATGGCCGAAGCGGAGACTATGAAGCCCGAAGAGTTATAAAAGGGATTTACCTATTTCAATGTTGTCCTAGTAAGATATGCTAAAAGTGTTAGTTGGCTGCAATTATTTTTGATTATCTTAATAAATGTGGTTTTAAATAAAGTATGTGCGCCTGTAAATTGCCAGGTGCGATTTAATTAAATTCGGGGCAGAAGGCAAATGAATTCGTGATTTAGGTCTATAATCGGGACTGCCAAAAAAACTGCACTTTAGCGGCGAGCTATCACCCTTTACAAATTATCGTTTTTTAACTCAAAACGGAAATTATAATTTGTAAAATATTATTTATCTAATCGCTGGATAGCTCTTTACGTGTAGAATATATTATAGTTAATTAATAAAAACATTTTTTTCTGATTTTACTGGTTTAATTTTAAATCAAATATAAAAGTTTGTCTCAAATATATAAAAGAATGAATATACAAGTCTCTGCTGCTTCCACCAACTGGATTTCGTTTTCTTTTGCGTGCTCTGAACGTAAATAGTATTAGGATACATTTACTTAATGATTAGCAGACCATTGTGTTTTCCGGACATCACTCGCTTCATCATAGGACTGCAACTATAAGTACATTATTTATGCTATATTTATTAAGCAAATAAAAAAAATAGTGTGTGGATAAAATCTGGAGTGGGCACGGCCCACCCAACACCCCCGGTTTATACGCCTATGGCAGAATTTCATTTCGACTCATAGCTCTGCGGCTTGAGGCGCACGTGTAGGCTTCTCGATACTAAAAGTAGGCTTTTAAACATTTTATATAACAAAAAAGTATAATGGCAAAACTTATAATACGCTTATAACTTTATTCTCTATTACAGACTACATCAGAGAGTCAAGATCAACCACCTAGTGTGATAAATGAGATAGAAGAGGAAGCGGAGAGAAAGGAACAGGAGAAAAAGGAGAGAGAAAAACAAAAGACTATCAAGAAGAAGGCAAGGAAACTTAAACAGAGGCTGCTAGCGAGGTATTTTTTTAACAGTTTTTTGTAAATATCTAGCTGTTCATGAGATGTCACATGATTTAAGTGTAACCATATAACACCATAGTGCCTATCGTCCAATCGGCATGACGCTACTTATTGTATCAGTTAGAACTGACTCTGGATTAGCAAGATTACTGTTTATGTCAATTATTAATAAAAATAAATGTAATTATTATTCGAAAAACTTTATTATCTGTATTCGAAATTTGAAGTACCAATTTTTTTACAGTGGCACTATGTCACCAGTCAGAGAAGAAGATTTTTCAGGTATTGATCCCATCTATTGTCTGGCAAGTAACAAAATTTATAAAGTGATTTCATCACTCAACAACATGATATCATCATTGAATGATACAAAATCCGTGAATGGATTGGAACTACAAGAAGAAAAATCTAAAAAGAAAAAGAAAGCAAAACCTACTAACGGAGATACAGAAAACGTTAAAAGCGACGATAAAGATAAACTAAACAATAATAATGATCAGATAAAAGAGAAAGAAGAAATACAAAAAGACGAGAAATTGATAAACGGTGATATGACAAATGGAGAAAAGACCATTGAAGATAAAGAACCTAAGAAAAAGAATAAAAAGAAAAATAAGAATAATAATGATACACCGAAATTGAGTAAAACTAATTCGGTTTGTAGTTCGATGAGCGATATGAGTAAGAACAGTGGTAAGAGTGAGAAAAAGGTTGTGCTAGACTTGCCGCAAATGGAGAAACAAATGAACGAATTGTATCGGTTCATGGAAAAACTTGATAAGGTAGGACTTCATTTCAGTAACTAAGTATCTATATCATACAAAAAGAACTCATTATGTTAATATGACTTTTAATTTAAATATCTATTTTAAGTATTAATTTATTATGTAAATCTTGTACTACCCCTATTCGCGTCGTTGGGGTGGTTAAAAGGTAAAACTCTAATTCTTGCATTTCTATTTAGACAATGTCTGACAAGTCTTCTGTTCTGCGGTACTATACATTGAAGGTTATCGGCGACTTGTTAGAGATTGCAGCTGAAAAGGAGGAATTGGCGACACAACTGTCAACTAGGTAAGTTTCTAATTCGGTATTTTCATTTACGAATGTGTCATTGTGTCGTAAACGAAGCATTTTTCTTCTGTGGCTATGTGCGTATGTGCGTGCGTGACTGCGTCAGTTCGTGTCTGTGTGAGTGAAGAGCATTGTATTCAATTTTATCTGGTATTACCATGTTCCGTATGTAGGTAAACATTCCGTATTGTAAATAAAACTACTTTTACGGATTGTATCGCGGTTTATTTTCATTTTAGTTTAACCCGAGGTTTCGGCTACTTTTCAACATTGTGGTCACATGTTATGAAACATTTTACTTATGTTTGACTTGTGCAGGTGTATCACGACGGCGGTGACGCTGACGGCGCGCGCGCTGCAGGGCGGGCTCACGGCCAACTGCTGCGTGCATCTGATAACGCTGCTGGCGAAGCAACTGGTGAGATATTGTAGATTCATTAGTTTACAAATTAATTGTCCATCGGCGTCATTCATACAGTACTTCTGCAGGACCTTTTTTATAACCGAAAGGTAGCCTTTGCTATTTGTACTGGCCATGCCCACCGGTCGCGGGCTCTTTAGTACTTTAGATTCTTTAGTACTCTATATAAATTCATACTGAACATTGGCCAGTAGCGCTGTTAGGGGGGAGCGCGGCTGGGCGACCGCCCGGGGCACTGGATAAAAAGGGGCGCCGCAGGCGTACTTTTCTATCCCTCGCTCACTGAGTGAGACCTACATACTTGTAAATTCTCTAAATTGAGTACTCAAACAACTTCCAATTACAAAAAACACTGAATACTATTATCTATTAAAATTATCCTCTTTCGTCACTTTAATATTTGCAGTATGAAATCATCATGGACACGGTCGTCGTTTGTACGTGAATGCGTTTAAGTAACGGGCGATAAGTTATATCACGTAAATAAATTTCAATATTATTTATAACGTAATACAATTTTAGTATTTTATCTATTGACCATGGAAATCTCGGTAGGTGCACAGAAAAATGACCTCAGAAGTATAAATGTCTACAATTTCATTTTTGAGTAATACAAATATTAACATTCTGTAGAATAAAAATGTAATCATTTTGAATGGTGGAAATACACAGATCGGAAAATCTTGTATGATGTAATAAACAACATAACACAACTCCTCGATTTTAAACCTTAGTTCTTATGAGAACTAAGGGTTAAAATCATCAAAAGGTCAAAAGGACAAATTGTTCCAAAACATGCCTAATTTCATCTAATATTTAGTGATCCGTAACATAATGTTTATAATAAAATAGAAAGTTTTCTCTAAATAGGTAATGTTTCGTCAAAGGGTATTCCGTATTTTCCAGGCGGTTAGTTTTGATGGGCCGCGTCAGTCAATTTGTTTATGTTACGGTAAAGGGGAAACTTTGTAATCTCATTTGGTGACCCGCGTTTTGTACAGATTGATTTTTCGTACACATAAGTTATTATATGAAAATAATTATAGGAACAATCCCCTGGAAGACGTAAAAGAACATCGTAAGAAAACTGCAGATATTTTGGACAAATAGTAGTCTTTCGCACGTTATTTCCAGAACGGCATACACAGTGAGGTAGATGTGTTTTTACGAAAAGTAGTAGGTTCACAATATATTATATCCATTTAATTTCCATTAAAGTTGTTACTCCGTTACAAATTTGTGCATAAAACGCTACGCAATTTCTGTGCCTATTACTGTAATAGAAACAATTTTGCTATAATTTAGAGAAATGACTGTATTTTTGATAATGCAACTCCATTAAATCCGTTATTAACAAAAATATTATTCATTCTAGTCCACAGGACAACGGTATACATCACGTCAGTCTTCGCGCCGCACCTTAAATTTGGTAGGGCTGTGTTAACGATTTTTTTGTTAGAAAAAAGTCTTAGAAGTCAGTTTTATCATGGTAATGACACTTTTTTTTCGATTACCTTTGATAGTTCCAAATTATAAGACTGAAAACATTTAACTTACTTATCTTAAGATTTACAATATGGATCGAATTTAGTTTCATTAATATACTCAGAAATATTGAGGCATTACTACTTGGTAAATGTAAAAAAAAAAAAAAATGTATGTGTACCTTCTATACTAATTAGATACATCTAAAATATAAAAAAAACATTAATTATGGTAAGTATGAACTTAAACGCACTAATATCGGAGATATTTACAAATATTATGTTCCTGCGGCCTTATACTTCATACATTTTTACCTAGGCGTGACGTCATAGCTAGGTACGACTTTAGTATGGAGCATTTTCACGAGACTTGAAAAATTTTGTATATATATATAAATGATTTATATTAAAAAATGACACTTTGTACACCCTGGTCATATCAAATTTAATCTATTTGTACACAAGAAGACAATAGTAGGTACATTAAACTGCTACTAATTTAAATTTCACCTATTTGCCGTGCAATAAAGAAATACAACGACAGATATATTTGGACGAATTTAATGTTTTCGTTTACAAAAATATTAAATTAGATCTGAACAGAGTATAATATGGTGTAAGTTACCTGCAGCATAATATTAGGGCCTTACATATGAAATTGGCGTTTTGTCATACTGGCGACTTTGATCTCATATATATCTTCTTTGGTTAGTAATTCTAATTTCAAATTTATACCGCTATTTACTCATTCATTTGTGTTTCGAAAACCGTAATTCATTTGTTTTTTCCTCTTTTGGTTTTTTCTTTGCGTCACTGTGTTTACAAAATGGAATACTTGAAATATCGTATTATTTTCGAGTACGAGTTCCAACGTGGCACCAGTGCTGCAGAAACGGCTCGAAGGATTAATGATGTGTATAGCGGCGGTGTCGCAAATGAAAACACAGTGCGTTTTTGGTTCCAACGTTTTCGTTCTGGAAATTTCGACCTGCAGAACAAGCCGCGTGGACGGCCGGAAACCAAAGTTGATAATAAAGAATTGAAGGCTATTGTGGAAGCGAATCCGTGGCAAACCGCGTCCGAGTTAGCTGCAGGCTGCGGTGTTAGTGGTAAAACTATTTAAATCCACTTGAAGCAAATTAGGAAGGTGAAAAAGCTTGAAAGGTGGATACCTCATGAACTGCATGCAGCAAACCGACAAACGCGCGCCGACTGCTGCGTTACATTAGTCAACCGGCACAATAATGAAGGGATTTTAAGCGAATCATTACCTGTGATGAAAAGTGGATCCTGTACGATAATCGGAAACGCTCATCGCAATGGCTGAACCCTAGCGAACCAGCCAAAGCCTGCTCCAAGCGAAAATTGATCAAAATTGATTACTTGTGAGCGTTTGGTGGACTAGTGCCGGTGTCGTTCACTACAGCTTTCTTAAATTTGGCCAGACGATTACGGCAGATGTATATTGCCAGCAACTGCAAATCATGATGGAAAAGCTAGCTGCTAAACAACCGAGATTGGTCATTCGCTCTAGGCCACTGCTGCTTCAGGACAACGCGAGACCACTCACAGCACAACAGAGGAGCTTCAATTGGAATGTCTAAGACATCCACCGTACTCCACGGACCTTGCTCCAACAGATTACCATTTTTTTTTCGAAATTTGGATATCTTCTTGCAAGGGAAAAAATTTAACTCATGGGATGGGACAGTCCAAAGCGCCTTCAAAGATTTTATTGATTCCTGTCCGAATGGTTTTTTTAGTAAAGGAATCAATGAACTACCTATGAGATGGCAAAAGTGCATAGATAGATGTTTGAAAAAAAAAGACTTTATTTTCCTCCTTTACAAAACGCCAATTTCATATGTAATGACCTAATATTACGAGGATGTAAAATGTGAAAATGTAACATTTTGTCAGGTGCAAGTCTGTCACATTGGAAAATTCAGCTATAACAAATACGTGTTTATTTTGTTGCATCTAAAAGATAAAAGTCAATATAGGTGGCTGTCAACCCTAAGCGCTCCCAGTAGCGCGACGAGTGGGCGGGCGCCTTAAAAGCGGCGCTAATGCATCCGACAGGAGCGTTTACATTTTGTCTCTACTCGACTGTACGCTTGAATCGCCTTTTAACTAATACTGCTTTGTTGATTGGAAGTATTTTTTGTGTTAAAGTCTTGTGGTTATAAGTTTTGGTTACTTCGTTAAGATGTTATTCTTTAGAATATAGAATAGTTCGGTAAATATAACAAAAAAGTTATATCTATACTAATATTATAGAGAGCTAAAGTTTGTGACTTTGTGAGATTCCTCTGATTCTACTAAATCGATTTTGAAAATTCTTTTACCAATAGAAAGCCACATTATTTATGAGTGTCATAGGCTATATTATATTAACCCGAGAAATGAAAATACTTTTCCGTGGAAATCGCAATTGCAAAACAATCAGAGAAAAATAGGTCAAACGAAAACATTTTTTACGAACGTTGCCTTAACGATGAGAGATTTAAAGTGATTGAGTTCTAGAGAACAGTTGAAAAGAGTTTGATAATATCTACAAATAACCTAACCAAGAGCATGTCGGGACATGTCTAAGGAGGGTTCTGTAACTATCAACGCGTAATAGGTTTTTTCAAATTACTTCAAAAGCTACTGTTCGATTTCGTTCAAAATTTTTCGTATAGAGTTTTTAGCATGATCTATCAGCATGGAAAATTACAAGTTTCTATCTCCTATAGTTTAGAAATGCCAGGGGGACCAACTTACAAACCACAGACTTTCGACTTTTATATAATAATATAGCCAAATTTGTATTCTAACACACGCATATAATATGGAGTAAAATATAACCCTCCTTTTGGCACATTATTTTTACAAACAGACTTTCTAATAGTTCTCGTCAAATATTATGCCTCTCGAGTCTAGACTGTAGAGGTATGTTTTACTAAGAATTCCCGTACACACGTGCCAACGCATTTGCATAGGTTTAAAAATTTAAGCAGGCAATATGCTTGAATTTTTAAAACCTATGCGAGTCCGCTGGCACGTGTGTACGGGCGCTAAGGAGCCGCTCCATAATGCGGTATCGCGTTGATAGTACACACGAGCCCCGCCTAATGGTCGGCGTGCACCGCATTTTTACTCGCCACCTATTTTGTTACACGCCACACCGCACTACTTTATACTTACAGCTTGCTACTCTTTTTTGCCAAGCTGTACACTTAAAAATAGCATTTTATGAAAATAGTCGGACTTATATTAGGTCCTCACATAATATGACATTGGCGTTTCGCCGTACTGGCCACTTTGATCTCAAATATATCTTCTTTGGTTAGGAATTCAAATTTCAAATTTATACCGCTATTTACTCATGCATTTGTGTTTCAAAAACAGTAATTTATTTGTTTTTTCCTCTTTTGGTTTTTTCTTTGCGTCACTCTGTTTACAAAATGGAAAACTTGAAATATCGTATTATTTTCGAGTACGAGTTCCACCGTGGCACCAGTGCTGCAGTGTGCATTTAAGTACAACAATAAAAAGACACTTTCCTTCTTTCTCCAACGACTCGCCAAAATTTATTTTGTATCTATACAGACTGTTTTATGATTTTAATGATTAAAACGAATTTAAAATATGTATATTTAATGTAGAATTAAAAAACTATGAATTTGTGATATTTTGGAAATAAAAATCATAATATCACAAAATCTATATGTGATAAAAAAAATTGGTCAACAGGAACAAATTCAGACCATTAAAATCTTCATATTTAAAACATACATTTTAGAAGGAGGATTTGGTTGCAGACCATTGTTATCAGCATGTTAACATTACCCGTTCTCAGGGTTTTATTATTGCTCATAATTAATTTACTGACGTGGATACGTTTGTAAATTATCTTCCATATGGATGATATGCGTTTTCACGTAAAACGTAAAACTGACGGCCGTGCCCATGCCATGGAGCCATACTCCATTGTTATTAGTATAACTTATTAGACAGTTATGATTTATGACTATATTTTTTGGGTTGGTTGGCACGTATCAATCCACCTAACAAAATTACTCACTTTTTTCTTATATCTCCCAGGAGAAAGACCTGCAATCGGACCCCAAGGAGCTGGAGCTGGCGAAGCAGCTGTCCGACTGTCTGTCTGTCGCGTTCGACGCGGTGCTCTGCTTCACCAGGATCTACCAGGAGAAGGATAAGAAGGATAAAAAGAAGACTCTGAGTGCGTTGAGAAATAGAACCCATTTGCTTATCAGGTATTGTGATATTGTTTTATTTAATCTACCATACTTTTGATTGTGACTTTGATATCATAATGATAGATCTCCTTACGTCTTTTGCTCAAAAAGTCCCATAGTGTAAGACTCTTTCAGTCTTCGGAACTTGACTTTACACTAGCGGGTCAAACTGATTTTTAATTTATTATTTATTAAAACAAAAGCAAGCATTAAACTTTTTTGTGAGTCAAAGGTGATCAGACGATTTTGGTCCAGTATTTTGAATGACTTTGAGGATCGAATCTTTTAAAATGCGCAATCAGCGCAAATTAAAAAATCTAGGACCCTTCGAATTTAATTTTTGACACGTTGACTGCGCCATAAAATATTTTGATTCCAACACGAATTAATTACCAGGAGAGTATGAATTGAAAGAGCTAAAACAAAAGCTGCCAATACACATCGATAGGACACCCTTATAAATATCCAAACAAACGCGGGTAATGAGTGAAACGCCAACATTTCTCCTTCAATGCGACTGCACGTCAATCTTGGTGCTTTGTTGCTGGACCCCCTATAAATGTTTTCAATCACGACAATTGTTGTTGTTAAGGTGGAACACAACACCAGAGCCACATGTACTTTCACATTTTTAACCGACGTCCAAAAAAGGAGGCGGTTATATATTCGGCTGTATATATATTTTTAACGGAATGAACGCTCGATTGCCATAATTGTAAATGACAACTCTTAAGTCCACTGATTCCCAAAAATTCCTTAATTTAGATGGTATTTTACGACGAATATACGAAATCGTTACAGAAGGACAAAACCATCTTAAAGTAGAGCCTTTAGCCAGGTTGCCATCGCTAATCACGACGACGAAGTTCAAAACAAGAATGTTTGGGATTTGACATAAGCATCGCTAAGGCCCACTTGCGCAGATCTGGGTTAAAGTTAACCCTGGGTTAAAAATCATGCCTTCTCTGTCAGAAATACGAAGAACGAGAGAGGTAAAATGAAATTTAGCCCAGGGTTATCTTTAACCCATATCTGAGCAAGTGGGCCTAGGTGACAAAAGCATCGCTATGTCAATTAGAGATGCTTATTTCATATGCCATAAATTTTTGTTTTCGAACTCCGTCGTCGTAATTAGCGATGGCAACTTGGTTTTAGCCAAGTTTTGCACGGAATCATTCCGGGTTTTTTACACAAATGTAGTAATCAATAATAGAGTACGTTCTTCAACGATCAGATGATAAAACACTTGTATTACATAAAAACACGTGTGCAATTCAATGTACTCGGCGTATTGCGGGTCAGATGTACCGAACATGTGCGGACGGCACATTCCTTTGTCCCCATATGGGTTCCCCCGTGCTTCGACACAATCAAAATATAGCTCTCTCTCCCAACCGTATAATGGCTACAAATTTTTTATTGATACTTTCATTTAGGCAAGATTCAGGAATAGGCTTGTTGTGAAATTAGCAATGCACAGTTTCAGGTGCGGTTTCTAGTTCAGGACATGTCTAAGGAGGGTTCCGTAACTATCAACGCGCAATAGGTTTTTTTCAAATTACTTCAAAAGTTACTGTCCGATTTCGTTCAAAATAATTTTCCTAAAGAGTTTTTAGCATGATCTATCAGCATGGAAACTTACAAGTTTGGAGGCCTTACACTTTGGAGGCCGGTTACTCGAAAATGTCCGACTTTTAAAAAAAAGTCATATGTGAAACCTTGCCTTTTATTTTAAAAGACCAATTCAACGATATCCCACACGATAGGGTGGAATGGATGGGGTGGAATGGAAGGGATGGGGGGGGGGAGAGTGAAAAAATATTTTTCATCCCCACTTCACACATGATAGAGATAGACACCACGAACATAACTATTTACAACAATTAACAAGAACATTTGTTAAAGAATGTAAGGAAAATTATGACGTCATACTGTTATATTTACAAGTCACGACGGAAATTCGTTTGATACCGAATTTAAAACGAGTTTCATTATTCGACTATGTTTTTTTTAAAGGGATACCGTCCCATCCCTATCTACGACATGATTAGGGGTGTGCAGTTAGAATGTTCGGTAGATTACAGGCGATAATCGATGGCACAGTGCGGGGCTATTACCGAGTGGGGTTAATCAATTTAATGCATTGGGGTTCGACCGGGGGTATGCATATAGCAATATCGTTACACTAACATTCGATATTTTAGACTACAAACTATAGTTACTTATTCTTATTTTTTTGGTAATGTTTATGTTTTGATTGGTGTTAAATGTGAAGATTCTTATTATGAATTCAGAGTATTGCACGCTCCTATAAATTTAGAATCTAGATACCTGACATATTCTTATATAATATACTTGAAATGAAAAACTCGTTAGAAGATTGTTATAGAGAATTTAGTATAAGAGTTCAGTTTTGCACTGAAAACTCCGTCTATAGGATGTTTTTTTCTTTGTACGCTCTGATGAGTCTTTGTAAGCTTTCTATGATGAAATGAAAAAATAATACTTTATTTCGTCGCACGAACATGTGCACTAATTGATACATTTTCACTGTATTTTCGAGTTCCGGCAATTTCGTAAAATCGGCGCAAAATCGAGAGCACTCGATACAATGGAATCGAGTGGCGAATCGAATTATACTCTCCATTCGATTACCACTCTAGACTCTACTTCGATAATGCTATTACGCTCTTCACTGCCGCGATTTTATTTGTCGAAGATTTGTGCTTTAATTAGGATCTGTTGGATGAATAATAATCATTATAAAAAGCTATGCATTACTTAATTAAAAATTAATAACCATTAGAGATAAGTTAGTAATTATGGATATTTCATGGCACTTTTGCAATACAAAGTAGGTTTTTGTCGCTTGGATATAATTACGTTTTATTGGATTCAATGTAGAGCAGATCTCAATAAAATAAGCTGTTATAAAATTACAAATCCTTCCAAGCTTTATTTTGAAACGGCATGTTTTAAACTTGCGACAAAACAACCAAATTTTGGACGTGAAAAAACCTAATATGGAATACTAAATTACCAAGTTGGCGAAATAATGTAACGAACAAAAAATTCCAAATCTGACGACTAATTGATAACAGTTTTGTTCACTGAATATTCCAAACTGGCAGACAGATATTATTTTGGCGATTAAATAACCATTTTGGCAACAATTTGAGAGTACACATTTAATTTAAGAATAGGCACATATATTTTCCCTGATGTTGGTAATTCAAAAGAACATAATAAGCAGCAAAACGAGCGCACATAAAAAACGTGAAGGAGGGTACAAAATTCCCATTTTTATTTTTTTTTTGGATTCGGGGGTGATGATTACAATAAAAATAATTCATATTGAAATTTCAAAATTGCGGATATTTTTCCTAAAATTGATATGGGTATTATTACATTATTGTATGGATATGGATATTATTCATTTACCAGGTTTTTGGGGGTGCTAGATAAAAAATGACATACATTTTGAAATTCCAAGTTGGCGGACATATTTCATTTTATAAAAATTAACATGGGTGTCCTTTTGTAGGTTTCTGGGGTACTGATTACTGCTGAATTCCTGAAAAATAATGAAAATTTCCTCCCCCTCCTCCTTCCTTCCTCCCCCATGAAGAAAATATGTGGTTGCAGGGATAATACCCTGCAACCACATATTTTCTTCATGGCGGGCGAAAAATAAATTTGAAAATCTTGAATTTTCCAACATTTCTATAGCATTATGTATCGCTCGTGTCTCAAAGTAGAGCATTGTGATAATCGCTTCTATCTCGGAAACGGTGCATCCTACTGAAAAAATAATAAAAAAATAAAATATTTCGGTGCCAGTTTCGATTAAATTTCGCCACCGTTTATCTGCCGATTTGTGTATTTTTTGTCGCCTGAGTGCTTTCGCCAGTTTAGTAATTTAGTCGCCAACGTATTAATTCGCTGTTAAATTCATTAATACAGTATGTTCATGTGCAGTCGCCAACTTATTTTTTGTTCGCAAGATAAATTATATTCCTTTTGAAACCAGTAGTAGGTTGTAGAGCACGATCTTTTAAACATAATTTAACATTAATGTATATAAATTTAATTTGCTATAGACTCTAATACAAGGGCACGCGCACGCACCACGACTCCGCGTATTTCCGCGATTGTTTGAATATCAAAAAGCCAATGAGCCGCTTTGTAATTAGACAGCATGTCGTCCGCTCACCGCTCCGCCCACCAATTGGGAAATTAAAATGTTCAGCTCTTTATTCTTGGAACGGGACCAGGGAGTGAGTGTGGTGCGAGTGTCAGCGGCGTGATGGGCTGAGCGTTTTGCGATTAAAGATTACTGAGTTTTATTTAAAGATGTGATTATTAAATACGTTAGAAATTGTATATGCTAGAGATACAATGAAATAATGATTTTGAAGTATATTACTCATAATTAAATACTAATAATCTATCTATCTATCTATTGATGCATTCGATGTCTGTTAAACTTGTATAATAAAGCAATTATTTCTAAAAAACGCGATTTTTCTTACTTGTTAATTGATTAACTAGGTACATGTAGTTGGTTAGTACCAAAATTTCTTTTAAATAACCTAGTGGTTATTTAAAAGAAATTTTGTTCGGTGATTGTGATACCCCACCTGAATCAGCAGTATTTTAACGAGGACATTTTTTAATTTATTAAAGCGCGGGCCGGCGATTACCATCATCAATATTTGTTTTTGATTAGCGCTCACTTTACCTAACTCTGTGTTATATTACATATACTGATAGGTGTTAAAATGTATGAGCTTGTAGTATGTTTAAAGTATTTTTGCGATTAAAAGCTTGGAAATGTTCTATTTCACTATCAAGTTAAGTATATTTCTTTAGGGGTCAATTTCGTCTGTTAGTATTTCTAAGTTCTGACTTCTGATGGGTCAGCAACTAAATTAAGCGTATCTCAGTTATTGGTGACATGAAGATCTTAGAGTTAAATGTAGCAATCCCAGGTAAAGTTAGGATCTGCTTCACAAACTTCAAATAAGTGTCAGATAGCTTATTTGGAGGCTTTGTCGTTGCTTACTTTATATTGAGCGACAGGGAAAAACCATACAAAAAGCTATCTGACACTTATCAGTCAATTGTGTAAAATAGCAATCCCAGGTAAAGTTAGGATCTGTTTCACAAACTTCAAATAAGTGTCAGATAGCTTATTTGGAGGTTTTGTCGCTGCTTACTTTATATTGAGCGACAGGGACAAAACATACAAAAAGCTATCTGATACTTATCAGTCGATTGTGTAAAATAGCAATCCCAGGTAAAGTTAGGGCCTGTTTCACAATCTTCAAACAAGTTTCGGATATCTGTCTATTCAGAAGTTTGTCGCTGCTTACTTTATATCGAGCGACAGAGACAAAAAATGCAAATAATCTATCCGACACATCTCTGTATCTGTAAATCTGTAAATCGTGAAACAGGCTCTTACGCTAAGAACTCACGGAGTCGTTTTTTCCCGTGCCCGCCGCAATCGTCGAACTGCGGTTCTATTTCTTAACTCACGAGACCGCGGTTTTGCGCGGTCACGCAGCCGCCGCGGTTAAGATTACCGCCCGCAGACGTGGCGGCCAAAGGTCGCAGGACGCGCGGTTTTAAAAGGGAAATACATATTTACAATAGAATTTCTGAATTTCGCTCGCAAACCGATCGCGCGGGCGCTACCCGCCTAGGCTGCGGATGACCGCGGCCCGCGCGAGTTGCCGTCGGTACAGCGGGACCCGCGAACACCGCGGGTGAAAACCGCTCCGTGAGTTCTTAGCCTGAGTGTAGTAATATTTTGTCAAGTAGCTGGTACATATTTCTATTTACTAGGTACTCTATATGCGCCAATAGTAGATTGTTAGCCTAGGGTTGAAAAGAATCAATTCCCGGCTATAGTCCGAGCAGGAATTGATTCTTTTACCCGTGGCAAACACTCTACTTTTCATTTAGAATATGAGGAAAATAAAACTAGTTGCTTATCTAAACTATTTATTGATAATAATATATTAGTAGTGCCTATTTAAAATTAATAGTCAAATTAGGGCAATTCGTGAAATTAAAAGTTACATTTTTGTTTGGAATATTTATGTTGTTTAATATATTTTGAGAAATTTGGCTGTTCTGGATCAATATTTAGTGTCAATATTTAGCTTGAACTCATTTTTAATATTCAATTCAAATCTTAGCACAAAAGTCCGTCACAGATACATACATAACAGATTTTAGTATCCCGCCAATTTGTGTTGACTTTTTAAATTTTAAATATGGAACTAGCCGCTCGCCGCGTAATTGTCGCGGCACTCGCGGCTTATTCCGCTCAAAGAAGTTTGCGCTAAATTCACACTGGCTGTTTAGAAAGTCATGTCATTTTGTAATAGTTTTTTTTTTACGTAAAACTCTTCACAGCTGACAGCAGTTCTATTTTTGAAGTTTTGAAGTTTTTCCGGCCCTCGGGCCGGAATGAATTTGTATGAGTTTTTCCCTCCCTATGAAAGGACAGCAGCATCTTCCACCCAATAATCAGATCAAAACAACACTACTTTCCGAGTATGAGAAATGAAAAAAAATATACCACGTCTCTCTTCCAATTTGAACTGTAAACTAATTAAATTGACAATTATGGGCGGTCTGAGGATACACCAATTTGGTGATCACGTGTCGCGCGTTGTGCCGCGCGTTATGTCGCGTGGTCGCGGTCTCTAGGGTTCTCGTCCTGCGTGTCACTCGCACGCTTGTTTTTGTCGTGGCGGAACGTCTATCAAGGGAGCGTAGTCTGGCAGATGGGACATCATCGTCGTCAACATATCCGACCAGTCGCGGTTTTTAGCCGACTACGGCGAAGCCAAAAGGAAGGGTGATGATTTTGACAGTCTATGTATACATACATGTATGTACTACACTATGTATGTATGAGTGATTGTTACACCGTAGCGCCTAAACTACTGATCGATTTTAATAAATGAGGTTTCAATAGGTTTGTAATAATGGCCCGGGTAACATAGACTGAGTATATAGTTTACGTAGTCTTTAATTTTCATATATGACGTGGCGCTGCATTTTTAAAATAGCTATTCAAAATTACAAACACAAAAAGTAATACGTTTCATATGACCATATCAGTCATAAACTGCAATGACATTCGAACTCTTACAATGAAACGTAGAAAATTGTGTAATGAATAAAGTTCAATTTCGTATAGCTATCTTAAAAATACGGCGCCGCATAGCATATCGTTTCGTTTCGGTGTGAATTGACCCTTAGGTTTCAGTTCTAAAACATAGGTAGTTAGGTATCCTACCCATGAAATCAAAGCTTGTGCCTCTATTATTATTTCATGTGATGGGTAAAACTGGAGGCATCCATTATGCCAAAGTAGGGAAGCGTCACCTGCTATTAGAGCTCGCATCATTGACAACACACAAATTGAATGTTCTAGAAGGGCTGTACTGTCTCTACGATATATTAAATTATGCTATGATGCAGCGTTATTGTTTTGAAGTAAGTGAATAGTGACTGCAATTTTTTTTTGCACTTTCTGTTCTTTAATAAATAATATAATATGTATAGGTAAGTTAAACAAGGTGAGCTGCACCCTGAAACACTATTAAAATACATGACTGATGTCTTAATAAATGGTGTTAACATACCCATAATTATGTCCTATTTAAAATGCTCCAAGAAGCACTAAGGGCATTCTGAAACATAAACGTCGAATTTACAAAGGAAATTAGAATAAAACAATTTAATATCATCAAAGAGGCACCAGGGTTTATTAAATTATCGCTAAAAAGCCGTATAATCACATTATTGAAAGTTGAAAGCGTAACTTATGTAATATTCCTCTTGGTCCATCGCTCAAGGCGACATATGCGCGCGTTGGCTGTGAAATCAAATCAAAATACACGCGAAAATGAATGTAGGACCGAATGTATGAGCGGGTAGTGACGCGCCATTGCACTACACCCTTAATAACTGAACGAATCATTGCCTCAATTGATTATAATGATCATCTTTAGCGAAGTGCTCATCTGTTTTTATTGCTACTCGAAAAAGGGCATACGGTCTTTCCAAAAGTGGGTAAAGTAGCCTTACAGATATTATTATTGAAGTTTCAACTTTTTCTTTTTCACATTTTTTTTTTAAATAATCTGTAATGTCTTTTTTTAAACTATACACTCACTGTACTCACAACTTGAATCAGGGGAAAAATTAATTTGTTTTTAGTAATAAAACGTCGCGCATTTTATATCGATATCCGCTGTCATAGGACCCATCCCTACAAGCTCCTTCAATACTGTAAAATATTAGATACAAAATGTAACTGCTTAAAACAACATTACACTCAAGTAACGTTCTTAATTATTATACAGTAGGCTCATAGTGTTGTGCCCTAATGCGGTTTCTATGTATCCTCCAGAGAGCGGGTTCGATTACAGCCTCGTGACGTGTCCCCAAAGAGACGCACGAGCCGTGACTGTTAATTGTTAAGTTCGTGCAAATTTATATTTACAGCTGTATAATGTTGCAAAACTTTTAAATATGTTGTAGGCCGTTAAGATAAAGTTAACAAATGTACTTTACTTATTTCAAATGGCTGAGGTTGGTTTCTATTCAAAGCTAGATTTTCATTTGAATACAGGTGAATTTTTCAAGTGGGCATGGTAGGCGAAATCCAGAAACTATAGTGAATAGCGAAAAATGCTGAAAGGAGTTGCTAGCTGGATTTTGATAAAAACCGAAACTGCATTATTAAATTTTTGATAAATCAATTTACCTTAGCCAGGTATCAAACCGACAAATTTTAATCACTATAATTTGTTTTCATATTGAATGGTGTAGTAAAACAGCGTGTGAAAATTAGTCGGTTCGATTCTTAGCTAAGAATATTGATTTATCAAAAATCTAATGGTGCAGTTTTAGTTTTTATCAAAATCGAGCTCGCATCTCCTTGATCTCGCTCGCAATGCCCACTTGGAAAATTCACCTGTATAAGATTCCTCATTATGAGGTAAATAAATCTAAACGGACTGTTGGGGCAAGAGAGGAATATGTACTTATTTTGCGGGTTGAGAAAACCATATTTTTGGTAGGTATGGTACTGTTAATCTTTAGTCTTTACCCATAGAGCATCTTGACACAATTATTAAAATCGACGGCCAATGTAATTAGAAGTTTAATTTTGCATTCAACTATTCAAATAATACATTATAATGATTAATACGAATTCAACAAATAAGGATGAAAACATTCCTTTTGTGTACACGTCTTAATTCGCACCCCGTTGTGACGCACAGGGCGCTTTTGTACTTGTCGAGTCGACTGAGAGAGCTTGACAAAAAATATCAACTAGGTACTAGAACACAACCCTTGGAAAAAAAACTTGAATTTTTCATGTTTCGAGAATATTTAATTTTGCAACTAAGTAATTACATAATAATTCACATACATTATGTACCTATTTGATTTTTGAATAAAATTATTTATTTATCACTGTTGTTAAAATGGCTATCAAATTATTACTGAAACCAAATTTACACTTTGGGTGAAAATAATATAGGGACCCAAGCTTTGTGTTTTTGATTTAGAAAATTTTAAACATTTTAATATTTCACCTGTATCACTGATGACGATACTATTAGTGTAATATGGAAAAGTAACGCTGCGCCAACGAGATGCTTTATTTATATCTGCCAGCCGTTCTGGCCGTTCCGACGGCTCACTGAGCTTAAAGTTTAAAGGATTAGTAATATATATGTGATGTAATTAAGCCTATAAGCTTAATATGTTTACACCTAAAATGCCCCATGTTTGCTGACCGCCACTCAATCATATTGGGACCCCACTGCGCCCACAGAGCCTCCTGCTGGGCTGTTTTGCCCACTGTTATTGAGCACAATGAAGCTGCACATAATAAGATGTTTTGCGAAATAGAGATGTTCTGATTAAGAGAGAATTGCATACTAGATTTTTAAAACAGCTTAACTTAAACGATACAAAAATCTTGAATTGAAAAAGTTATGTATAGGTCTAAAAAAGGAAAACTTATTGACCTGACTGACCTAAACATAACGTGGTAAGGATTTACTTAATTTTCTTCCACTTTTTCTATATAAATATAGAAGTAGAATATCGCTCTTGAATATCAAACTGTCCAATAATTCTACCGTCCTTTAATTAGACGGGATTTATTACAAACAAGATGTATTTTCAATACACTATGTTAGAATTTAGATGTATTTTTAATCTGCAGCGTTGTATATTTTAACCCCCAATTGAACAGCAAGCGGTGTCGTCTCACGGCATTGCAAGTGTTAAGTCCACGTGCTCTCTCTCACGGCACTTAGCGTCAGATTTGCAGCGCCCTCGCTGACGAAGGATAGTTCGGTTTTTAGGGTTCCGTAATATTCAAGGAACCCTTATAGATTCGCTCTGTCCGTCCGTCTGTCTGTCTGTCTGTCCGTCCTTCCGTCCGACCTTCTAGCTTCTGTAATTATGAATATAAATGGATGAATTTTAGTATAGTATAGTTATAATGTGTATATAGATCTCGATTTTGTCCCCATAAAATAATATTAATTTTAATTTAATAGGGTGGACTCTCCACAACTACAAAGTCAACTATTTACGAATAATTGGCCTCCAAAAACGGTTTATAAGTTGATCCCCCTCCCCCTAGTATTTCTAAACTATAAGAGATATAAATTGTAAGCTTCCATGCTGATAGATCATGCTACATGCTCTTTAGGAAAATTCTTTTGAGCGAAATGGGACAATAACTTTTGAAGTAATTAAAAGTAAACCTATTGCGCGTTGATAGTTACGGAACCCTCCTAAAGACATGCTGTTGGTTAGGTTATTTATGGATTAAGGCCGGCAAACGAGCAACCTGATCACTTTATTTAACAGAAAACCGGAGTAAAATAAAGCTTTGTTTCGCCGAGTTTGTGCTGAGGTTTTAAAATCAGGAACGAACTTGTGAGTTCTCTGTTATTGCCATGGGCGGTGATGATCACTTACCTTCTGCAAGCTTCCCACTGTTTCATTACAAAAAAAAAACTGATGGTCTTTAAATTTTCTTATGTTATGTTATCAACGGGATTTTGTCGTTATTTCCTCACAAACAATTTACGGATTTATCATACCCATTTTACCTGGGATAAGAAGGTAGGCCGCGTAAATAAAATTATCCCTTCTCTGTTGTTACGGGGGAATTTTTTTGTGGTTTCCGAATTAATGTATATCGACTTACTGACACGCGCAGAATATTAAGTACCGTTCTACATTTCTTGTACATAAAACACGTACAATTTGGAGATGCACAAAAAAAAAAGTTTCCTTACTAAAACCACATTTTCTTTAATCTGTGCTATAATATGTATATTACACGTATGTTTCGGTACAAACACACATACTATGAAAACTTTTTGAGAAAAAGTTATCATTTGTTCTTTTGAAGAGGAAATACGGCGCACTTACACTCAACTAGAAACGGCTCTATTCTCTAATGCGAATATAAATATTAGTATTGTCTACTGGGGCTTGTGCAAGTAGATTCATATGACACATGGCAGCAAAATGGGTCATGTGACCTGTAATCAAATGAAGTGCGCTGTGTCGACTTTTTTGACCCCCTAACAAAATCGGACAGTCGAAAACAACTATATAGAACGCGACAAGCGATTGTTGTTGCGTCGTTAAGTAGTCGCGACAGTGGAGTAGGGAAATGCGTAGGGTGTGCGAAAGAGATGGTGGTGATGTGAAAGCAGTTAGAAAGGGACAGGTGGGAGAGTGAGAGTAAAGTAGTAGCGACAGATTGGCGTGCACATGTCGAGATACGATGTGCTTTTTGCCAACTTTAGATTAGTGTTGTCGGTTGTCGATAAAATTAGCTCTCGTTAACCATATTTTAACTAGCCATTGTTATTGTTAGGATCATAGAAAATCTGCATAAATTGTTAGTTATAGGTCATAGGACTAAAACAATTGATGAAAATGTTCAGTACCAAGGTAGGTAAGGTATTTTATTGATACAATTTAAAATTGACAAAATATACATTTTGGATATTTTAATTTTAATTCAGTAAGTACCAGTTTTTAGTATATTTAAAAGATGGAAAGCGAAGGCATTCTACTTTAAGATTTAAATAGTGATACGTACTGCTTTTCTATACTTGTATACTTATAAAGAAGAAATATTTGTTTGTTTGTATCTTTGTTTGCATTGAATAGGCTCTGAAACTACTGGACTGATTTTGATGAAATTTGGCACCAATATAGATCAGACCACTGGGAAAGACATAGGCTACTTTTATCACGGCAAAATGTAGAGTACCCGCGAGATTTGCTTTTGGCGCGCACGAAGTCGCGGCAAAATCTAATTATCAGTGAATTGTCAATGTCTTGACATGTCGATAAAATGGTGTAACAACAGCACATCCCTATGCTTTATAAGAGGCAGAATGAAAGGGGAGCCGCGGGGCGAATGGCAGCACTTGTTTGTGCGATTTAATTTCATTTATCAACGCATTACTTACACAGAGAGAATTACTTACCCGGATTACCCGATCCCTCCCCGCCTACTTTTCTTATGTAAATATGTCACGTATTTAGAATTTAGATTTCGATTTAGCAAATTGATTGACGGCAGGCAATACATGTTTATTACTTGCCAACCAAAATACTGTAGACGAAGCCGTTAAAATGTTTGTTAAATATGAGAGTGAAAGAGAATTTAAGTACGAACTACGAGTAAACGTAATTAAATAAAACTACGACTAATAAAAGTGCCTACATTATACATAATTTTACTAACGTTAACACAGAACACTATAGAAGAGTATCGTACCGTCTAATACGTCATTATTTATTGAAGAGGTGTTCCACCCTAACAAATGCAGAGTGCTACAGAAGTTAAAATAAACTGAGCATGTGCTTTTGCGTAATAATATACTTCTTATTTTACACTAAATAATCCAATGACAAATCGAATTTTTTAAATGAAAGCTGCTTTAGGCGCGTTAGGTATTTTTGAGATGGGAAAAACCAAACTCGCGACACGGTTACCGACACCGGTACGGTATCAGGTAGGGCGGGACGGGCGGGTCGCACGCCACATGCTTGCCTGTGCGCTACTGTTTTCACTTCTGTCGGCACTTGCGGAGTGCCACTGGTTTTGTTTAGTTGAAGCCTGGTTAAGGTGTTCCCAATGTCCTCTGTCTGGCGACTTGTAAAACATTACCGACCACTTACTTTTTCAGTGCTGGAGCAAAGATCTTAGCTTACTGAAGAGGATTAAGGTATACGATGTGTAGGATTTTAGGCTGGGACTATATGATCGGGAATCCGGCGAACCCGGGAAAATTCAGTGCAATAAAAAAAGAACTCTGCGCTAATACAATAGAGTTGTAAATCGAACACACAAGTGTCGAGCTGTCATATAATATGAAATTAAAATTTGACTCGACACTTCTATTTTCAGTGCTCTGAATTTTCCCCGGCCTTGCGGATTTCGGATCATCAAGTCTCGGAACGTTGAGTAATAGGCTGAATTTACCGACACCGGCGGTCGCGGGCCAAACACAGCATCAATAAACGAGTGATCTAACGAAAAAAAAAAACAATTTTTATGTTTAAATAATAAATGCAATACGAATAATGTATTGTTGTTTAATAGTTTATACAAATCCATGCGTGAACCCTTCGCGAGGGTGAACTGCTTAGATTACATTAGCATTTTCATTTGCGTGTATTAAAGTGAAATAAATTTGATGTCTCAATCGGCATTCTGATCACGCCCGCCTAAATGCTCTTTTATTGGTTTACGGTTTACTGTTATGATATGAACACCTGTTATTATTTAATGGGTTGTAATGGCCAAATGCTAGGCGACAAGTGAAAAGTTTCGATTTTACTCAATGTTTTGGTAGAAAAATAATATATATATTCTGATTTTTAATCACCGGCATTAAAAAAAGCTGCCTCTACTAATTGATAAAGAAGAAAACGTGAAAAAGTCCCTAAAAATGTGATTTACTTTGCGTTTTCGCATTATAGAAATGTATTATGTAAACGATACATCGCGGTCATTAAACCTTTTTTTTTTTTTTGCAAATTTTGATTTAAAAAATGCCATCACCCATTAAAACGTAGAGTCAAAACACAATATTAATATTAAACAATATTATGGTCCATAGTGTAGTTCTATTATGTGGGATTTAGACGGGTGAGTAAAGCCGCACGGCGAAAATCGTCGACCCGTCTAAGGCTGGTACTATATTGTCCGGAATCCGTAAGGCCGGGGAAAAAACAGAGCACTGAAAATAGAACTCTGCTCTAATACAATAGAGCTGAAAATCGAACACACGAGTGTCAAGTTAAATGTCAATGTCAAATGTGACAACATAGTAGTGAAATTCGACTGGTAATTCGACCGTCTTCGCCATTTAGACGGCTTTAGTCACACTTGTAAATTTAGCATAAGGTTTATTTCGCTAGTAATATACATGGATGGACTTTTTGTTATTTCTAGCGACTGGTACATTAACTCGATAGGTTTTTCGACATTTGAAAGCAAAATATCTCTTACGGACTTAGTTAATGATTTTAAAAAAGTACCAGTATACGACCGTGCCAAGAAATGTTACAAATGTGTGTTTCACTGTAGTTTATTATTATATTTCATTGCGGTCTCAAAACAAATCTATTTTAGTTATTAACATGTCTCACTCACTTAAAGTGCCAATGCGAGACGACCAGTTTACTTTGAGCTCTATAAATTAACTTCGTTTTCAGTTCAAAAATTGAAAAATTTTGTTGCTCTTCAATTATGGCTCACTTCAAACATAAGTGTTAAAGTAAGTAAGCTAATTGTAATTTTTAACCGTAGTAATCTATATATTTTTGCAGGAGGTTTTGCAAAATGCTAATAAGTTGTTGCATTTTTACTTGTACTGTCAGAAAAGGTAGAAAATAAATTTAACTAATCTTACTTTAACAAGGGATAATATTATATCGGTAATACATAAAACAACTCTATCCCTTTACCCTTATCATATTCTTTCATAATTGCTTGTAAGTTGATAAAAACGAAAGCAACTAGTAGTTAAAAACGAAAGTTCACTGACGCCTAGACGTTTTAACGTAGGACACAATATCAGGACGAGGACTTGTAATGGGAGCTCATATTTCACACCATAAAGGCCCCGAAATGAGCCGAAACGTTTATCTAACTGAAATTAAGAACGAAAACATTTTAAACGAACTATAAATTTCTTTGAACGAGTGTGAAGTGTTGCCAGTACATGGTATTCACCTAACAATAATGTATTATAAAATTATTTTGAGTAATGAAAGTAATTTGTTCATTTGGAATGTCCTATGTCCTACTACTTTACGGATTTTCATTGATTTGGTATGGCTCTGGATTAAAATATAGGCTACTTTAAATCCCGAGAAAGTACATTGTTCCCGTGGGATCATTGTAGACATGGGTATTTACGCGGGCAAATGCTAGTATAGAGCTTTAGCTATAGTTTGTCTATGGTTGATAATAAAATACTGCCAACACCCTATTACCTTAAAAGAAATAATGAGACTAAGAGATGAATTAGCTGAGTTTATGCATTTACACCACACCTATTATTTATCTGCATTCATTTATCCATGCGAAATGAGTAGAGAGGTATCAAGTTAATTTTTACCCGCACATTTGATGCGTAATACAAACATCACGTAGCGACTGATAGTTAGGTATGCGTGTTATAATAATTTTAAGATAAACAAAAAGCTAAAAATAATACATGTTACTTATTAAGAAACTTGATTTTCTGTACATGTGGGAGAATTTTTATTGTTGCAACCCTGAAACGTCAAAGATGCGCAGGCGCCGCCTGTTACCTTGTCTTCCATTAGCAAGTTTGAATTTAGAACGCGATCCGATTGGACGACGTGATCCATTAATCATTCGCGCTTGTATGATGCTCGAATACACTCTATCTTTATTTTGAATTCCTGCAATATTGAGATTGCGGTTGCCATAATTCAAATTAATGTAAAATAGATTATTTGTCTAATCTTAATGTTGTCAATTTCGTGTGCTATTTTGGTTTTGCATGTTATCCATTAGCTTTCTGTTCAGTTTAACTTGAACATTTAACTGGATGGCATCACACTGGCATACATAACATTTTATATTTATACCAGAATAATAAAGCATGCCACGTTTCTTGAATAAAAGTTTAAGTCCACGTGACATCATAATTTTTTTCACAATCTCGAAATTGGTTTGAGATACCTATGGGTGTAAAAAGGCTACTTTCGGTGTTTCTTATGATGAATCATATATTTTTTTCAACTCATGTTAAGTGCGCCATTTTACGCATTTCTATTGAAAACTGTCAATATCGATGTTTTCTAATATGATGAAATCAGATGAATCATGTAGCCATTTTACAATTTCACGATTTTTGTATGGACAAAAATATATGAAACATAATATGAAACACCTAAACCCCCTTTATTACGAAACACCTAAACCACTACTCTCCCTAAATTATGTTTTTAATAATATTATGTTCTCTACTAAAAGCGGTAGGTAATAAAAGTTGTGTTGTATAATGTACACGTAATGTTCAAAGCTTACTCCTTCCCATCAAAAATATATAATAACTATAAAGAAAACACAACATTATGTTATTGATAAAACATAAAAAATAGAGAAATGGAATACCAACATGGCGCCTTGGCGCGCCGAGAATTTATATTTTGAATTGCGCATCCTGTCATTTTATTGGTGTTCCGGTGCAAAGAATTAACTTTCCCATATTTTGGATTCGGATCTTTATATGAATAGATTTAAAGCTCTATTCTACTGAATGTTATTGCTGACTGGTATGTTAAACGATGGTATTGGACCTCCTAGCTTTGAGACGGGTTAAGATAGCGTTATCTTAAATATTTGTAGCTTGGGGCCCCAGTTAGGTTCGTTGGAGTCATTTTTGTAAGCGGAGATGAAATGTAAATTTAGTTAATTATTTCGTATTGGACGGTTATTGTATTATCTAAATGGAAATGTTCCTGTATGAGTCAAGAATATTGGCAACTAATGTAATGAACATAAGTTTAGTAAAAGAACGGTTCCAAAGCTAATAAAGATACTTCGTATGATCGTAAAAATTCTTCGTGTGTAATAAAATACTAGAACCGTTTTTCAAAGGGTTGTTCTAAAAAGCGAAATGAATGTCTACCTACATCCCGGTTTCCTTTCGAAGATATAGTTTCAACGAGCTCCAAGAGCGATAGGCTTTAATATCTCCCAAGTAACTAATCCAAAGAGGAATGTATTATGTTAAGCTAGCCATACACGTTATACTTAGAGACGTTTGAACTGATAGGTACTATAATATGGAAACCTGCATAGTCGTGCAACATACACGCTCCTGCTATACTGGCAAACATGTCAGCTATACCGTTGTGTATGGCTAGCATTACTAAGGGTAGATTTGATATGTTTTAACATAAGACTTTTATTTGAGGGAGTAAATCAGTACTTATTTTCATGTTAGTCCAGACTCAAGAAACCTTTAGATCCTAAAATTGCTGCTGCCATGACTACACATTTTATAAAACATAAGCTTCTCACATTGTTTTCCGCGAATTTATTTATGAATTACATTGTAATGTGACAAATAGCGATAGATGTGCAAAAGCCCGGATAAGAGCGTGCTCAAGATATCGATCGTCCAAACTAAATATTGGCTCAGTTATAATTGGAAGAGGGGTAGTACCGTGTTTCTTTTAATTTGGAGATTGTTTAACCGAGTTCCTTCGGTCTTATCCACAGGATTTGTTGTCTTATCCGTGATTTTGTGTACTATTAAACAATAATCCTCATTTTTTACAAGTTCCAAAAAATCAGCAGTAATATATTAAAAAATACTTTTTTTACAATAGGAAACTTATTAAAAATATAAATCAAACTTTCGATCTCGAAATCGATACATATCGTTTTCCAACGACCGTAACTACATTGTATTTAAATATCTGCTTTACACATCACAATAATAGTTTGGCAAGAACATAACGACCAGAGTTAAAAATTGCCCTAATTCATTTATGCATAATTTTTACGTAGCAATTTTGTTTGGAATTTTCTAGATATAAACAGTTGATTATGATACAAAAACACGATGGCTTTCAAGTTTGTTGTGCTTGCATCAGAGTAAATAGGGTTAGCTGCCTATGTTTGTTTTCCATTCGGATTTGCTCGCTCCGCTGAAAGGGTCGTTACCGCAAGCACTGAAAGGGTTTTTTAATTAGTCCGTACTGTGAAGAGCCTGTCTTATTTTTACTATTAAGTGGACGAATTAAAAAAAAATTGCCTCGAGGTTATACACAAATTTCATATAACCGATCTGAGGGTCCAGTATCTATTTAATTAGTCTCCTGATAAAGTATTGATCTCATCAATCTGGATATTGAACGAAACCACTAAATCGGCGGCTTAACCATTACTACAAACACACACTACTACAGGTATAATTGAATGTCCTTAACCAAATAGTCTAATTGGTGGTGGCATGTCGCTTCTTTTCGCTTACGTCTTTTGAAGAAAGAGAAAATTTTCACAACACCTCTTTACTAGTAACTCTATTATGGTTATTTCTTTCAGCTACCTCTGCGGCAGCGGGTGTATAACCCGTGCGGAGAATGCCGGTGAGGCCCGCGAGAGCGTCCAGACCCTGCTCACCGTGTGCGCTGATCTCTGCCATCCGTGTGACGCTGATGTTGTAAGTTATTTTTATTCTTAACTGCTTTGGCGAATACTGTAGGCAGTAAAATGTTCTGAGTCGAAGCTGAAACAAAAATGTAACCTTAAAATCATCATAATATCGGCATCATATTTGACTACCAACGATCCCCATTACCAGGGTCTAAAATACAGTAGGACTAAAATGGCCACCTTAAGTTAATTGTATTATGAGACATCATCTATTGACATTGAATAGATGATGTTTCATAATATGATTCAGTTAATGTGGCCATTTTATACCAGCTGGTCCCTACAATGTCGGGAGAAAGCGGCTGTAGTTCAACCACGCAAGCTTACTGCTGGTTAGATTCTTTCTACAAAAAACCAGCGTGCGTGGTTGAATGATACAATTCATGTAACCCCATATCAAATTGTTTGTTTTAGGGCTCAGAAAGAGCATCAGCTAAGCAGGCTCTCCGCACTGCTCTAGGGAAGGGCATCTGCGGGTCCCGCGCGGAATTCTGCTTGCTGTTCGCCCAGGGCGCGTCGCTGGAGCAGTGCGGCGGGTTCGTGCGTGCGGCGCGGACGGCGCACTTACTGAGAACCATCGCGGAGATGGATCACGAGATATTACAGGTGAGTGATTGAAGCTAGTCCAACCAAACCTAACCCAGGAATTCCCAAACTATCCTACCGGAACACAGGGGTTCAGTGGGACAGTAATCCGGGTTCCGCCAAAATTATTTGATACAGCGGCAAAAATATATGCGTAGGGCACATCACCGGAGGAGGCGGGGTACGGGCATTGGCGTTCCATAATAATAATAGGTATTTGTTTGGTATTCCGTTATCTTAAAAGTTTAGGAACCCTGACCTAACGAAAGGCTTACGAGTTTCCGGCGTCCATACCGGATCCGCGTAACCCTGAATCCGTAATCAGAACTCCGGTTCTGTCTGCTGTTCACTGGAATAGTACAACGAATGTAACGTAAGTGGCTATTTAGTGAGCTATTACAGCGGATTCACGCGTGTTTTATACCTTGATGTAGAAATGCTTCGATGGCTGTACCATTCTGTGGTTTTGTCTTCTGGAACTGTATCCATACAATGTCTTTCTGTTCTAATCCTTAACGGATTATAATTGGTGTGAGACTCGCCTTTGTATTTTGTTAAGGTTTCAAGTGAGATGTTTAAAACCCCTTTTCACAGCAAAATGTTTCAAATAAGTTTAATTATTATGGCTCAAGTATTACACACATGCAGCAAATAAAACATACATTGGCAAACCTTCCCTCGTGGCGGTGTTTGCGCCGCGCACACAGACCGTCGATACTCCGCTTAATTAAGGAGCCCGGCAAACACCCACCTGACGAGATACGAATTAATTGTTGCCACCGGCTGAATATAAAAAAGTGCTTGAAACTTTAATTTGACATTTCTTGCCGCAGCGGTTGGTAGTTACTGATAACATTAATATTCCTAACATCATTACATTGCAAGTGATTCTTACATTTTATGAGAGATATTTTATTACACAGAATACCTGTACGTTTATGAAGTTCTTAGTGTCCTGGCAAAGATTAAAAGATTTTCTGACATTTTGGAATCTAAAGTAGAAGATTGACATATTATTTAAAAATTGTATCCCGCAATTTATTTGTTTCATAACAGGAACATCACGAATATAATTAATTACGTTATTTCGATTTTCGGAAAATGTCAATCAGAAATGTCGGTCGATCGTGATCGGAGTTACAGAGGTCAATTAATTTAAAACCGCTACGGAAACAGACAAGAAGCCAATTTATCATCTGTATGCCGCGCGCCTCCCCGTGGTCGAGGGATGTGAGCGATTTTCATAGTTTTATCGATATCTTTCATACTCTTAAGGCCCACTTGCGCAGATCTGGGTACAAAATGCCCTGGGTCAATTATCATGTCTTTACTTTCATAAATAGGAAGAACGAGATAGATAACATGATATTTAACCCAGAATCTATATTTTGTAGTGTACCTAACCTAGAATCTATATTTTGTAGTGTAATGCCCACTTGCGCAGATCTGGGTTATAGTTAACCCTGGGTTAAATATCATGTTAACTCTCTCGTTCTTCGTATTTATAAAAAAGGAGGCATTATATTTTAACCCAGGGTTAACTTTAACGCAGATCTGCGTAAGAGGGCCTTGCTATATGAGTGTCATAAAAGTTTAGATGTTACTTATAAGAGAGTAAGCGGATCGTTTATCGACATAATAATATGTAGTCACAATTCATATTCTTATCGATATGCGGTCTCATCTCTCTTCGTGTTTGCGGATCTCATCACAAATATATTACTGCGGGATTCTGTTTGCGGATCTAACGTCGAGGTGGATCTAACCCGATACTAATGGCATTTGATTTTATGCCTTGTGTGCATTTCATTAGTGCAAATTTTGAATAACTATGAACCTTTGAATTTGCTTTGGATTTTTGTATTCACATACTTACTTACAACTGTAATAGAGTTCTCGTTAATGCTAAGCTAACGTCGTCTTTTGCTATATATTATAGAGATGTAGCAGCGACATATAATAACACATGTATGAGTATTTAAGGTTTAGGTAAGGTTAGATATCTTTGAAGATTTGGGTTTTTTTATCTTTGAAGATTTTGGGTTTTTGTTTTCACTTGTAGGTGTAAATCGTAAAATTTAGGCACCTGCATGCATCATAATTCATAACTCAACAGATCCACTATTTCTAAAGACTAAACCAACCAATACAAAAGTTACTATCGCACTTTTTAAAACAAAATTTAAGGACTTTTTAATTTTTGAGGCAAAGATTTAGCAGAAACTTAAACGTCGTTTAGGCGTATATGATGATGATGATAGTCGACACATGTATCAGCAGAGCACTTAAGTAACACTGAGCAAACATCCCCATTGTATGTGCGTATCTGTGACACTCCTGAGGGACTGAAGGGTCGTCGTTAGATATGTTACGAACAGAAAGAAATACACACTGTCTGTACTGCTATCGTTTTTCGAATCTTGACATACGAAAATCTATGTACAGTGTACACGAAAGCTGCTGTTGGCGTGTTAATAATACAAGTAACTATTGATACCAGAGGTCGCTTTTTAGTCGAAATTCGCTCACAATACGCCAAATAATGGTGCGCCACTTAACAAGACTCTTTATATCTGCTTGTATTGTATTGAGCTTACAGTTTAAAGGATTAGTAATATTTACTAGAGTGTGGTCGACGTTCATATAATTTTTAAAGTTTTACCTTATTATGGTTTTTTTTGCTTCTGAAAGAAATAAAATATATGAAATAAAAATAAAATACATAGAAAGAAATGTCGTGACAGATTGACAAACGTCAACGTGTAACAAAATTGTATGTACACGGTAGTGAGTGTTTTAATCTGAATGTGTTAATAATAATATTATTAATAAATATAATATGTGTTGTTGTTTTTCTAATTAATTTTATGTATTAGCTTTTTGCACACCTTCCTACACATAAACTTTAACTGTGCCAAATATCATACTCCTCCGTTCGCACAATTCTCGTAAAACTGTACTAAAAGTTTTTGCTTCACGTAGTAATATATAGATGTACGATATTTTTTAAAGGGGACCATAAAATAAAAGTCGCCTTAGTTACATCAGATATCTGCCAGCGAAAGTCCCGTGAAAATAGGTCCAGCCGTCTGCTTCAGGGACATTATTACTGAATAAACAGACAGAGAGATAAAAATTTTAAAAATTGATTTGTGGTGTTACTAGTTACTATATATAATATCATATGAGTTTAGTTAATCTGTTAATTTGAAGTAACAAACAGAAACTTCAATTATATTTATTTGTATAGTTTAAATTAACATATTATTGTCTATCAAGTTTCTCACTTCGAAAAACTACGAAAGTGACTGAAGCCGCGGGCAACAGCTACTATAATATACAATGAAATTCATAAGTAGTTTAGTGATTTTAGCGAATGATATTTAGAAGCAAAGGGATATATAGTAACCGGAGCCGGAGAAATTGATAGGGTGGCGCACCCTATTGTGACAGATGTCAGGACTGTCACTGCGAGTCGACTTCACCCGAAACATCGATATTCGCCAACCCGTAATCGATATCCACATAATTGTGGGAAATAAAGAAAGAACAATTGAACGACGAAAAGGAAAGAAATATTAAATTCTACACAAAACAATTATTGATGACAAGGGTTACAATAGATCACGGGCTATTTGATGTCAATGGTGAATTATAATAATGGAAATAATGAAGTTGTTTCGTGTCGAATTTCCCAGAAAGTCCATAAGTGGTAGGTAAACTAGCTAGCCCTTGTATAACTACTTCAAAAATAGTACCAACGCTAGTACGCAGTAAAACAGTAATATTAGACGTCATTGCTTCATATTTACTTTGCTTTCCGGACTCTAATAAGAAAGGTAAATAAACGCTAATAACTATTTACGTAGCAAATTAAAACATTCTATTTATATCACTAATCATAACATTAGCTAACATCTTCAAAACGAAACTAAGGGTATGTAAATATAAAATGAAATAATAATAAAAATCAAACAAAGAATGGATCCCTGTGGGACACCTCTCCAAACTTTGATGTTGCGCAGAGCCCGGCATGAATAATTGCGGACCCATGGGGCCACTGTTTGTTTGCCTTGTCTATGGTGGGCTGTAATAGATAATAAACACGATTATAAGTTTATTAGCCGCGGTCGCAGATGTGGTTTTCGATTTTGGGGGGAAATTAATAATGATTGATGGTACATGTGCTCTTAATTGTGATTACAATCGAATATAGTGTTACGGCTTATCATGCTCGAATACTTTTAAGTAGGATTTTTAATGCGACACAAATACTAGTTTTGCGACTTGTTTGTTGTTTGTTTGACATGTTTGTGACATTTTCACCCAAAAACTACTGAATAGATTTCGATGAAATTTAGTATGGTAGTAGTTTATGCTCTGGATTTAAAACATAGGCTCCTTTTTATGCCGAAAAAGTACAGTATTCCCGTGGGATACCCGATACTATATTTACGCGGGCTGAGGCACGGAATAAAGCTAGTAAATAATATATATATATATATATATATATATATATATATATATATATATATATATATATATATATATATATATATATATATATATGTTAAATTTTTCATATTTATCTTACTATTTTTACTTACCTACTTCTAAAATCTTATACTGTGTTTGCTTCAATTGTTTTACGGGATATTCTTTTTATAATTTCACTCTTCCTTAAATTTATTGTTATACTCAATTCTTTCTTAATTCGATTCTAACAATTTCTCAAGGAAAGCAAAACTTTCCTCGTCGTAATTTATTTCGGTAATCTCCGGAGCGTGGCATCTCAAATCCCGGCCTTGCGTGACCAGCGCGCGTGAGGTACGCAATGTTGAACAGATTTCTGACCCCATCTCCTAAACTTTACCCCATGTAAGATTTGGTTTCCGCTATTTTAGTCGCATCGTTAGATGAAGTGGTTTCTCTTAGGAGTTGATTTAAAAGGATGCCTTTTTGCGAAAAAGAAATCAATATAGCTGTTTTTTAAACATTTGTTGTAAAAAATTTGGACATTTGGACGAAATGACGAAATAATAGAATGTTAAATACTATAACCCGAGTCCCGACTACGTAAATTATATAGCCTATGCCACCTGGGCCATTGGTACGAATCTATTGACACCTCATTCCTAAGAATAGTATAGGTAATTTAGGCGCTACGGTGGAACATACATACATAGACTGCCAAAATTATTACTCTTCCTTTTGGCTTCGCCGCGATCGGGTAAAAAGCAAAGAAAAATTTCCTACCTAAAGAAAAATTTAAAGGGTTGTCACTCGACGTTTGTTCTTCTTTCATAGGAAGCATTTGGTGAAGGAAGGTGGCCGCTAGAATTTCGTGCGGCTGTAGCGAGACTTCTTTCGCAACATGCGCCCAATGAAAAAGAAGCACCGAGAAAACGTAAGCATTACTTTCACTCGTATTATTATTAATTAGTACACATCACACAATAGGCTAGATGAATTTTTTTTTTATTGCATAAATGAATAGTACTCTTAAATACGAGTAACTTCTCAATAGAAACGGTATACCTACTAAAAATCTATATTTTCATAGGTACAGTGATTTGTTTACAAATTTTCATACACTTACACCTAATAGTGAAGTCTCGTCACTATTAGGTGTAAGTGTATGAAATATAAGGCCGCAGGAACATATTTGTAAATATCTCCGTTTATGCGTTTAAGTTCATACTTACTATAGTGAATAAATAGTAAATAAGTAATGATGTAAGTTTTTTTTATAATTTAGTATTAAAAAATATATTTAAAAAAATTATCTTTAGATGTATCTAATTACTAAACTACACATAAAATATTATATTTTTTACATTTATCCAGTAATACCTCAATATTTTTGAGTATATATTTTTTTATACTAACCTTGATACTATCAATATTATACGCGTACAACATCTACTAAGCCAGAATATTTTGTCTATAGTGAGCGAGATACAAAACCCACGCCTGGACCAGACTCTATCGCAGACAATGGTACTGGATCTCATCGTGCTAGTGGGATTCGTGGTCGTCAACAATCCACAACTTCAGGTATGTCATCTAGAAACAATTTTTTCTGGATACTCTGTGTGGGTAACAAAGGTTATCCAGGAAGGATTTAGAGGGAAATTACCACTTTAGGACTGAGATTATTTTAGATTCTTGATAAAATTCTGTGTGTATAATATAGTAAGTGTGTGACGGCCTCTGTGGCTCCGTGGTTGAGCGTGTTGGTGCTCAACCCGGGGGTCGCGGGTTCGAATCCCACGGAAAGAACTAAAAGTTTTTCTGTGTTCCTGGATCATGGACGTGTATTAAATATATGTATAATATAGTAAAAATCTTAAATATATTTATGATATAAAAGTATTAAATATACTTCCCGTTGTCTGGTCCCCGTAACACAAGTTCTTCAAATACTTAGCACGGGGCCAGATTGACGTAGCGTGAAGCGTCCATAGACATTATTATTATTAAACATGGCAGAAATCTTAAAATTACGGTCACTTCTTTCTATTTTAAAATCTTCTTTCATACATCTAAAACCGTTATTTCCTCGTTATTTTCTAGGTACAACAAAATATACTCAGTGCAAATTCGTACTAAAAAGATAAGTGTTCTTCATTACATGGACACTTGTTATGCTGTTTTTTAATAAACAGTTAAAGAAGAAACCTCGTGCAGGTGGACTGAGCATGTCCGCACCCGCATGGGAACGTAACGTCCAAGGAAATTGGTGACAGCTTGTGAATCGTATAGTGTTTTTACACGTTGTAAACAGGGATATTAGTTTGTCACTATTATTTATCCCAGGATATTATAATTTTTCAACATCTGAATTTTATATATCACACATATCACACATAAGAAGTAGGAAATTCTCTTTGGGAATATGGTAGGTCATGATAATAATATAATCTTCTAACGGCTATTTTGGAAATTGCAAATATAGTTCAATTCTAAAATGCTTGTAAGACAAAAGAAAAGCCGGCGAAGCCCGACTCGAACTTCGGGGTTCGGCTTCGGCTTCTATACCAAACGTGAAAAATCACGTATGTTGTATTGGAGCCCCCCTTAAATATTTATTTTATTCTGTTTAAAGTATTTGTTGTTAAAGCAGCAAAATACATAATCTGTGAAAAATTCAACTCGAGATGCAGTCTGGTGACGGATGGACGGACGGACAGGGAGTCTCAGTAATAGAGTTCCGTTTTTATCCTGTGATCGTTTGGTAGAGCATTAATTGTCATAAAAGTTCAAAGATAAGAAAGTGAGATATAATAAACCGAATTTAATTGGGTTCATTCAATAGGCTTGAAAATAACTAAAGGGGAGATAATATATATTTAAATTATTATAACGCGCATTGTATCGCGTAACTTAACTTTAAAACAAATCATAATATTATTGTCGCCTGTATCACAACATTTATCTCTACTTAGCTTTACATAAACACCAATCGAAAGCTTACTAATAGTCAATTAGTAATCAGATATTTAACACCTACATAGCGTCTAATGTATTTATAACGTTATCGTAAATTTTGTCTATGGCTACTTAAAACTTAGTTAAGTATTCTACCAAATGGGACATCTTTCCTTGGCAAAGTGGAACAGAGTGAATTGTTTTCCCACGGACGCAGGTGTTTTAGCGAGGGTCACTCATGGAAACATTCTGAGGCCATTATTGTTTCTTGTCTTTGTAAGGGGAATGACCATTACTATGAATAGTTAATGCTGTATTCTTTGATGGTACTGACTACCAAGAACACATAGGTAAAGCAAATGAGTTCGTGTAAATCAAGATTATAGGTGTTAGTGCGATGTGTTTGTGTGGTAATTTGAGTGCTTGATATATTATGTATGTTAATAACAATTTTATAATACTGGGGATATACATGACTAAAAATTTACACACGTACATATGGGGGAACGTACCCATACTGAGTGCCCAATTTTTAAGCCCCTTTTTAAGGGGGGAGCCCCTTGGTGATCATCCTTTTGGTATGGGTTACGTAGTCCTGAAAGTGGTAAAACTTTATTAAAACCTTTCGGTGGTACTACAAATATAATTAATACAGAAAGTTCGTAGTTGAAATAGATCGTTCTTTGTCTCCATGGCATGGCTACTTCCTATCTCGACAAAGCTTACGACCCCCGTAAGCGAGTTTTATGAATTATGATATGGGTGGATAAATGATCTACGACATCTGTCTGGTAGTATTTTGCATATTTTGTATTTATGCTATATTTACGTTACAATGTAACGTAGACTAGACTTATATACTTGGACTTTACACCCTATCTATCCCCCAGGAGACGATCTGCGAGGGCTGGAGCGTGATCAAGACGCTCTGCACCCTGCCGGCCAACTGGCTGGTGTCGCCGGTGCGGAGCCACGCGCTACTCCCCACGCTCATAGCGCTCGCCGACAACCCCGCGTCATCCGCCGCCATATCGGCCGAGTTGAGCTTGGAGGTGAGATTTATTATTTTTACTATAGATTTATTATTTTTACTATAGACTAGCTGGTGCCCGCAACATCGTTTGCGTAGAACTAACGGAAACGGACCCCTATTTTTAAACGGAACTCTTAGAAAAAGTAGCCTATGTTACTCCTTGTAAGATCAGTTATCTGCCAGTGAAAGTTCCGTGAAAATCGGTCGAGCCGTTTCAGAGATTAGCTGGAACAAACAGACAGACAAAAATATATTAAAATGATTTTTTAAAGTACCGTTTATACTTACTTGCATTAAGTGAAAATCTGTTAATTTAAAACAGACTTCAATTTTTATATTATATGGGTGAATATTATATAGGTGGAGATAGTATATTTCAGGCTACAGCCCCCTAGCAAGAGGAAAAAGCTGCGCGTCACGAGATATGTGACGTGCGCCGTCCACAGGACTTCATATCTCGGGCTAAACAAATACCTGGGCTGATTGATAACTGGCCGAAACGACGAACTTAAAAAAATGATACGCAAAAAAGGAATATTACATTATATTCTGGCATCTTTTTGAAAATAGAACGCCAAATTTGAATTTAATCGAACTGATGGAATTTGTTTGAGAGGACGTAGAACTTTCTCTGTCGTAAGTTTTCTTAACAATGGAAAGAAACGAAATTCGTGCGGTGATAAAGTTTTACGTTTTAAAAGAGAAAACAGCAACCCAGATTAAAACTAAGCTAACTAACTAAGTGTTTTAGGTAATTCTGCTCCTGCATTGAGTACAATTCACACCTGGGTAACTGATTTTAAACGTGGAAAACAGAGCTGCGAAGACGCCCACGGGTCTGGCCGTCCAAATGAAGTCACGAATCCGGACATGATCAAAAAAATTCACAAAATTGTATTGAAGGATCGGCGCTTAAAGTTGCGAGAGATAGCAGAGATGGTGAGCATTTCATCTGAACGCGTTTTTAATATTTTGCACCAACATTTGGGAATGAAAAAGCTTTGAAAAGAAAGCAAAAACGGTTTTGTCGGCCGGCAAAGTGATGGCGACTGTTTTTTGGGATGCTCGAGGAATTATTTTAGTGGATTATCTGCAAAAAGGAAAAACAATAAATGGAGGGTACTACGCAAGCTTGCTGCAAAAATTAAGTGAAGAAATCCAGAAGAAACGACCACATTTGGCCAAGAAAAAAAAATTTGTTCCACCATGACAACGCACCTGCACACACGTCAATGGTTGCAGTCGCCAAACTCCATGAATTGCGGTTCGAATTGCTACCGCATCCACCCTATTCCCCGGATCTGGCCCCGTGCGACTTCCACTTATTCCCAAACCTGAAGAAATGGTTAGGTGGCCAGAGATTTTCATCAAATGAAGAAGTCGTTGTTGCCGTGGACGAGTATTTTGAGGGGTTGGAGAAAACATTTTATCAAACTGGTGTAACGGCATTGGAGAAGCGCTGGACTAAACGCATCGAGGTAGAAGGAAACTACGTTGAGAAATAAATTAAATTAAATAGATTTTTGAAGTTTTTCTTTGTCGTTTCGGAAACTTATCAATCAGCCCTCGTATATCTTACGCGTCTTCGGAAATTGTGCTAGAGGGAGCTGGTAGAGTTTTTATCGTTCCTATCCATATTTTATATGATTTTTTTTTACTTGCGAATGTTAACATTCTGATGTAGATGGTATTTGGGTCTTTATCTTAATTTTTATTCACATATATACATTATTACAAAAAATAAAATAAAAAAATTGTATATTCATTATGGCTTTTAGTCAAGATGCATTCGATAATTTCGACCGTCGAATTTATCGAATGCATCTTGACTAAAGGCTGAGTTTCTTAAATTAACACAGCGTCGTACCGCCCAGCTAGCTCAGTGGTAGAGCATGAGGCCTGAGCATCTCAGGGTCGTGCGTTCGAGCCCCACGTTGGGCGAAATACTTTTTTGTTACATTTTGACCTTTCAGACTTATAAAATAGAATGCTACGTGGGGCTAAAGGTCTATGTTTTATATTTCATTTAAATTATGTTTCTAACTTGTTCTAGATGCTCGAAGAGTTCTTAGAAAATCCCGAGGCGCAAAATATTAAACTGATTCAAGTCATCAAACAGGGCAGGTCGAAAAACTGCACTGGTAAGAAGTAAACATAATATTTGGATTTATAGACTACTCTACTTAAATTATGTAATTAATTATTATTTGACCATATTAATTTGCAAGAATAATATTTTTAATGTGACTTTATTGTCTATTTAAAATTCAAAGTATTAAAACATTAAATTTGAAATATTGCAACGCAACTAAAATGCTCAAAAGATCTGTTCTTATCTGTTTTTTGAAGTCAGTTAGACCACAATTCCATAAAAATGATTAGAGATTAAAATATAACGTAACCCAGACAATGCTAAAGTTAATAAAGACAAAATCCATATCAAATAGAACATGCTCAGTTTTACACTACAAATTAATATGGCGCTTTGCCACTGCATACAAATTTTTGTCATAATAGTCAAAAGGCTATCAATAATACACGCATTGCCGCAAACAATGTTGAGCAAATGAAATATTGCATTTCTAAGATAAAAACTGTACTGAATTTGTGCCACTAATTATTATCATAGTATGTAGCAATTTTTTATGTGTGAGTTTTATCATCATTGCCGATTATTGCCACAACGTGTTCCAATTAAATTTATTTTGTAACGGATAATGACGATGTTTTTATAGCACTACACGGAGGAGTTTTATCGTCTGCCGTGCGTCTAAAAATTGGCTACCGGACGGTAAAATTCCGTGTAGTGCTCAAAAACATACCGTCATTATCTGTTACAAAATAAATTTTCTTGGAGATTGACCTGTGGACTTACACAATGTAACTGTAACTACTAAAATTAATAAACAAAATGCAAAATTTTAAGTAAACCCCGTCTTTGTCACGCAGTAAGAGAGCTGATGATGATGGATAATAGCTAAGAACACTCTTGATCATGTCAGCTTTCAAAGAAAAAACTAGATCAAAATCGTTTTATACGTTTGGGAGCTACGATGCCACGGACAGATACACACACACACAACAGACACATCAAACTTGTAACCCCTCTGTTTTCGTCGAGGGCTAAAATACAAATTCCTTGTGACAAGTTACTAATAATAATAATGACATAGAGAACAGTATCTAAAGAGATCGTTGTATTTTTGTCTATAATTTTTACGTAATCGTGTCTAAATGTTTGTCGGTGTAGTAACTAGAATTTTACTGAACTTGAATGATCTTTAATGGACGGCACTTACAATGGCTATATTTAGTCGACCAAATGAAGACAGCATAGTTTACGCGAACTAAAAGCGTGTCAACATATTTTCTAAACACTGGCCTTTTTATACGAAACTAAATTTAGCCTAGCCAGGCCATTATTGCTTATTTTTAGATGCATGCGTTAGTTTCGCGGATTGTAATTGTAATATTAAGTCCAATAGTCAATGTTTATTGTAAGAATACGATTTCTTGTAAAAATACAGGAGGAGGTTCACTCTTAACTAATGTGTGTACTTAATTGTACCTGTGAAAGTATCAATTAAATATAAAATTATTTTTGTAATTTCGGCGACACTGTACTCATATTTTTCCAAAACTATGAAACTAGTGTGTAGGTATTTGAAATTGGAAAGTTTATTCTATAGAAATTAATTTATGTCAAAGTATATTTATTCGATATTATTTTTATACGTATAAAATTTATTATTTCATGCTATTGTTTCTAGAGTTTATTTTGTATTTATAATATATAACGAAATGTTGAAGCACAAAAACGTATAGCGCACCTAATTTTGAAAGTGACTTTGTGACCTTTACAATAAGAGGAAGGTTCTTGAAGGTCTGTAAGGGGAGTACTCACAAGACTTAAAGAAAGACTCGATAGAGTAGGTGTAGGTAAGCCCGAGAGAAATGGTGCAACACGGATTTTATCTTCGTATATACATCGTCTTTAATATTTAAATGTTCAATATTAGATCAGAAACTGTGTCGTATATCGTTACTACCGTACACTTGTGAGGCTGTTTCAATTTTTGATGTCTCTATACATATTTTTCTATGAATGTAGTAGGAACCTTTACGCGTATACCTTTAATAATGTATTATCTCCATGTAAAGGCGGGTATTTTTTAAATTCATATAAAACTGTAGTGTATTGGCTCTTTACCTTCATTCTGTGATCTCTCTTGATTTTGTGTGTCAAACAATTGCATTATTGTATTAAAAAAGATCAATATTGTAACGTTAAAGTCGTTTTAGACGCGACCAAATTTAGTATCACTTTTAAGGTAAAAATCATATTATGAATTGCCATTTGACACCTCAGATTTTAATTATATCTATGCCATTAAGTGGCCAATCTTTTATTTTCGCATCGCTAAGTCTTGATTTGGTATACCTAGAATATTAAAATTAAATGCAAATTGCTAAAATCTTTTTATATTGTCTGATAGCTAAATATTATCTTCATTTGGGAACAAAATTTTGTCGCGTCTAAGAGCTGTCTTAATCAAAAATTTAAAGAGTGAGTACTGCTTAAAATGGTACTAATGGCAATTAATATTAAAATTAAACGTTGGGAATAAGAATCGTAGATTTTAAAAGAATGAGGGCCTGTAAGGTTGCCTTGAGGAACGCTGATGGGTATAATCCCATAAGTATTTAAGTAGGTAATATAAACTATAGGAATGCTGTGATACAAGAAAATAGGGAATAATTGGTGAATAACGTTTTATACTAAAAATGAATTAATGAAAAAACAACAAAAATGTAAAGTGATGCACACAATCAAACGCTTTATTGAGTTGACGCTGATTTGGTTTTTAAAGTTTGTGTGAAAAATTTTCCATTACTAAAACTGTGATGTAATTAGTTTATATTTTGTTTAGTTTATTTTGTTAATAACAACGCTTCAGCAGGTTGTTGATGTATTAAAACTGTGATTTCTTTTCTATAGCGTAATATTACTTCTGCGTGTAACATTTCATTGTGTAATTTGTGTAAGCGATGAATAAATATTTGTGGAATAATTTCATACGTGTTTTATTTTAAACTTTAATCGTGTCTTGTTACAGATATAAAATAGTTTAAAATAAGATAGATATCGACAGCCACCTCACTTTCGTCGGGTTATCTATTATCGAGATTTGAAAGGACTTCGATGTAAGTTTTTATTATGTTCATTGGTATACCATTCTTCATACAAGTGCCATATTTTTCCGTTACTTACGGTCAAAATATTCATTGTTTATCCGGAGTTTACAACCAAATAAATAAAAAATTTGATCTATAGATTACATTTTCGGCTGTCATTTTACTGACTGAGATTAAAGTAGGTATACAATATTTTGAAAAGTAAGGTCGTGCGTCACAGTGATATAAGCCCATACAATTAGGTAGTCGGACGCACTCTGAGCTTTGATCAGACAAATTTACACACCGCGCCTAAGTGCTGTCAGAGTTATGGCGCCTAATGCACAGGGTGATGTTGTTTTGATATGTTAATAAGCTATTTAAAGCCCGAATTTTGTTATGTTCGAGAGGTTTTTGGGACAAAGTGTTAGTTTAGAAGAAAGATGAGATACTTACAATAGGTCCGGTTGGTACAAAATATAGTGGCGATGCATTTATTAATGTTTAATCTTCTGTATACTTTCTCAAGTACTATCAGGGAATCTAATGCATTGCTGATGCGTAGAGTCTTCTTATGAATTATTTGTTTAATATATTATAATGACGAATTGCAGTCACAATGTAATTGTCAATGATAATAATATGTCAGTTTAATACTGACATATTATTATACATAGATACATAGACATAGTAAATAACATTACTATAATACGAACAAATTTCGACAACGGTTAACCTGCTCATGAATTAGATTCCCTGATAGTAAATTGTTACACAGAAAAACTCTAGTTGGTTTTACAAAGACTAAAACTGCATTTTTCTGAATGCAAACTAATAATTTTCTGATTAATTTGGTATTTTTAGGGTTTTTAAGTAGATTTAAAATTAAAACCTTAAATTAACAGTTAAGATAAATTGTTGAATACTATAACACCTCTATAAAGATCGTTACGGAAGCAAAAGCCAAACGCGAACGGAACTTAATGCTACATTTCGACATTATACTTGTGCCCATTTATTTTATTATTATTTATGCGCATTACCTTTTTGAGACAACGATGTATTATAAATGATAATATATCTGATTATAACTTTTCGTAAAACTAAATTTACATAGTGCTTTTGAATTAGCATAGGAATGAACAGTATTTTTACAGGGAATGTTATATGTTAACATGATAGTAGGTACATAATACCATATTTTTTTAGTATAAACTGTCTATAAGTTTATACTTAAAAAATATGGTATTATTGGTTGGATAAGTTTTTAGCGTGTTACATATTGTAAAATCTATGTAAGTTTAGTCGTCGTCTATAAAAATACAGAGACAATTAAAGATTTTCTGAATTTTCCGGACATTACGGAATTACGTACACATGAGTAGACAACAAAAGCGGATGACTTTTAAAATGAAAACCGGAAAACTGATAATACCGGCGCGATGGGTTGGAAAAACACTTCCGAAGGGGACCACCAGATGAAGGGGCATTATATTCTTAAAATAGTTAAAAAAACGAGAAATCTAGTAATGGAGTGGTGAATGTAGATATGTATTAATACATAAGCTCGGCCTCACATTGAACTTGACATCGTTAAATTAAGATTCTTGTTGAAGAAAGGCCAGGTTTCCATACAAAACACGTATGTATATTCTACACATACTGATTTTTTCAGGTCGATCTGATACTTTCATACAATTTCGGTCATTTTTAATTAAAGATATCCTAAAATTACTGGCTCACAAGGCTTTAAACACTAAAGGCTCTCACCTTGAATCAGAGACGACCAGATTATAGAGGGGTGTAGATGGAGTATATTTTGAATGTTATTTGTTCTAATTTCTACAAGTGTACCTAATTGGTTTGACTTGCTTCATGCTTGAATTTTATATTATATAATATTATATTAAATTTTATAATATATGATTAAGTCCTACAGAAAAGTTGTAGAGCTTGATGATGCCTACAAAAAAGTCAGCGACATCATATGTCTAACTTTTATATATAAGTCTAAAAAGTAGTTTTTTATATTAAAAAAATAATTTAAATCGTTAGGTTTCACAATAAAAACGTCCGTATTAAGGTTAATTTTTAAACCGCACTTATAGTAAGTAAATTAGGTTAGATAAGGTTAGATTAAAACCATAATTTATCAATTGTATTTCGGGCGGGTCGCTATTTATTATTAAAACCCAATTTCACGCGGGCAAAGCCGCGGGCAAAAGCTAGTATGATATAAATCCTAAGGTTCTCAAAAGCTCGTGAGTATGCACCACGATCTTATGATGGGCATTGGAATTTATATTTTACGACCCATTTAAATGTAAAACATTATTATATTATTCTGATTGATATGTGTTAAAAACGTCTGGCGCCTAAACAGTTTAGTTTTATTTTAGGAATATATTAATTTATTTTAGTTACCTACATTACAAGGAAATACTAAAACTATAAAATTAATTTCTTATCAGATCAAAGTAGGTGAAGCCAGGAACTGTTTTTTGATTTACAATCCAATAAAAAATATTTAATTTGACCTTTGCCGAGAGAAACAAGGAAAATTACTAAAAGTTGTTTAAAAAAACAAGAGTAGGTCATGCATACCTAATTACGCTATTCTCTTTTATCTTATACTAGATGTGGCACGCTACTTCGTGTGCGCAAAAGTTAATCTTGTGAAAACCGTACATTTTCCGTGATTAAGTAGGCTATGTCATTCCCCGTGGTCTAATCTATATCTCTGCCAAATTTCATCAAAATCGGTCCAGTAGTTTCGGAACCTATTTCAATGCAAACAAACAAACACACTTTTCCTCTTTATAATATTAGTATAGGTTAGACCTTAAATAGATGAATCTATAAAATAAATTAAAAATTATACAAAACACTCTACCTTCAAATCTTCCGTTCTTGCGATGCACCCTTCTTCCACAACTTTAATTCTCGAGATGAGTTGAACACATTAGCCTGGATGCATAATGCATCCATTCCATTCTGTCCTGAGCCAACGCCTCGCCGGCGTTGTCTTGGTCAAAAGCAAATTTGCAAAAAAAAGAAACTACTAAAGATGATCCAACCAAAGGGGGCCTTATCCAACCATCGCGGCATATGCGCCGATAGCGATCTACACGTAATTACATAACGCTGCGTCACGCTTGGGGCTGGCTATTTCATTACAAACAGATGCATTTATTCCATTATGGATGCAGAATTTGGTAGATATGTATTGGATACTTCTAGAAATCAGCGAAACCTGAAAATAAATAAATGAAGATCAAAGTAAGGCTCTTATAGAGTTTTCATGATAAATTTCCTGACTATAGTGTTATTGGTATTGTTAGGGTCAACTAACACCGATACGGAACACGGCGCGAACTTTTTAAGATAGCGATTTTTGTATCGTTAACTTATTATTTTAAAACAAAAAATGAAACCGACTTCCAATGTAAAAATACACAATATCCTACAATATTTTATAGACGTCACGTTCAAATTTGCTGGTACCGACTTCAAAATTAATAAGATTGAGTAGAGAAATAGTTAATAAACACACCGGCATATTTAGAGGAATACAAAAAAAAGGTCCATAATTAAAAAAATACGGTTTTATTTTAAAATCTACTTACTACACTTCTTTTGTTATTTAAAGTTTCATTTGTTTTACTTAAAATGAGATCACATTAAGAACAGATTTTGCGAGTAAAGGCTATTTGTGAAAAATGGTACATTTTTGAACTTTTCATGTAACCGGGAGAAGTAAAAATTAATATTAAAATAAAAATTAATTAAATTAGAAAAATGGTGATTAATATCGCGTATTTCCTCCACGTGCTCTTATTAAAGTTTCTACCCGTCTAGGCATACTGAGAATGATATTATTGATGGTCTCCTGTGATAGTCTCCGCCATTCCTCAACTACGGCGATTCGCAGTTCACCCACGTTGGCAGGAGCTGGAATTCTGGACTTAACTTTTCTTTTCAGCAAGTCCCAAACGTGCTCTATTGGGTTCCTATCCGGTGATATCGCCGGCCACTCCATAACAGTGATATTCATAACATTAAAATAAGCTTGAGTTACCCGAGCGGTATGCGGCCGAGTATTATCTTGCATAAAAACAAAATCGTCACCGATATATGGGGCAAACGGTACGACATTTTCTTCTAAAACTTCTCTGATATAGCGGTCTGCAGTCAGACTCCATCTGTCAATCACTACCAAGTCTGTGCGAACTCCCAAACAAATGCCCGCCCAAACCATTATTGATCCACCACCGTATGCAACTGTAGTTTCAAAATTTGTCTGAATGTATCGTTCTCCTTTGCGTATGTATATTCTTTGCCTGCCGTCAATTTGATTTAAGAGAATTCTGCACTCATCACTAAACAATACCTTACTCCATTGGTCCGCGTTCCAAAGTCGATGTTCCTGAGCAAAAGTTAACCTGTTTCTACGATGATTTACTTCGAGCCTTGGAGCCTTGGCGGGGACAAATCAACCCAAACCAGCTTCTTCGAACCTTCTTCGTACCGTACGCTCACTTACGGTTACACCCCGCACTGCTTCTAACTCATGTCGGGCTTGGACGGCCGTCAAACGGGGGTTCCTACGTACACTAAGCCGAATGAAACGATCATCCCTACTCGAAGTGCGTCTTTTTCTGCCTTGTCCTGCTCTTCTCACATAAGTACCGGTCTCCCTGAACCGTTGGATACTGCGGTGGATCGTTGAAACTGGTCGACGAAGATCTCTGGATATCACTCTGTAGGTTTGACCATTTCTTCGCATTTCGAGTGCCCTGGCAATCTCCGTTGGGGCTAAGTCAGGCATAATTCAGTCATCAACTCCAAAAAGATACGCGATTAAAAAAAAACTAACAAAAAACAGTATTTCAATGAAATTTTAAATCAAACTCAGAAGGAAGAAATACTCGAAGTTCGCTCCAGATAAGGTGTATTTGAATAAAATTAAAACAATTGCATAAAATGTGATGTTCAGTTGTTTTCTTAATTTGAAAATATTTCTTTTTAAATTGAATGACGTATAAACCAGCCAGCAACCTTATATGATACTGATATCAAATCTTTATTTTATGTTCCGCTAAATATGCCGGTGTGTGTATTTTAGCTGAATTTAAAAGGGGAATTATTTAGAAAACAATATTTTTTTCATACTTTTGGTATATTTTACTTTGGAAGTCGGTATAATTTTTTGTTTAAAAATATATTTGTTAAATTATTAATTATACATTTTAAGAACGTTTAAAATAAACGATCGAATGTATAATTGAATACGCGCCAAGCTTCCATTAGGTATTTTAAATAAGATGATGATGATGATTACTATAAGTTACATAGTAGCATAATATGCTTGCAGTTAAACAATGCCGAAATATCCAAACGCGTATCTTTAAAGACTGAGGAGTTCTGTTCAGTGCTTTTGGATCCAGGGTATACCTTGGTGCAAAATCTTATTTTTTGGTAGCATATGCTTGTGTTACTTCAGAAAAAATCAATATATTATGTCTCCATATAAATTTCGGGGAGTTCCCTCGATTCCTCATGGATCACCATCATCAGGTTTCCACTTTAGTGACTAAAGGGGCAATTTCGAATTATACCCTTTACAACAACAAACGAATTTTGCAAATGCGTCCATGAACGGTAGAGTAATGTTCAAATATGAGGAGTACCTTTTATATCATCATAATGTGATGATGTATGGTGTGATGATGTTGGTGATGATGATTATCACTCTAATTGACATAGTGGCATATACTTGCAGTTCTTTAAACAACGCCGAAATCCCCAAACATGTATCTATAAGGAGTCACGAGTTCTGTTCAGTACTTTTGGATTCAGAGTATACCTTGGAACAAAATCTTACTTTATGGTAGCATATGCTTGGACTACTTCAGAAAAGTCGAAATCACCATATTAATGTGTCCATATAAATTTCGAGAAGTTTCCTCGATTCCTCATGGAATCCCATCAGGTCACCTGATGATGGGATCTTTGATGTCAAAAGGACCAATTTGGGTTTAAACTGTGTAGGGTATATACTATATACCTACCAAATAAGTCCTTTATTAAAAAAAATTAAAATAGGTCCGGCGGAGTAATCGTTAAACATACAAATATATATATATATATATATATATATATATATATATATATATATATATATATATATATATATATAACCGAACAGCCGAACGTATAACCGCCTCCTTTTTTTGGATGTCGGTTAAAAAGTGCGTGCCATATTGCGTCTCGGTGTGAACTGACCCTTAAATTAAAGGAAATCTGCGTTTACCTTATAGAATCTGAAAAATGCATAATAAGGATGTATTTTTAAAATTGCAACTAAAAATGTTTTTAGACACCCATCTAGTAGATATCTACAATCTACATACATACCTATATTATAAAATTTTATTGCGTACGTTTTATTACTAACGAGTATGATGATCAGTTTTTCGTTAATTTTCACCCCTGCGTTTTGTTCCCCCAGGGTAAATGATTAACTGTATATCATCGTTCCGGCGTCGAACTGACCGGACATTACCTTGCCCGTAATTAATCAGATGGCCAGTGGGCGCCATACTGATTTTTATACATGATGTTGCATTTATTACTAAATTTATACTGTTGCTTTTCCTTTATTTGTAAACTCATAGACTTTAAAATAAAATGTCAAAGAACTTTACTTACTTGCCTACAGTTTAATACTTTTTATTGATAAATTGTTTTAGAATATACCTTCTATTTTATGACAAAAAATGTTCACTCAGTGGAAATTCTGTAAAGGAAACCAACATTTATATAAATTTTTCAAGCCAATATTAAATAATGCGACACGCATAATATTTACCCCGTCTGTAAGCGTCACCACTATAATTTAGCAAATATTTCGCCACACATCGATAATAGTGATATTTACTGTGTGTGTTTGACTTCCATCCGATGCATCATCTGTGCAAGCACTCTCCGGTAACAAAATATTCCCGCAGCAAAACAAACAGCCTGTAGGTGACGTTAGCGCTACCCCTAGCAAGATACATACCGTCGTTTAATTCAAAAAATATCATACTTTTCTTTGTCTCTAAAAGCCATAATGTTATAGTCATATTAACAATATCATGCTCTATCCACGGTGTCTTCACGTGATATTATAATAATAATATCTATGGACGCTTCACACCACGTCAATCTGGTCCCGTGGTAAGTTCTCGAAGAACTTTTGTTACTGGTACCAGACAACGGAAATATTTAATACTTTTTGTACTATACATATATTTAAGATTTTTACTATATTATATACATATTTAATACACATCCGTGACCCAGGAATGCAGGAAAACTTTTTGTTCCTTCGGCGGGAATCGGACCCGCGACCCCCTTCTTGAGCACCAACACGCTCAACCACTGAGCCATAGAGGTAGATGAGCATTATACAATTTAAAGTTATTATTAATGTTCTATTTTCCTCCTTTATATTGATATAACATCCGATACGATTTTTTTATATTGTCAAAGAAAAAAAAATTTACTGAAAATGAAGTTTTACTACAATATTTTCCAAACGTGGCGTGGTGATAGTGGCATTCAAAGTTCGAATAATCTGATGCATATACCTACCACCTATTTTGTCTTACTCTTAATTCCAACCATAAGGCTACCTTACTATATTAATTCAAACCCGATCGTTAAAACAACAGGTTACAACCATAGATAAACAGAATTAGCATTTTATCTCGGAGCGTGGCTCGTTTTGTCGAACATAACCTATCTCGATAGTGGAGGCGGAGCCACGGCCAGTCAGACTGGTCACGAACCCACCTGCAAAATGGAGATATCATAACATGTCAAACTGGGTAGCCTTCGACTAGCAACCGCTAGTAACTGTCTGCTAATAGGGCTAGTAACTAGACTTTAGTAATAGACGAATGAATTACAATTTAGATTATAGATATTTTTATGTAATGCTCCTTCACTGTGTTTATCTCTACTACCCTACCTTTTATTATTAATTTCTAAAGTTAATTGATCACATTCTTTTGTGCGTTTAGTTTTAAAATTATAGTTTAAGGTTTTTTTTTATTACTTTACATTTTGTTTTTCGGTGCTCACTGAAAATCGGCGTTGCGAACTATGTTTGCTGAGTGGGCACCAATTTGGTAAAATTTATTGTGTTTTTCTTTTCAATGTATATTTTTCTTGTTCAGTGTTTTACCAAATTTACTTAAACTATCTTTTCTTTCATTCTTTCTTTCAGAATTTATGTTTTCTCTAACCAACATATAGTTAATCGAACGACTGATACGATCATTATTTAACTGATTTTTATGAGACCGTGGAATCCCTCCGGTCGAGCTGGTATATTAGTACCCATGCGCGCGTCTGTCCAGTGTAAACTGCGCGTCTGTGTGTCAGAGTATTTAGTACGTCACCTGGCGTGACGTCACGCGAGCGTCATTATATCGAGATTAACTCCTCTGCCGTCACGTGACCGTTTAGGTGTGGTCAGCGACTGACTCCATAATGATTCACAACTCTTTCTATTTGAGGGCTAGGGTGCGTGTTTGCTTTACCGGGTTGGATAGGTTAAAAGACAGGGTTAATATTGTTGCAAAGACGAAACAATCAAATGACGAGGTGTCATAAACTTTTTATAAAATTAGTTAATTTATCATTTATACCAGTTAGCCCGACAGACGTTGTTCTGTCTTAACTATGTGAACTATAAATAAATAACTAACCTTTTCCCGCGGTTTTTACAAAAGTTTAATTATATCTCATCGTTTAAAGCTTCCCTGAATTTTCACAATTATTTCAAGACCAAATAGGTCCAGCCGTTCTTGACCTTTAGCGAGACATTGAAATTGCAATCCATTTTTATATATAAGAAGAAGAAAAAGACCGATCGGATAATCTTAATTGATTACTCTCAAATCTCGCCCGAGGCATATGGCTCTACCGCAGCTAATCAATATAATTTAATAAAAGCTTCTTAAATAAAGTTAGCTAGACGATCTCTTTAAATAATTAAAAGATAAAAACTATAACTCGACTACGCATATTATGAGGCCTATGTTACCCGGGCCGTTAGGTAACACGAATTTATCGACACCTCATTCTTTAAAATCGGATCAGTAGTTAAGGAGCTACGATGGAACATAGATACACACATATATGAATGTCTGCAAAAATCATTACCCTCCCTTTTGGCTTCGCCGTAGTCGGGTAAAAATACTACAATCTAATCATAAAATATGCTTCGAAGCTCACATTAAAACAATAAAAATGAATCCTCAACTGAGAGGCAACGTTCAGGGGCGAACAAATCCCGGGCTAAAAATTCGAGGCCCCCTCCCCCTCCCGCGCATTTGGGTACATTTGCGCCCTCGAGGGGCGACGTAAAAGCATATTTATGTTAGTTTCTGATTGACGATGATGTCTTCCCCCTGGTTTGGTGCGCTGCCGGCTTTTAACTATGCTTTTCGAGCTATTTTCTTTGCCAGATTTATACCGGTTTTTTCATTAAGTTTAATAAATAAATCTTTACAAGTATCAAAAAGACATATCTTCAGTTAAATAATTTTATAAAATTTTCCATTTATTAGCATAAGCTCTAAAGCAAAAGATGCGATTTTCAGTTTACAAAAAATATGTAACAATAATATTGGGCATCGCCTATTCCTTCTAGGAGGATGTTGTTTCGAATTAAACTTAGGAGTTAGATATGTCTAATTTAGTAAATGCTACTGAAACTACTGACTATTAAGTTAGTTTTTGACATTTAAAACCCTTAGTGAAAGCTAGACGAATTGTAAGAATATAGAGTCGTTGTCTTTATTCATTCTTCCTTGACCAACTTTTCCTCTAGTCACTCAAAACATACAAGATAGAATCATTTTAATTTAGGAGTCGAATATCCCCGGATTAAATATCAATCTCGGTTAAATTACAAAATTGTAGTAAGCAAACAGCACGTTACGCACTTAACGCTCGGTCTGTGGGTGACATTACTGCGGGACGGCAGCTCTACATTAACGCAAACATACAAACATACACACATTTTACATACGGCCTCTCAAGGTCCTCGGGAGAGAGTTTAGTTTGATGATGATGTATTTTATACGAGTAATGACATGACAGTGACAGTTTATCTAGAACATAATCCAGTATATCCCGACTATGGGCCTAGATATTACAAACCTTTTATTTATTAGTGTTAACGATGAAAGAATTTCGTCTAGAAATAATATAATACTACCTTTTGCGCGCAGCTCCGCCCGCGTGGAATTGTGCACAGTCAAACATACACACATAAATACCTAAATATCCCAAGGGAAAAAGTAGCCTATATCCAACTCCGGAGACTTAACCACCACCATACCCAATTTCATAAAATTCCGTTCAGTAGTTTTTTCGTGAAAGAGTCACAAACAGCCGTCCATCCATCCTCCCAAACTCACATATTTATAAATATTACATTAGTAGGAGATGACTGCAACATATTAAGCAGTAATTCAAAGTACATTACTTTCTACTACACATTTTCGTTTTTTACTGCACATTTTCGTTAAGCTTACCGTACGTTCTTTCTGCTGTGGCAATTGCTAATATAACAAAAACAAATTTGAAAAATGTTGTAACATATTATATGTAAATTGTTTTGTAAAATTTTTAGTAACCCCGACACAAAAAGCTATAAAAAGTAAATCAATAAATTTCTATTTTAGCCTTTCAATACTTTTAAAGGATATTTTTAATATTATGTGCGTCGCTGGGCCGGGTGACCGCGGTGTGATGAACTCAAACACGATACCTCTGCTATAAGTTTGTGAGGAGTTGTGTATCCTACGGATTCCAGGTGATGCAGCATCAGCTTTACGTTACCAAGTGCAGGCAATATTGTTAAAGTGCCAGGATACGAAATATTGAACCAATCAGACCAGTGGTAGTTGCTTACGACCTTTCATCAACTATAAAAGAGCTGATGAACTTCAAACGGCTGAGCATATTTTCTTGGACCATGGCTATAAAGATCAATCTCGATCACGTCAACTTTCTAAGTAACCGGACTTTTATTCGGACCTTTCGTTTAGGAGCTACGATGCCACGGACAGACACACAGATAGACAGACAGACACGTCAAACATATAACACTCCTTTTTTGTGTCGGGAGTTAAAAATAATTTTATAAATCGAAACAGCTTTTGTTACACATCAATACTATTTAATTTATAGAATTCCCAAATTCCTAAATCTAGAATGGAAACTATAGGATACATTGTTTCAGCGTATTATGTACGGTATTATCTACATAGGTAGATAGGATGTAGCAGAGGTATACACAGCAGGTACAGTATACCCGTGGATTACAGGCCAATTAGTTGATTGCAGTTAACCCTTTCCTGCCCCGGGCAGTTGTTTTGATGTACCGGGCTTACTGCTCATTTCGTAGGAGTCGTGTTAAATTACTATGTAGCTTGTATGGGGCACTGATTCTCAAATAATTTGGATGAAATTCTGTATGAATAATTTATTTATTTGTTTTATTGCGAGTCTTCGATGTGTCTCATATCTGCCAAAATCATTAACCCTTCCTTTTGGCTTCGCCGTAATCAGGTGAAAAGGAGACAGTACAAACTAACGTAGTAAGTTAGACTTTTTAAAGATACCCATCTATTGGGAGGTTTGTCATTCTTAGGCCCACTTGCGCAGATCTGGATTAAAGTTAACCTTGGGGTAAATATCATATAATCTCATGTTACCTCTCGCGTTCTTCGTGTCTATGAAAGAGAAGGAATGATATTTAACCTAGTTAGGGCCCACTGACGCAGATCTAGGTTAAAGTTGATCCTGGGTTAAAATTCATGCCTTCTCTTTCATAAATACGAAGAACAAGAGAGATATATGATATTTAACCCAGGGTCAACTTTAACCTAGATCTGCGCAAGAGGGCCTTAACCTACCGAAAGTTACAGAATAGAGATCAAATGCTTTTACCAAACACTCAATAATGAATGGACAATGATTGATTATTTCGGAGTGGTGACGAAGTGTTTGCCCCATAATAATATCTAATGATACAGTTCTAACGTCACAGTCATATTTTGTTAAAAGGGTTACAAAGAGGGACCTTATATGTATAGGACAAACTGTGAATTAACTCCACACTACAATATATTATGGTGATATGGTGACTGCATTCTCTTTTCACTAGAGATTGTCACGTGTACCTCTAATTTGTTCTTCAAAACATGACGACAATTATTATTATTAGAGACTATGGAACATAGAAAAGTTATGGCGTACTTTTAAAAGAATTTGCCATGCTCTACTCTACTCTACAGCAAAACTCAGACAATTAATAAAAAAAAAATTGCCAGCCTTACAGTAGTACACGCATATTATGATGTGTAACATTTTATGAAAATATTATATTTAATAAAAAAACGCAATGCTTAGTACGATTTTCTAATATGATAAAAAATACGGAAACTTTGCCATTAAGCAGTGACAGAAATCAACGTCAAAATAAAAAAAGTTAAATACCTACTGAAATATTTTATTGGAATCTGACGGCCAACTCGACCACCGCGCGCTGATTCATCAATTCAAATCTTCGCGCGTGCGTTTCCGTGCCTTCCTGTTACACACTTCCGTCAAAAAAAAAATATTATAAAACCCGACTGCGTAAAAACTGAAAAGAAAAAAACAAGAAAGTCCAGTAATCGAGATTTTGTTAACGAATATTATTAAATAACTATACCTACCACTGAAATTGTTTCGTGATCGATACATTGAAAAAGAAAACATTCTATTAAGGAACATAACAACTTCAACAATTGGGACTAGAGATGGGTAAACGCCCAATATGCGCGGGTGTTTACCAATGTTTGGGACCCAGGGAATAAGGAAGTCAGATTTTCGATGGGTCCCGAGCTTAGAGCGTTCCGAGTCCCGTTTGTTAAAATCGGCCGATTCAAATGCACCTTTATTAAAATTAAAAAAGTAATCTGTCACCCTCGTATAAACCACGGATCATCCGCTCAGCCGCTAACACGCGATGACGTGTCTATTGTGTAAGTAATCTTCGCCATTTTCCGCCATATTGTTTTGTTAGGCATCACGCATGAAAAACTTGAGGAGGACAAGTTCTATTCCGAGTTGAAACTGGTGAGGGAGATTGATTTGTAGTGGAACTCCTGGAAAATATTTCTAGAATTCTTATTATTTGCATTATTTTTTTTTGCACCTACCATAGACGTATATATTATAGACGAGGCATGTCTAGGCAAAAAGTGTCTCCAGTTAAAAATATCATGAAAACAAATCAATCAAATCTCATGAAAACCAATATGGCGTAATTTTATACTGTATGAAGATTTTTTGTGTCTAATGTACGTCATAGCCTACCATGAGTTTTGAAATCATTGGCACCTATCTAATAATTTTCATTTTTTTTAAGTTCATACATTTTTTAGAATCTTTTCGTTCAATTTTCATCCCGTTCAATTTTCATCCCCATTACTATATCTTGAAATCCGTTAAGTAGTTTTTGCATCAAAGAGTAACACACATCCATCCATCCTCACAAACTTTCACATTTATAATAGTAGTAGGATAACTTATTTATTGATCCCCAATTTTCCAACAATGTTATCTCAAGTAAACCCCAAAAAATATCAATATGCGAGAATGTAAGCGAAGTCGGGTGTTCCAGGTCAGCAAACAGCTGGCCCAAGTAATACCGGCGAGTGCCCACGCACCGTTGCCCACCCCTGCAAATTAATACGCATTCCGATTTTTCTGGTGGCTCATTCTTTTTTCTATTCTTGAAAATTGTCAACCCTATTGATTTTGTTTTTTTAATGCTATATAATTTTTTAAAAAGAGAATTACGATTTACGAAGTTTGCAAACGATATGATGGGTATTTTATTAGTAGGCAATATTTCCGAAAAAATAGAGCTTCAGAATTGGCTTTTGTGTTTCCGAATTTAATTTTTGTATTTTATTTGCATAACACATCAAAAATTTGGTATTTATGTATGTTATGCCAATGGGTATATTTTAGCATCTTCTTATCAGTTGATGTGAGCGAATTAACTTTTTAATTAATATTATGTTACAGGTAGACGTGTCAATAATTAAATCACAAAGACGTGTGCTTGTATCTAGATTCTAGAGTCTAGGCCCATAGACCAAATCGTATCGGAGAGTCAGTAATCCTTATGGCTATATAAATAGGATCATAGAAAATATACATTCTATACAAATCCTTGTACTTTATTAAATGTGAAAGTTTGTGAGGATAGATGGATGGATCATGGATGGATGTTAGTGACTCTTTCATGCAACAACTAATAAACAGATTTCATGAAATTTGATATGGTAGTAGTTTATAATTTATTTAGGCTCTGGATAACATATAGGCTACTTTGTACGCCGAAAAAACATAACTTCCCATGATATTCTGTATTTACGCGGGTGGAGCCGCGAACAAAAGCTACTGAGGTAATACAAACAACAAAATATGTTATGTATCTACATATATCTACCCCAACACGATCCTGTTAATTTGACCGATAATTAGGAGGATCTCAACAGTTGCGGGCAATGAGCCGCACGCGACTCCCGCGCCATGTGGCAGATTGGAAAGGGTGTCTGTCACTTTGACAGATAGTTTTTTTTTCGTAGTGGGCATAGCTATTATGATAGAAATCAATCAATTAAATTATGTTACTAAAATCTCCAATAATTTTTAGTTAACTTTTAAGTTAACTACGAATCATAAATCTTCTACGAAATATAAACAGCTTAATGAGTTCTTTCTTACAACAGAATGGATATAGAATAATCTAACCAAGGACATGACCTTAGACCATAGACATGTCTAAGGAGGGTTCCTTACAAATCACTTTGGAGGCCGATTACTTGAAAATGGTCGACTTTGTAAAAAAGTCTTGTATAAAACCTTGCTTTTATTTTATAAAAGACCTATACAACGATACCCCACACGATGGGCTAGAATGAAAAAATATTTTTCATCCTCACTTCACATGTATGGAAAGCCATCTCTAAAATATAAAATTATTATTATTTTATGATGTCAAAACCGAGATCTATACACGTTTTATAACTATTTCAAATATTATCCATTTATATTCATAATTACAGAAGCTAGAAGCGCGGACAGACAGACAGACAGAGGGACGGACAGAGCGAAACTACATATAAGGGTTCCTTGAGTATAACGGAACCCTAAAAACGAACCTCAAGAATTACAGGCATAATCTCAACATTATATAAACTATAAAATATATGATAAAAAGTATTGTCTTTTACTAAGTTTTTTACTTTTAAGTCATTTACAAGCACAAAAACATGCAATATTGGAAATATCAAGTGACTAAGCACCACTACCAGGTTTCCTAAAAGGCCACGCCATTCGCCAACTTTAACTTTCTCGTCAGTATTGATATTAGATCCGGGCGCAATTGTTTTCGAGTTGGAAATTTCCATGATCCACCAATTTGGAGTGTGGAGTGTTTGTGAATGCAAAGTGAGCGCGGAGTTCGTCTGCGTCGTCTGCCGGATATGAAACACATTTGAATGGTATTGGACGGTCAAGAGGTGCTCCACGCCTCCGATATTGGATTCCAATTTGTAATACAATATATTATGTAGTATACACTTTGTTGCTAATCCCTCGGCATTAGTAGCATTGATAGAAATTAGGATATTAAACGATGCCGCGATGGTTTTAGTCACTAAACCATGATAGAGTATGTTAAACTTTAGTAGCCAGGGCCTCAAATACTTATTAACCCCCAAAACACAGGGATATTACAATTTTGACGTATCTGTGTGTCTGTCCGTGGCACTGTAGCTCCCAAACGGATGAACCAATTTTGATCTAGTTTTTTTTGTTTGAAAGCCGACATGATTGAAAGTGTTCTTAGCTATCATTCATCATCATCAGCTCGCTCTCTGAAATTACTTTTTAAGTTTTTTTATTTGTTTTGTGGAAAGAGTGGATGCCCCAAAGGGAGATCTCCGACAGAGCGAGGTGGTATGCTCGGTCAGGCCGTAGCCCACTTGTATGAATTTCAGATGTCGTATATTATATAGTGTCTATCTTAGAAAACTTCGATAGCGCGATTCAGTATGGTAGCGCTAATTGGTCCGCCACAGTTTTTACTAATATGAGTATTTCGAAAGTAGATACTGTTTTAATGGTTATTAACATGGCAATAAACCAGTAAATAAGTAAAAAGGGGAACAATAAAATTAATAGAAAATATATATGTATAATAATATTATGTTAAATGCTAGCTCTAAGAGCTACCAATGTCACGTTTCCATCCTACTTAACGGATTTTGGTGAAATTTCGTATGGTAGTAGTTTAAGATCTGAATTAACACACTTTTTATTCCGAAAAAGTACAGAGTTCCCGTGGGATACTGTATTTACGCATGTAATAAGTATTTTTCTATATGTCAATTTTAGTTTTTTTTTTTTAAGAATTAAGAAATAATTATGTATTGCAACTTGATAAAAGTAATAAGAATTATGATTTTGTGTAGTTTCGTAATTATATGCATTTCAAAGTCACAAAAAAAAATTTCTTTTTCAGCATTCTTGGCTAACAAAATACCTACATAATTAGTTTACTCACAGCAAATACAAAAAGATTTACTATGGTGTGTATGAACATAAACGCTCAAACTTCGGAGATATCAGAAATTTTGTGCATATGGCCATACATTTCGTAGCAACATTAGTAGCGTGTGACGTCACCTGCTTGTACGACTATTGTATGCAGCGTTTTTACAAGAGTGAGTCTTGTAAAAAAGGCTGCAAGTGCTTGAAACAATCTGCAGTATCTTTGGAAATGTTTAGTATACTATTCCTTTTGTAAAGTGTCTTCTTTTTCAGAGCACTATTTATTTATGTACTAAAAAAATACCGGAAAAAGCCGTATAGTTCCGTGGCAATAAGATGATTGAGCCGTTTGTACAATCGCATAACATGGGGGATATTAAAAATAATTTCATATACCTACACAGTTTCACATCAAAGGGGCCGATGGCGCCACGTTTTTTCGGAGTTCCTCCATCGGAGATAAGAAATGGCACTTGCGAGTTGAGTGCTCCTCAAATAGCTGCGGTATTTTTAGCTTCTGGCTTACATCTTAAAAGGATGAGAAACTTTTTATACAGGATGCTCTAGACTCTAGAGAGCCAATTACCGTAAGAAAGCGGCTAAGGTCATGAGTTGAGATGGCTAATTTTTAAATGACAGTTATCTGGCAGTTGACAGTTTACTCAAGTGTTGGTATTTATTTAGAAACTATTGATATTTATAACGTGTGTGCTTTAAGAAACACAATATCATTGTTATATTGTTTGCAGATCAAGATTTAGGTTTTATTAAAATTTAAATTGCATGCGTTATTTCGTTTATTTTAAAAGCAGTCTCATTAGGGTTACACTTTTCTCTACATTTTTAGGGTTCCGCAGTACTCAAGGAACTCTTATAGATACGCTCTGTCCGTCTGTCTTAAAACTTTTAAGTTTAGGATTTTTTTTCGAGCGTAATCGGTCATTAATTTTTGAAGTAATTTAAACAAAACCTATTGCGCGTTGATGGCTACAGAACCCTCCTTAGACATGTCCTCTTGATAAAATTATTTAATATAAAGGTAACCTACGATAAGGCGAAAACTTTTCTTCTCTAGTATTTTCTTTTTCTAGTCTTTCCGTACCATCTTCTATTAAAAGTTTTTGTGATTAAGCACTACGGGGAGACGCTGTTAATTGTCACAATTTTGGAGCGCGAACATTGTTGTAACCGAATCGTTTACGTTAATTCTATTCAACCGAACGAATAAAGTTAAAACTTAAAAAGTAACATAATATGAAATACGGTCGAATTGCGATCACTGTGCACTAGCCGACCTCTAGTCACTACTATTGCAACAAACAACAACAGCCAGCCTTTCACCTTAGTGTTGCCCAGTATAATATTAAGAGGCGTACCTGTAGCAATATCTCTATAACTTTTGCGATATATTTACAGTGGTGTAATTGGTGGTCGTTGAGTGAGCCACTCTCATAAATCCGTCTACGTGCATTAGCCGTAGCCCGTAAGTCGTCTAAAAATACCCGACGTACTATTGAGTACTAGCTGTGAATATAGCACGTGTCAAGAACACGCTTGTTATGGACGCATTAAAATTTTTAGTAACATCCTGTTAAGTGATATAAGAATCAAGCTAAATGTTTTCAATCGGCTATATTATTATAAATAGCAAATAAGTGACATACTTATGATGAATGGAATGATAATTTTAATGCATTAGGTGTTGACAAATTGGTGATTGATTGAGCGTCAGTTCACAGTGAGACGCAACGCGGCGCGCACTTTTTAAGATAGCGATTCAAAATTTAACTTTATACACCACACAAAAGGATACACGTTTCAATGCATCTCGTCGCGACTCGGTGTGAGCAGACCCTAAGATAATGTGTCTGCACTCTGCTGTGTTTTAAATACTTCACAGTGTTTTAGCTTCTGCCTACTAATCGACTAATAGCGGATGTCGAGTTTACAAAAAAGGTCAACTTGACCACCGATTTATTAAAAAAAAACACGTTAAAGTTTAAAAGCGAACACAATTTTTAAGGTCGAACGATTTAAGAAAATCATTAAATCCTTATAAAAATCAACAGCAATATTTCTTACAAACTATTTGAAAATTAAAGTTTAGCTACTATTGAAAAATAACAAGACGAAAGCAGATGTGACGATGCAGTCTGCAGCGATACTAATAAAACAAGCACGTGCGCTGATTAGGATATATTTGCCGAGACCGTTCTTCTCGGAATCATAAATTGTAAAGATAAGCGCAAATGGCGTATCAATCATTCATACTTTAAAAGTCATTGGAAAACCGAAGCTAAAAAAAGATTTGAAAATCGAATGTTTGGTTACGCTTGCGCCGGTCGCGTCGACCAATGGGAGAGCTCGCCGCCTTCGTGCACGTAAGGCGTGGTTAATGCCTTTCCAATAATTACCTCAATTTGGAAGCCCAAGATCCCCGATAAACCTTTTTACGAAGACAATGGCTTGTCAAAATATTTTTATTTGTGTTTTTTACGTCTTTATGTCGATGTAGTTCGGGCGATTTTATAAGAGATCTTATCATGATCACAATTTGTATACGCTCTATAATTTGCTAGCGTTTATTTTTATGGACTCAGAATTGGCCTTTTAAATGTAATTTGCTGTGTCAGATTTTAGGGGTGTAGGTATTTAACGAATTTGTAGAATCATTCGAATTTCGTAAAAGGTAATGTTTTAAAATTCTTTTAAGTTGCCGATCCTCTAAGCTTTTTATGGCGATCAGAAAACCATAAGCACCATCCATTCGTTCAGTCTGAATAAAATCGTAACGAATATTTTATTACTTAAAAACTTCAATATCTCAACTACTAAAACGGGCTTACAATTTCATGTTATAGCTTAAATTTTAGCTCTAAAGTTAAGCATAAGTTAATGAACTTAGTGAGAAACGAAAATGTAATATGGACACACAAGTCGTAGGTCAAGCTTTAGGTATGAAAACCTCCTGAAAATAAACATGAAAACTGGTGGAAAATGGAAGAAATACGTTCATAGCTGCACTTATGTTTTAAGGATTGATAAGCCGCCTTTAGCTCTCCACTTATATACCCCGATCACACGCTCTAAAACCCGTGGCATAAGTATTTAAAAAATTTTTTTACTACTTGGCTTTTAGCGCACCCCACGACCACAATAGCGGCCTCTTCACAAGGGTGACTTGGTGTTTTCGATTGCCCTGCTGTCTGTCGGGGCGGAATGCTTTCATCCACTTACAAGTGTATTTAAGATAATTTGATCTTATTTTCTATAGCTACAAAAAGAGGGGAAATCGAAGAGGTCAATCTAATGTATCCGGTAGTTTTTGAGCCGTAAAAGCAGACTGTTTTGGCTCTTTTATAATAATAATAATATCTATGGACGCTTCACACCACATTAATCTGGTACCATGGTAAGTTCTCAAAGAAGCTGTGTTACGGGTACCAGACAACGGAAATATATTTAATACTTTTGTATTAAACAAATATTAAAGATTTTTACTATATTATACACGGAAAAACTTTTTGTTCCTTCAACGGGATGCGAACCCGCGACCCCCGGCTTGAGCACCAACCGCTCAACCACTGAGCCACAGAGATCGTCTCTTCTCTTTATGTGATTCCAATTACATGTCTATTTTATTGTAGGATTTTTGTAACTTTTTCAATTTTAAAATGAAATCAAACAATTATCATCTGAAAATTGGTTTGTCGTTAAAAATGTAAATTAAGTAATTATAATCTGAAAATTGGCTAATTTCTATAGGTATTGTGTAGTAGGCATAACCTTACATTACATAATAGTCATATCCCACTTCTGACACCATGTTGTGTGCTGCAACGTCTTGGTTGCAAATCCTTCTTATGTTAGAGTTGTGATAACAATAATACCTACAGCAACAGTTATGATAATCTTCTTTATTGGTACATATGAGAGAGATGCTTAACACATATACGTATAACATATGACAGACGCTTAACACAGATACGTCTACACTATACATAGCCTTTTGGCTAACTTAATTTTTATATCTCCATAGGCTTTGCATGTGACATCTGTCAATACGAGATTGACATTATCTACTTTTTATAACTACTGTATTATGCAACAAAATGTCTTTAATTTGATGCCATTGGGGCACTCGAGTTTTACATTTGACAATATTATCAGTGTTACGCTGTAAAAGGCTGCAAAACTATCACAAACGAGTAAAAAAGATAGACGAGATATAATATTATAGGTTAATATAGGTAAAAGTAGAAGAATATCAACTGTCGTAATTAAAGTACATGAAGTATTTCAAAATTAAACTTTGTTATCACAGATTACTGAAGCATTAGTTCGATTGCTTACATCGTAGTACGATCGTTTTCAACAGATAGCGTTATTTTTTTTTTAATTCTGCATACGAGATGAAGAATTTTTTTGGCTAATACATTTAGCCAAAAAAAAATTATGCATAAGCCTGTCCTCATGTAATATAAAAAAAAATATCATACTACATTACGCAGATCAAAGATTTCAAAACTAAGGCTACGCGAAATATATTAAAATAAGTGATGTTGAATAGCTTTATATTCCTTTAAAATATATGCCACTATCAGTTGTCAATCTGACGTTTGGAGATAGCGATTGTTGCTGCTCGCCAATGGCGGCGGGTCTTTGAATTTCGAACGTTTTCTTTTTTCATTGAATGTCTATTGTTTTCGGCCTGATATCTTTGTTTGCTTTATTAACTTTGCTATATTTTTCTTGGAAACAATACTGGACTAATGACAACAGGTATCTTAAATACAGACTGTATTTAAATTTTGATGAAGATGTCTGGTAGGTACATAATGCTAAAAATTTAATAAGATTGTTTAATATTAGATGGTTAAATCTTAATAAGATTTGATTGCCATAAAAGTAATAAAAGTATTTGGTGAAGTATAAACGGCCTGTAGACACTCTACTTAATAATTGTGTAGCAGAAGATAAAAACACATAGTATATAATATACAATGACTTCAAAAAAGGGGTAGGCACTTTGTGGCACTTATGTTATTAAGAGGAAAGATTTGTTTGTATGTTTGTTTCTTTACATTGAATAGGCTCCGAAACTACTGGACTTGAAAATCTCTTAGATAGAGTAAACCGGGGAAAGACATAGACTTCTTTTTATCATAGAAAAATGTAAGGTTCCCGTGGGATTTCCTTTAGCGCGTACGAAGTCGCGGGCAACATCCAGTAAGCTGTATTTGTGGCCTGGCCAAAGTGACAAGTCTCTTTTGGTATTCAGTGAGGAGCATTGACCACTTGCCGATAGTACCCACTATCCATGTATACTGATACAATACGAGTAGCTGCTGAGAACTCTATTAAAATTAAACGTCATATTGTTCTCACCCCCACATTTTACGAGCGAAATGTTGCTCTACATTAATTTTTGAAACTGCTCTTATTACCCGACTACGGCAAAGCCAAAAGGAAGGGTAATTGTTTTGGCAGTCTAGGTATGTATTTATGGATGTTTGTTCCACCGTAGCGCCTAAACTGCTGATCCGATTTTAATGAATGAGGTGTCAATAGATTCACAATAACAGCCCGGGTAACATAGGCTATATAATTTACGTAGACGGTTTGTAATTTATTTTAACAAAATTTTAACAAATCTGGAAGAAATTTCTCGCTATTTGCTGTATTAGCTGTTCTCGCGAAGATAACACGTGAACTGATTTTGACATTGACATTTTTCTTAAATAAAAATAGGGGGGCACACAAGCAAACGGATTGCCTGATGAAAAGCGATAAGCAACGCCTACGCAACACCGGAGGAGTGGCAAGTGGCAAATACGCTCTTCTTGAAGGTTTGCAAGTCATAATGGTCCAGATGCCGCTGGCTGGTTTATTCCAAAGTTTAAATGTGCGAGGGCAGAAAAATTCGGGTTAAGCGCACGGTGGAGAACTGCCACTCATCAAGGTGATGAGGATGATAATGTTGCCGCGTGGAACGGTGGCGAAAAGTTACAGCAGGTATAAGTCCGAAAAGCTCATTTGGCTATTTCCGTACACGTCCAGCTGCCCTTACTCGGGACAGTTTTGGACTATTTAGATGCTAAAAACTCTATTACTAAGATTTATTCGACTTTGAACTAGAGCTCTACTATAGTAGAGCATTTATCAACGTATGCGGATGTTTCACACCTCCCGATGCGCCGTGACGCGGCGTGTCGGATCACAACACGGGAGGCGGCGCGCGGCGTGGGAACGGGCGGCATGACGAAACGACACGTGACGTGTTGATGAACTCGCATGGAACAATTTTTTTAAAGAATCAAACTAATGAACACTTTACACTGGCAATTTTTATTGCTGTTACGTATTTTTGTGTGCCGACAAGTTAAGCCAATAAAAACATAGGTACGCCTGTATTGTACTTCCCACTAATATTATAAAGAGATTAAAGAAAAAAATTAAAACCGACTTCCAAAGTAAAAATGCACAAAAAAGAATGAAATAAAACTTATTTTCTAAATAGAACCTTTTAAATTCGGTTAAAATTTTTACTATTTCTCTACTCAATCTTCTTAATTTTGAAGTCGGTACCAGCCTAAACAATATCCTACAATATATTATAGAACTCACGTTCAAATTTGCTGGTACTGACTTCAAAATTAAGAAGATTGAGTAGAGAAATAGTTAAAATTTTAACCGAATTTAAAAGGTTCTATTTAGAAAATAAGTTTTATTTCATTCTTTTTTGTGCATTTTTACTTTGGAAGTCGGTTTTAATTTTGTGTTTTTAAAATAATACTTTTTCTGTTTTTGGTTAAATTTATTATCTATATTATTATGAAAACATTTTAAGAAAGTTATAAATACAAAAAAGCTTCCGCTATTCTCACTCTTTCGGCAAAACAAACTCAAGCGTTATTTCATGCCAGTTTTCTAAAAGGCCGTGGTATTTTCCCAAATAAACATTACCGATCTGCGGACCTACTAAACAATAACCATGATGATAATGTTTACTATATTATTAAATTATTATTATTATCTATTGTCATAGTCGGCGGCAAAAATGTAGCAGTAAGCATTAAATATACTATAGTGATGATTATGATCACGAATATAATTTTGAATATAACAAAATGTCAAAGACATTAATGTCGGTGCACAAAACTCTGATGTGTAGTTAGTACCTATGTCATCATAATAATATGTTGGTGTTGGTTGGTGTTGGTCTGAAAACGGTGGTGATGATGATGATGATTACTGTAAGTGGTATGATAGCATATGCTTGCAGTTCTTTAAACAACGCCGAAATCAGGAGTTCTGTCCAGTACTTTTGGATTCAGGGTATACCTTGGTGCAAATCTTACTTTTTGGTAGCATATGCTTGGACTACTTCAGACAAAGTCGAAATCACTGTATGTGTCCATATAAATTTCGAGGACTTCCCTCGATTGCTCATGGATCCCATCTTCAGGTCACCACTTTGATGTCGAAAGGACCAATTTGTGATATATTACCCTATGGATATACCCAATGGATAGGGTATACCCTATACATTGTGGCGGACCAATTAGCGCCACGATCCTGAATCGCGCTATCGAAGTTTTCACAGCTCGGCGCTATATATACGACAGCTGAAATAAATACAAGTGGGCTTCGGCCTGACCGAGCATACCGTCTCGCTCGGGCGGAGATCTCCCTTTGGGGCATCCACTCTTCCCACATTGGTGACACCGACGTGATACGCCTCCTTCTGGACATCATCATCATCATCACTCCCCACCTCTCTGCACCACGCCAGCCTCATCGAGTACCTCGACCACCGGCCTCAATGCATCGCGGCCTGGTCGGCCCCGCAGCAGGCCTGGTCGGCAGCACTCCGACTCACTGGAGCCCGTGCAGCAGCAGCACAGTTCCGACTCACTGGGACTCTCTGGCACTGGCGACTCAAGCAGAAGACTCAAGATTCGACCTCCGGTCTTCAGGGGAAAGTGATGTGGCGACCAATAAGCGCCACAATGCTGAATCGCACTATCGAAGTTTTCACAGCTCGGCGCTATATATACGACAGCTGAAATAACTACAAGTGGGCTTTCGGCCTGACCGAGCATATAATATATTATACAACCGAACGTATAACCGCCTCCTTTTTTTGGAAGTCGGTTAATAATATTTTATTGTTTCTATGTTTGTATGTTAGCATTGATAAGAGAGAATAAAGAGCTCCGTGGCCTAGACCGTTTGATTCGCCTAGGGAGGTAGGTAGACCGTTTGATTCGCACTCGAGAGAGTGCAGGTTCGATTCCCAGGTTGTGGCGAGTACCAATGAGCCTTTTTCAGATCTCATGTACATTATACGGACGCTCTAACTATGAAGGACAACATCGTGAGGAAACCCGCACATGGTTGGACCCAGACGTATTGACAAGTCATTCCTCTGGACTAGGCTGACTATGTTGTGAGAATGCGGTATGTGCTTGGGCAACCATACGACATTTAAAAATCAACTGTCCCAGGCACTACAGTATTTCAAGAGCGGTTACTTCGCTCGGAGAATACTGTATAAATCATCCAATAACGGATGAAAAAGGCCCAAGTTTATAGAGTAGACCACCGCGTAGGACATAGTCTACTTTTTATTGCGGCAAAATATACGTTTTCCGTAGGATTTCCTTTTACATACGAAGTTGCGGGTAACATCTATGTGCAATACGAGAAGTGACACGGGTGATGGTGGTGGTGGTGGTGGTAGTGGTGTTGGAAGTGGAAGGTTCTCATCGGTCAAAAGGAGAAACTATTGAAAATGTATCAATGGAAGTATGCAGTGAACTAATGGTAAAATATACTAGAAAATGACAGCTATATCAGAAATCACACAAAAATGATGCCATTTTTGGATGATGATAAACGAAGGAATAGTAATTTATATTATTGAATACACTAATGTTTACCCGACTACGGCGATATAATTAGTGTATATAAAATACTATAATTTTGACCCGACTACGGCGAAGCCAAAAAGGGTTGTTTGTATGTGTTTATGTATGTATCAGTAGCGTGGGGTTAGGTGTGTATGTTTGTTCCAACTTCCACAGTAGCGTCTTAATACTTGAAAAGTCAATAGATTCGTAATAATTGCCCGGATAACATAGGCATGTATTTTATGTAATTTACGTAGTCGGGTATAGTTTTTTTATAAAAATTGTAGTTTATAGAGAGCCAGCTCAGAAAAACTTAAAAAAGGCTCTAGCGAATTCCGGATTCTTTATACTTAACAGTGTTTAAAGTACGACTTTAGTAGCCTTCAAAATTGTCTTCACCATAAGCGTTAAACATTACAAAATTCAGCCAAGCCAGATTGAATATTATTAATACGTGAAACAAAAACGTTCAGTAAAGTTTTACGACAGTTGTGCGAACGGTGATATTTGGCAGTTAAAGCTTATGCAGAAGAAGGTGTGCAGAAAGCTAATATTTTTTAGAAATACATAAAATTAATAAAAATGACAACAACACACACGATCTCAGATTAATTATTAACATTTAACACACATTATTTATGTTACACATAGAGGTAGTTATGTTAACGTTGACGTGAATTGTCAATCTGTCACAACATTTGCATTTTTTTTTTACATTTTTTTTCTATCTAAGAGGTAAAACGATTTAGAGGGTTCTAAAGTTATATGAATTATTATGAGCGAAGTTCGGCCACAGGTCGATCTCTAGTTTAAGTTTAATGTACGATCATTACATAAGCTTATACATGAATATGGATAAGACAGAGAGTATAATCTGTTCACGGTCTAGCGCAGGCGGCTTACAGATAAACCTATTACCTACCGTCAGGACCGTCCCTGAGGGTGGCCAGCCATCACAGAATATGTCGGATTACAGATACGATGCATTAGGGCTTAGACATAGCATTGTCGGCAACATTTCTAAGATATGTGAGAGTTTGTCGGTGATACGAGACAATACGCGACGCGGCGCTGCATTTTTAAGATATCTATTCGAAATTGAGCTTTGTAAATTGTAATATATTAGTAAATATGGTTTAGCGTATTTAATATTTAATTGATGGCCTTTTTGATAAATTAGGGAGGCACTTGAGGTATTTTTTTTTTTAAATGTAAATAATCGTATAACTAATTAAACTATGTAGAAACTTAGGACAATACAACACCAGTTGCTTCGACATCTAAAAACAATGTTTTTATTATTTCTTTCACATACAAATAAATAAATAAAAAATTGATAAAGTAATAACTGATTTCACCCGCTGCATACGCCGCATTAGTTCAAACAATTACGCAGCGCGGCCGCGCTATCGCAACACATCTTGTAATTTTCCGCCCCAACACATAATATGAAAAATTCATGACTTTGTTATTTTATGCCCCCCGTTATTGAAATGTGTTATGCTAGATGTCACGATGAAATTATGAAAGTGCATCAATATAATTACTGTGGTTTTATAACCTATTAAAACTGCCTAAAATCTTTTGAGCCAAATGTTCTTTTTTTAGGTTTTTAGGGTTCCGTACCTCAAAAGGAAAAAACGGATCCCATTGATGTCCGTGGGTTCGTCTGTCTGTCTGATGTGTAATCCTTTATTTAGGAAACGCAAGGAGGTATCGAGTTGAAATCATAAGTTCTGGAAAAAACCCGACTAAACGACGTAAAAAAATAATAAATATAAAAATATTCTTATAGCCATTGTACATTACATAATAATTAATAAAATAATATGCACCATTAAACATTTGTTTTCTTGGCTCTCTATCACATAAAAGCTTGTCGATGTAACAATATGAGTGATTGTGATAATCTCTATGCCCGGCCGTTTGCACATACTATTAGCGGCTTACCGCCGGGATTTATTACATTCTGCCACATACTCCAGACGAACACTCGTTTGAAATTCTTATTAGACTATGTGGTCGCGATATATTATATTCTTTGGAGATTATTTATCCCCAAAATATATACACGTAATTCTTTCCGTTTTTTGTTTTAAATCTGCCTTTCTAATTTATATTTTTGACGTGATAACGTCTTATAAATCGATGGAGCCGGCTGCACGCACGAAAAAACATGACTCATGCGTTACCTGTTACCCATTATCGTTACCAAGTACCGTTACCAAGTACCAGTGTTACCTCGCATTGCCTTTACCTCATTATTATTATTGTTGTTATTGTTGTTATTGTTGACGTTGTCACGTTCAACTATCGTCAGTAAACCGACTTTACAGACAACCGGTATGTTTTTTTTTAAAGATTTGTATGTTTCTACACTTTTCTCTAAAATTTTCAACAAAAAAAAAACAATACAAATATTTCGAAAAAAATATAATTATTCTATGACAGTGAACAGTCATTAATCAATGAACAAATTGCATAAAAAATACATTCACCACAAATATTTCGATTGAAAAACATTCACATTTTTTCATCCATGACACAATGAGCACGTGGCGACGTGGCGCGGGCGGGAGTATTAGCGGCGGCCCGGCGGAGTTCCCGACGCGACGCTGCAGGCTTTTTACATGATGAATGGTTCCGTCTCTCGCACACAGCACTTCCGTTTTCATCCCGCTAAAGAGTGCTTAACCTTTAATGCTTATGTATTTTTTTTTTGTCTTTTTCGTTCTGGTACAACATTATCTTATACTTTAAACGAGACAATCTTGTATATATATAATCGCTTTCTCGAAAACTGCTGCAAGTATTAGCTTGAAATTTAGTATGCAGGGAGTTTTGGTGCTAGCTTTGTCTTATCCCTGAGACACCCAGGTACCTACTGAGTATGTAAATAATGTCACCTACATTATTTACATACTCCGTAGGTACATAAATAGTAAAATATTTATTTAAATATTTTCTAATGTCATACAGACTGTTAAACTCTATATTCGACAATTCTTATTCTTAAGGCTTCATTGAAGTTTCTTAAAACTTATATTCTATTGACCTCTAAATTCTATCTAGATTAAAATTCAGTGTAAACAAACTATCGTCATTATTAGCTAAGCAGTTATTTATGCCGCTTCCGAACCTTCCGAATACATTATTGCCGACAATAAGGATAATTTCATAATGACCACCAATATGTCACTTTTATTACCATCAAGATTAATTAAAGTACTCGCAGTTTTAGTTTTTAACTCAAATGAATAGAGACTAAATTCGTTTGAGCCTTCATTCGCAAACCGATACAAGATAACTGAATCTACCAATGTTAAAATTCTAACCTCATTCTTTTGCACATTGAAATATGAACCTTAAACCTTGCCTATAATGATCATTATCAGAGCTTTTACGTAAAATTTTACAATATGTTGTTAATAGTAAAGTTATGTTTAACAATTTTATAAAGGACATTACGTATACAGTATTAGAGTTCAAAATTGAATAATTGGAAAACAATAAGGAAATTTGAAGAAGGAACGCACGGAAAACAATAATATCCATTTGGCGCCACGCGGCGACACGCGGCGCGCACGCGCTGTCATGGCGCCGACTTTTGACTGTCATTAGGATGTTTTGTGTTTATTAGATTAATGTGTGGTCTCCCGATCACCACGGTGTTATGGTTCTAGAATTTATCGCCGAACAAACTTCTACTGTTAAAACATATTCAATTTCGGCTTATTTTTATACTATTGTCACTCTATTAGTCATGCGCGAACACATAAGTACGAACACATAGGTAACGGGGACATTTACATTTTTGTATTTTAATTTCTTTTGATAAACATTTTTTTTATTTAAATTCCGTGATACAAATTTCAATTTTTACGACTTTACCGGTGATCAGGCTTACTTAAATATATATATTACCTTGCTCTACGTGGAGAGCTTGTTAAATTTTTAAACACTTAGTTTTTAAGCTTTACGGTTTTTTTCTATTTTGCACGGATAGTAGCAAAACTATTGCGTTATTAAATACAATATTGTATGTTTATCCAAAAATTATTTTAATATTTCACCATCACTTGCTCTACCTATATGAAATTGAAATTCTCATTCGACAAATGCACCAATATTTTGCGGTAACATTTATTATTTCAAGAATTTACAGTAACCGATGTCGCGATTCCCCACGGGGCAGTTCTAGTCACGTGCCGAATAATTTTTATTTAACAGCTGGACAGGAATAACGGCTATATTATTTTTTCATTACATTTTTTGTACGCTCCCTTATTAAATTCTTCTTCACGCGATCCCCATGGGCATTATAAGAGGTCGGAAGGTCGTCCATAGGTAAACTCCAGTGGGACTTAAAACCGTTGTAACATAGAATCCACGAAGTAGTTTAGTTAATCATTTTGATATATTATTGAGATAGATTGATTTTGTTTCAGGTTGATTATATAGTTATGTAGTTTAGTAGGTTAATTTCAGGCTTTACTTTAAAATTATACTGTTCTATAAGTTAGTAGGTATATAAAAAAAAGTGCGATGATCCAAGACAATCATACAATAAATAAAGGAAGCGACCTAGACTGCACCCTTGTGGTACACCCCTGCATTAACGCAAGTTTTAATCAAAAAAATTCATGGGTGTGAAATCCAAACAAGGGGAACAAACTTTCCCATATCGATAATAAAGCAGGAATACGAAAAAACATGTTTTCTATACATTAGACGCGTGTTTTAATCATTTGTGTCAATAATTACGGTTGCGGCCGTGATTTGAGCGATACACCGATGACTCCTCTGATTAGTCTTTGTTTGCGGCGGGACTGCGTTTTAATCATTTTAATGCACCATATTTCCGTCTACTTTGTGACATCATTATTTTTATTGATAGCCTATGTTTTTAATTTTTCTGGAGCGATCGACCGAAATGGTCGAAAATCTTTGCTAATGAAGAACTGTAAATTACTGCAGAAAATAGCTTGTACCCATTATGAACTATTAAATCTATTAAAAAGTAAAATAAAATTAATTGCTCTTAAATTTTAGTTATGGGTCAAATAAGAAATGAACGGCAATTAGACATTCCTACATAAAGGAATCTGTACCTATGTATTCATTTGCTTTTCAGTTTTTGTTATGGTTGCCATTATTTCATTACCATTATAGCATAAGATAGATATCATGATAGCGATGATAGCTTCAGTATGTACGTAATTGTGCATCTTGATACGTGAATACCGCGTTAGTAGCTTTAGCACCTAATTGTTTTAGTGCTGTATGAGCTGTGGGTAATAGAGCGGAGTGATATTGCGCGCGATGAGCCATGCACGACCCCATATGCCGCTCCTGATTTTGTGTACTGCGCTCGCATAGCCTTGATACTTGTGAGCATAATATATAAAGGAATTCACAAACAAACATACATACATACAAGATACGCGCGAAAAACATAACCCAGTCGGGTTAAAAAATTGGCTAGTAGCTTTCATATTTGTGCGCAATCATAATACAAGAAGCCTATGGTACATATTCAAAATACATAAAGATATGGAGCATTTTATAGAACATTTTTATAAAATAAACTATTGCATAGTAGTGGTCGGTGCCACAGCTCGGTTGGTTGGTCCGTTCTTAAAGTTTTAGTTTTCGTATAATGATTTTAGTTAGTAACATCGAGTTGAGTTTTCAACCTATTTAATTTTTAGAATACTCTCTTTTTATTTATTCCATAAATGTCCATCATCAATGATATGAAAAGGATGTGAACAAAATTGTAATTGTGTGTGTGTGTGTCAATTTTTTTCATAAGATAAAGTACCAAAACCTTTTCAAGTATTAAACAATTTAATCAGCTACATTGCTCCCTCACTTTGGGGTATTTGATGGACAACTTAAAGAGAAATATTTTCTATAGCTTTGAATATTAATTATACGTGAATATAATGTAGGAAATATGCCTCCATTGTGACTGGCTGTGCACTTTTTTTATTTAATTATTCAATAAAAGGGTTAATTTCGAGAGGGCGGTATTAAAATATTATTTAAAAATCCTTTTGTACGACTTCGTATTGGCCGATTGTGTATGCATAATAGATTAACATGTTTTAATCTGTTACTTTTGACAGCAAAAGATGAAGTTGTACAATACAAAATTAGTTTTTATTAAATAAACAAAATGTTTCAGAGTATGAAAGTTGTAAATGATATGGTAAAATTTATTTAATACAGTATGTTTTTTTATACGAATATTAAAAAGTCAAATAGCAATAAAAAGGCACCACTCTAGGATAATTTCTTCGTCAAATGCTAGTCTCTCTAGTAGGTTTAACGAATTCATTTAGAATAGATAGTCATCCGCTAAAATATATTAAATTATGCACAGAAATAGCAAAAAGGTCTGATATCATATTATAATAAACTTTCAAAAAACGCGTATTCATACAGATAGTTAAAACAGTAAATTGATATAAACGAGCCGTAAGCGCTAGTCATGCCAAAGGGTGGCCGAATCATGGCTGAATATAAATCATAATTACGGACATTTGCGATCTTCACACTGAGTATACTATGTAGACTTTCGCAAAATGGTCGAATTACCTACAAAAGGATTTCCAGATACTGGAGCCTGGTATAAAAACAAACAAACAGTACCTTATCCGTATAAACGTCTCCGTCAGGACTTCGATTCGTACAGTACGAACTAATACTCGCAAAAATATTTAAACAAATCGAATAAGTATAAGCCAGATTACAATAATTCCCACTTTCCCCATAGAGAAGGAAATATTCTAGTAATTGAGAAAATTTCGTAGGTGACGTAGTGTAGCCGGACCACCAGCTAGCTTTTTACCTTATTTTTTATGCTTATCAACTAGAAACAAGATATTTAAAAAAATGTCAATTAGATTTATTGGACACTGGGGTCAGTATTTGAAGGACGGGCGGAAATTTATTTGTGTGATAAGTGAGTCGCCAGCCCGGAATGTGTCCGTCTGCGCGTCATTGGAGTTGGTCACCCGACGTACCCGGTTTTTTAGTTGCGCCCTTATGCTCTTTGTACTTTTTACGAGCTTAAGTAAGTTTTATGTATTATAGGTAATTATTATTTAGACAAGACTAGGGCCTTGACTATCTTGCTGTGTTATGTTAGATTTGTGGTAACTTTTTACAGATACATTAGATGTTTGACATATTTTCAATGGAGCTTATCAAAGAATCCTTAGTTGTGAAATATCCTTATTATGAAAAATATGAACTTAGTACTTATAGTAATCATTCAATCGATAGCGTCATGCGAATGGTGTATGATTACACTTAGGCAGTTCTATTTTTGCTTGGCTATTTTTCTTGTAATGCACATGTAAGTTCAACTTTAAATCATTGAACAAACATAATGAACTTTTAACTAAACATATCCGGTTGAACAAGGATGTAGCAGTTTTTTGCCAACCAAGCACTTGGAACAGAGAACTTGTTACTGTCGCCAATATACGCACTCCACTGTCTGGACTTTGGTCAAAAATAACTTATAATCTTTTACTTTGTATTGTACTTTGTACTAATGTATTTTAGTTTTGTGTTCAAATAAAGATTTTTTTATTTATTTATTTACTTTCTCACATAATATAAGGAACTAGATATTTTATGATATCTAATCTAGCCTGGTTTTGAAATAATTGAACCTAACCTAACCTACACCTCAGGTATTTTCTTGAAACTGTGGCATTATATATTTGACAACCTCTGTGGCTCAGTGCTTAGCGTGTTAGCGCTCAAGCCACGGAGGTCGCGGGTTAGAATTCCGCCAGCGACGAAAATGTTTTCTGTGTTCCTAGGTTACGGACGTGTATTAAATATGTGTATTATATAATAAAATCTAAAATATATGTATAGTATAAAAGTCCTGACTGTGAAAAAAATTAATGATGGTAGGCCGTTTCGTTTCTACAAGAATTGTTTAACAGAAAAACAGTAAGTAAATTTTTCACTTTATGCCCAAGTTAATGTGTCGAATTGACCAGCGGGCTTAGCATGGCGATCCGCTAAAATAATTTTAGAGAAGAAATATTCTACCCAAAATAGTTCGTTGCAAAATTGTTCTTAATCCATGGTAACAAGGTCGTCAATAGAAGTCAACATGTGAAACAGCCATATTTTTAAAATGGCTGCCGGGAAATCTTCTGTAAAAATGTTTATTTGGTGTTTATAAAATTCAAGTAAATGACTGAACGTAAAGAAACTATTTGTCAAGGAGCGCCATGATGTGGAGTAGTTGACAATAATAAAGACTGTTTGACATTGAATTAAGAAAACGTTTCTACTTTAGCTGTCAAAAGAGGCCATTTCGTGAGCTCATGCCCGGGAAGAAAAGGAAATATGTTGTTTCTCATAACGACGAAACCTTGCTGCCTTACAATAAGACCTAATTTGCTCCAAATGGTATTCATGTTTCTTCAATCTGTCATTTTTTCTATTCTTCGGTGTTTCTAGGGTGCACATGCTAGGCCTGCAGGCCACATATCTTGACTTAGGTGTAGAGTGTGTGAAGTTATGCTTTGGAGTTAAGACGTGTAGAGTCAGAAGCTTGGTTTTACATGAGACCTGATAACTTTTTGACAGTGCGAGTCACTCATCATATGGTGTCGTTTTTGGTAGGGTTAAATATATTTCCGTTGTCGGGTACCCGTAAGATAAGTACTACGAGAACTTCGCACGGGACAAAATTGACGTGGTGTGAACGCGTCCCTATATATTATTGTTAACTTGTCTCTGCCTAGAGAACTTTTAGTGTATGTTCCTATTTTGTGTACTATAAGTAATAAGTATATTTTAAGTACAAAAAAACGTACAGTCGAATTGAGAACTTGCTCTTTTCTAAGTTACCCAACTTCGTGGAAAGAGACAGTTGATTAGCAGGCACGGACTCAATAAAACTAAAGTAGAATACAAACAAACATAATGTTATCACAATCCATTACCGTTTAATCCCGCGGCCTTATCATAGCTGATAGTGACTATTGTGTGCAAACAGTGGTAAAAGCGTTACACTCTCACGAGCCAGGGCCGGACTGCCAGGGAATAACGTGGGCCTGATAATATGTGCCTATAAGGAAACATGAAAAAAGCTAGCGAAAGTACCTACCAAGCCGCACTTAGCTTTTATTATGTACTTCGCAATGCTTTAATGTGACTAAAATTGTCTTATGCTTTAAACGAGAATCTTGTATGTATAAAATCGGTTTCCCAAAAACGGCTGCATACGGTCAGATAAATATTTTTGTGAGTCAGAACTCAACCCAGGTACTCAAGATTTAATAGCACATTACTCTAATATTTTTCAATTACCTATATTAAAAAAAATGTAATGCAATTTGCAGTTATACTTATACATATCTTATGCTTGAATTGTAATTTCATAAAATTTTATTTATATTTAAGGACAGTGACCAATTATTATTGACTCCTGAGTACTGAGCTTATTGTTAAAAAAATAAGGTTATTTGTAGTTTTACGGCCGGTTTCAATAACGTATCTACCAATAATGTTAAATGTTAAACCAATAATGTTAAAAACGTCGTCATTCAATAATTTGCCGGTTTTTTGTCAATTTTTCGTCAATACAAATTTAACTTTTTAAGAAATAGTTATTGGTAGATTAGTTAGGTAGATAAAAACATATTATTGAAACGGGCCGTTAAACACTTACGGATTGTGTCACGGTGCACTTTTTTCCGACGTTTCGGCTACTTTCCAGCAGCCGTGGTCACGGGAGGACTGAGAAGACTCCCGTGACCTCGGCTGCTGGAAAGAAGACAAAATCCGCAAGTATTTAAAACAATGAATAATATGCGCGTAAATATATGAAATCAATAAGGTTATTGATATTTTCTCGCGCTTCGAAAGTAATTTCATCAGATTTTATTTATGTCTAAGAACAGCGAACGATTACTACTGGGTCTAGATCGGCTATTAAAAGATGAAACACACTTCTCGATTGTGGTACTTGACCGACAAATTATGGACAATATATGTCGTGTAAGTGCATCTGTGCATTGATAACTCCGGCACTTGAGTTTAAACGGGAGTCCTTTGTCGTTTGCGTGTGAACGTTATAAAGATAGAACATACAGAGAGCTGTCAATAAAAGCTTTCTTCTGGGTTCAATTCAATGGTTTCAAAACTATGGGTGGGCTATGAGGTACATTTGACAGAAAAAATCTTCATACAAGAAAAGCTAATGGCCTTCATCCCCAATCTCAATCTATCTCTGGTTTCACCAAAAAAGAAAAGAAAAAATCTGCAAAGCCAGCAGCAACCAACTAATTTTAATAATTTCTTCCAAAATAGCTTTTGTCCCCACTCGCGTAAATAAATCATCCCACGGGAACACCGTACTTTTTGGGGATAAAAAGTAGCTTATGTTTTATTTCAGAGCCTAAACTACTGTCTGTTCAGTAGTTTTTGCTTAAAAGGGAAACTAAAATCCATCCATCCTCACAAACATTTTTATTTATAATAGTAATAGGATTACAAGAAAGGGATTCAATAAGCATATGATTTCCTGATAAACTACTAATACTGGGTCAAAATGCTCGTAAAACCAAAAGTATGTTATAAATTTTATGACTACATAATATAAATATATTATTAACATTTGTATTTTGTATGGAAATCGTCACTTGTTCTTGGATAGTTACAATTTTAATTGGGTACTTAAAATGAGCTCATTTATGCATTTCTACTTATTATTTTCACACAATTGGGTGTTAATTAAAAAATAATTATGTAGTAATTAATAAAATTTTAAAGAGTCTATAAAACTAAAGTTATGCTATATTATCTGTAGGTAACAGATAATATAGCATAACTTTTAGTTTTTATAGACTTACTCTATAGAGTTCATAGATAAAAACAAAAGACATTGGGAGTTTTTAACCGCTGTTTAAAAAAGTAGTGAGTAGCGGCCACAACCCAAAATAGTATTAGATTGTACAGTTTCATTCATTCACATTTCATTTCCCGTATGTAATTATTTCAATTCAGATCCATAGAGAAGTGGAGATAATCAATAAATATCTGTGCCAAATTTCATGATGATCGGTTATGTAGTTATCACGTGAAAGCGTAACAACCAAATAAACAACTCACTCAACAACAACAACTCACATTCAGATTTATAATTTTCGTGAGTATTCGTTGAAATTACTAAAAATATCACAGTATTTACCCCACTTGCTGCAGATATGCAACGCATGACTGACATCTAACCTAATGTTATCTGTGGTCTCCGTGGCTTATTGTTCCACAGTAAAACGCCCCATATCCTTTGGAAATATATATATATATATATATATATATATATATATATATATATAATTTTAATATTTTAATATTTCTTTGTAATTTTGTAAATTACAAATTCAAATACTTATCTTACATACAAAAAATAAGATAGTGACCAGGCTTTATTTTAGGAGACAGTATTATAAAAATATATTTTTTTTCTTACTCTAAGAGTCACGTTTCTTCTCTAACAAAGGTTTAGTAGGCCACTTGGTTCACGCTTGGTCTCATATAATCCCTTATAAAGGATCTCTAATGGCGCGATTATCCTGTGTCACAATACAGAAGTGTAAAAAAAACTTTTAATACAGTACGTGAAATCCTATTTATGGCGGCACTTTGCGAGGTTGTCACTTGCAATAACATCTTCTGGTAATGTCTTACTTTATGTGAATAGTGGATTTGGGACTGAAATCTGCAGTCTCGAACATAATACTTATTAATAAAAATCTCATAATGAAGATTGCAATCCACAGGTCACCATAAATAAGGTAATCTTATTTATAAGTGTTTTACTTTAAAATCCGACTCAAATGTCTAATTATATAATGAATAAATAATTACTCTCACTTAGCTGGCTACTATTAAAAATACTAAATTTGACAATAATTTAAATATTTATGTTACTTTTTCAACAAGTCTCTTTATACTAATTGCTGGTAAATGCTTCCACAGAAGCATCAAGCCAAAACATCGAAATATCTCAATACTTTTCAGAGCAAACGCCTTTTATACAAATCCAAATAAATAAAAAAATATCAAAATGACCAACGTATAACACAAGACGCGGCTAATCTCGTCAGCACGACGCGTGAAATCCTCACGGTCCTTTGTCAGGAGGTTTTTACCAACTACCCTGTCAGATTTGCCCTACCTCAGTAGCTTAATCTCTTTAAGCGGGAGCCCTTTTAACCGACCCTCAACAAAAAGAACCAGTGAATGAATACTTTTTCTCTATGCACTCACGAAATAGGAGAGATTTTGCATAAAAAGTAGGTTTTTTATGGATTAAAAAATCTTAGCCACATAGCATTTGTTTAATAATTTATATATATGAATTTAGATCAAAGAACAGCTGTATATTATTTATAAATAAAGAAGATAATTTCATAACATGATAGGGATTTTATATGAAATTCATATCATTAAAACATTATGGCCTTAGGTTATTAGTTTTATTATAACTACAGCAACCGGCATTAAAATTCAGCGATATTTAAATTTAGAACACGTTAAGCCAATGAATGTCGATAAATTTTAAATTTGACAGATTTTCCTTGAAATGGATATAAAATTATTCATAATTACTCTTAACTAAATAGCTTAACATGTGCTTTATTAAAAGCTTGAAATATTTATTATTTACATTATAAACGTTTTATAATAAAAAGATAAAGCATAATCAATTTTTAAAACAAGTTACAAGCGTGCATCTTCTATTTCTGTGACAAGCATCGAGGCGTTAACACACGAACGCATTTGAATAAATAATGTTTTGTTGTTATTTCGAAAAAAAAACAGTTGTACAAATATTTGTACCAATCACGCACCGAAACACACAAATAATACTCGCATTGTCACTCAAGGCGATCACCTCAACTTACAAAGGCTAAGTGGCTCCAAAAAAAACTTATCAAAATAATGGCCACATTTAACACATCGTTTGGCGCCATTTCTTTGACGCCATTATCATTTTTTTTTCTAAGCGGCCGACGTTGACATTTTGCACGTGTATTGTGCAAGTATTTAAGTCCTTGAACTGAACAAGGATATATGCTCTAAAATTGTAACAATGTGTTAAAAATAGAGTGTATGCATCATAGACGTTTAAATTATAGACGAGGCATATCGAGGCAAAAACTGTCCCCGTTTAAATGGGGACAGTTTTCAGTCCAGTTTGACAGTCCCCTACTTTTGGGGATTTTGACATTTGAAGTATGGTGAAATAAAGATGGCTGACATGTATGGTGACAGGTATGGTGAAAATGACCGTAACTTTTTCGTGTGGGAAGATTTGTTCTGTCAAATGTACGTCATAGCCCATCCTTAGTTTTGAAATCTTTGGTATGCATTGTGTACTCAGTACTTTTGGGGATTTTGACATTTGAAGTATGGTGAAATAAATATGGCTGACATGTATGGTGACAGGTATGGTGAAAATGAGCGTAACTTTTTCGTGTGGGAAGATTTGTTCTGTCAAATGTACGTCATAGCCCATCCTTAGTTTTGAAATCTTTGGTATGCATTGTGTACTCAGTACTGCGTATGAAGGGGAGGTTGTTTCGAGGTCTTATAATAGTAATAATATATAGAATATTAGATAGGCATATCTTAATTTCCTTTTTAAATAAATGGATAAGCTTTGGTAGATTAATTTAATGGCCTATATAAATATATAACACTTCCATAACTTGTAATGAGAATGTCAAGTAAATATTCAACGTATGTCGTATATTGTATAGTACCTGGGTAACTGAGCTTTGCTCGGAGTTCAAGTAGATATAAAAATAAAAATGAATCGCAAAAACAATTATCTGACCGGGATTCGAACCTACCGCATTCGAACAACGCAAAAATAATACATATACGTATGCCAAATTGCCAATCGGACTGACATACTTAATTGAGTCGAAATTATTGAAATTATTGTTGCACGACGAAAGAAAAAACACATATTATATACTTAAAAATGCGCATTTTTCCAGGGACAAGACCGAGCTAGATCGATTAATTATTCTCCCCTAAAACTCCCTGCATACTCAATTTCATGGTAAAACTTGCAGTTTTCGAGAAACCGATAATATACATACAAGATTGTCTCGTTTAAAGTTTAAGATTAACAATAACAACAACAACATATAAATCCTTTGCTCATCAATGAACCAGTTTTTTTCCGAACTTTCTCCCTATTGAAAAGGGGAACTCTTCTGAATGCTACATACGCTACGCGCAGAGCTACACGCGCTACGCGTTACGTTCCAAAGCTCCTAATTATTCAAAATAGATAATGAAGAAGAAAATAAACTATTATCATACTTTAAACGAGCCATTCTTGTGTAGATCATCATCATCAATCAGAATCTCAGAAACGGCAGCAAGTATTATAATTAAATTTAGTATGCATGGATTTTTGGGGGAGAACAATCGATCTAGCTAGGTCTTATCTCTGGGAAACCGCACATTTTCAAAGTTTATAATTATTGATAGTCCTGAAACAATAGGTATATCAACTTTTTAACTCTATTTATGTCTGTCCTAATGGCACTTTGGTATGCGAATGTATAATTTTTGCGTTATTGGCAAATTGGTGTCGCGGGTTCGAATACCGGTCAGACGAATATTTTTGCGATTCTTTATATTTTTTAAACCTGCTCCGAGCTAAGCTCGCTTATAGCGGCATTATGTAATAAATTACTATCTAGATACCATACTCATTACAATTTCATTCGATATGGAATATTCCATAGCCTGCGTAATATACTAAACTAATGATTTTATGTCATTACTGCAGCACATAGTTGCAAATTCCCTTCATACTACCTTCAGCCTAATTCGGTTTTAATAGACGCTTCGATCCGTAAAGGCATATCTGATCAGATACAAGATAGAAATAATTACTGTCGCGGATATCAAATGTTAATTTTGCTACCATAGACTTGTACATAAGGACAGACTTCGTATGCAATTAGCCTTAAAAAATTTGTCATATCTGACAAGAATCGATCGGACTATGATGTAAACGACTGAACTAAGGCTTTAATTTTGAAATTATTATGAAATGCCTTATGTACTTTAAAAAAAACTAAGGACTTTTCATCCTTTATTGTATGATTTATACAGTATTCTACAACCGAAGTAACAACTCTTGAAATACTGTAGTGCCTGGGACAGTCGGTTTTTAAATGTCGTATGGTTGCCCAAGCACATACGGCATTCTCACAACACAGTCAATCCAGAGGAATGACTGGTCAATACGTCCGGGGTCAACCATGTGCGGATTTCCTCACGATGTTTTCCTTCACCGTTGGAGCATTCGTACTTGAGATCTGAAAAAGTCTAATTGGTACACGCCTGCACACCTGCACTCTCTCGAGTGCGAAACGGTCTACCCACTAGGCCACGGAGCTCTCGAACTGTAATTACAACAATTATTGATATTATTCTACTTTCACCTATAATATTATGTCTCGACCATCTTTTTTACTATTTTGCCGTAATTTTGCAGCGCAACCCTGACCTCTATATTGTCAAATGTAAAAAGGCACTCAAAAAAGGTCATTTTTTGAGTGCCTTTTTATAACGCTTATATTAGTTTCACCTATATGTTTGCTTGCTTGTAACGATTCCTTTGGGCTCGATTTTGTCCTACTTTGAACGATCAGATTTAATTCAAACTTTGCACACCTGTCAAAGATCGATGACAATGCAATAATTCGATTTAATTTAATTTTAATAATTAAACAATTTTTAATTTAAATAATTAAAAAAATAATAATTTTAAAAATTAAAATTATAATTTACTATAATAAATAAGTTCCAGACTTACTCTTTGGCAAATCGTACTAAAAAGCAAAAAATAAATTATAGTTTAAAAAAATTAAAAAATCATGCTTTTATAGAAATCTAACTAAAAAATAAAAAATAAAATTTAATAAATTTGGATTAAGAATAGTGTAAATGAAAAATAAATGTTTATTATTGTAAAAAAGCGTGGGGTGCATAGTGTCAATAGTTATAAACATTGTATTGGCAGATATGAGAAGGATCTTCACTTTGATAATATCTTAAAAATCACTTTAAACGAAATCTGACCGTTTGAAGTGGATCAAAATCAAATTACTGGAGTCGGTTACATACTAACAAACGTACAGATGAAGACACTGCACCCCACGCTTTTTTACAATAATAAACATTTATTTTTCATTTACACTATTCTTAATCCAAATTTATTCATTTTTTTTATTTTTTAGTTACATTTTCTATAAAAGCGTCATTTTTTAGTTTTTTTAAACTATAATTTAGCCAGTAATATAATATATGGGAACACTAAATGCGATCAACATTTTATGTGGAGAGCTTTTACGTTTCGGGGGAGAGCGGGCATCTGTCCTATACGGTATTTATATTGATATGGATTTATATGTCACAAAATAAAAAGGTCCGCTTAAATCGCTGAAAATGTTATAAGGAAATGTTTTTTTTTTTTACTTTCTTTTACTTTCTTTAAGTTAGAAAGTAACATGGAGTGATTTCAAAAAGTGGAGCAACTATCAGAGATTTCCCTCTATGATTCATACAAGAATATTGAAGCAAAATAGACTATCAATCCCTTCGTAGACTTGTGAGTGAATTGGCCACAATCAATAAATCTGACCGTATCCGTGGACGTCCGCCGCCCGCTTCCGGCCGGCTCCCCCATCATTATCGTCAAAGACAAAACATCTCTAAACAAGACGGAATTATAATTGTTAATGATTTTGTTGGTTTTGTTGGAAAATATGATCCAGTATAAGTGAAAGTTAGCAAATGTAAAGTACCTACTGCCTACCAAGTTCATATAACAAATTATAATTAAAACTACTTTGTACTATTGAAAAAGTTGCCGCTCGACCAGGCATAGGATGAAAATCGTTTAACAGCGCCGCTGAATCGTGGGCACGCACACACGCTCACGTGTAAATACGTAGTTCAACCACGTCTGCAGTCGTTGCGGTAGTTTCTTTTGTGTATAAATATATTGAGGCGTCCTACTGCAAAGGAATATGTTTAGAAACTGCTCGACTCGACTTAGAAACAACATCGACCAAGTTCCTGGGTCGATATTGTACGTATAGAAAACCTATTTTGATTGGGACCTACATACTTAATTAGTGAAAATTACCGCTGTTATGAAAGCTACGCTGAAAATATTGGAGTCTCCCTAAGAGGACAATATTTGGTAATATTCTAATGCTTAGTTTTATATTATTTTCTTTGTCTACTTTTATGATGACATAGTATATGCTTTCTGCAGTTTAATAGTATTAGGTAATTACAATATAGTATTGTAAAACTATTTCTCATTAGATAAGTCCCTATGCAAAGAACAAGCAGATATATTTTCTTGTAAGTATTTTGAGTGTCCATTTTTTGTCTTTCGCGCAAAAATTGTTATCATCTTACGAACATCTGCGATTCACTTCCTTCCTCAAAAACATATCTGTTATTTTGAACCTTATTCGCCTGTATCAAGGTACAACTTTTCAAATTATCTCTGACATCTGGGAGATAGTTTTATTATCTATGCAAGTATTTTATCTGTGGGACTTAGACAAGGGCGCAGTGTTTGGCGCCAATTTTTTCTAACCTCACACATTGTTGACTGCTGATTAGTAGAATTTATTGACAAATGAGGTATGGTGACAATATTACTAAATAAGGCGAATAAGAATTTTGGATCAGCCCCACAAAAAAAAGGCTAAAAGTGTCCACACTTAAACTGCCCCACTTTTAGGGTTGTTTGGGGCAGTCGACATATTTTGTCATCTTGACATAGGTATGCTTTCCGCAGTTAATAATCAGTCCGCATTTATTTGAAATAGTCTTCTAAAATCAAGATATTTTTTCTCTCAAATGTACGTCTTAAAGCCTAGTTTTGCAACAGAAGTCATTGGCTTTAACACTAAAGCGCCATACTCACGTTTTCTGCAAATCCAGCACCGGTATTAATAACGGCCATTAGAATCGGTGCTGGATTTGCAGGCTGGACGGTGCGTAAGGCCCTTAATATTATAATGGTTTAAACTATTTCATTTTTTAATTAAAAATACCTAACATTGTAAGTACACATTAGGTAGGTACCTTTAACTACTACTACCTACAATACCAACATAAATGGTTGTAAAATACTCTTGTCTAGAAATGGGATAGATTATATTATGCTACAAAAATTAAGTATAATAACTACATTACTACCCTTTTAAAATGCATATTATATATCCTTACTTCCTTACTAATATTATAAATGTGAAAGCGTGGATGTTTGTTACGCTTTCACGCAAAAACTACTGAACGGATTTCGATGAAATTCGGTATGGTAGTAGTTTAGACTCTCGATTAAAACATAGGCTACTTTTTATCCCGAAAAAGTAGTGTTCCCGAGGGATACTATACTTACGCGGGCGGAGCCGCGAGCAACAGCTAGTAGTCTATAATTAGAAGTTTTCTATCTGGCTAAGTTATCTTTGTATTTTGTAACCAATCGATAGATCAGTAGGTTCAAATCCATGCGCTTAGCGGAGATAAAGCTTGGTGTACACGTGAAATTTAAAAAGGTTACATCCCTAATATCGATTTGAAAGTGCTACAATAATTATTAAAAAATATATTTTTATTGTCATTGAAACATCATATTATGTGTTTCGTATTAAATGAACATAACGTTACATTACCAGACAAAAACCTGAGTCACGACGTAAAAAACCGCCAAACGCCGACACTAGATTACTACGGCCTCTATGAGACCGCAGATCGAAATCATAAATCATGCTCATTATATTCAAACAGGATTATTTTTTACTCGAGGAAATGTTCAAAAAAGCATCAAAAGGCTATAAGGGGGCGCCATTTTGTAAGGGTATCGGAGTATGGGGCGGGAAAATGGTGCACCGTCGACCAATCCCCGGCCCCCATTTTAAAAGGCGTTCTAAATTCCGGCCAATCCCTATCGAGAACGGCCTGATCATGCGCTTTGGTTCCGATCTATACACAAGTAAATATAATGCGGCAGTGTGGGCTCGGCCTTTGACGTGGAAGGATGCGTGTAAATGTACAGACCATTTTTTTAATACGAAGTGCCTCTTGCTTTAGTGTTTTTTAACGTAACTAGCTAGTGTCTTTAGTGTTCCTTTTGAACTACATAATATAGAAACTCGATAAAGTGTTCGTTGTTAAATTTATGCGAAATTAATTTGAGCAGCGAACTGGTCCCTTGTTGAGTGACATCATCATAATCATCTCCACCAGTGATGGTGATGGCCAACGGCGGTGGGGGGCTGGTGCAGTCCCCACCCGACATGCTGCACCACCACAATATGATGGACACATCTTCGCACGTCGAAATGATGCCCAGTAAGTCCACTGCAAAATTTACTTTACGCTTATATTACCCTGACCTGTAGGTACAGAGTCAGACTACTGACAAATGACAGTAATTGTTTAGGTAGTTTTAAAGTTTAATATTACAAGTCTTTAAGCATATTCTACACTATAAATGCTTAAAATTTTGTAGAAATTAAAAACCTGGATAGATTTGAACCTAATACTTACTCCTCAAAGCTGTATGTAAATGCGTTTTTTAATTATAAATGATTCTAGGCGAGACATTTTTTTTTTCAAATGGCACGAACATTGTTTACACTCAATGATAGATTATGTTTTGTGTTGCTTGAAATTCAAGCTTAAAATATATCTAGTTAATAAGTACCCAACTTATGAGGCTAAGCAAAGACAGTAAGCAAATTGAACAATTAAAAAGTAATACCAACCATAATATTATTATAAGGAACTACCTGCCTCTTGGAAATGTACTAAATACTTTATGAAATAATAAGTACCAGCCACCCTGGTGTACTTAGTAATAGATTTGTATAACCTAACATGATCATTTGAAGAATATACACTAAGGATTAAAAAAGAGGGTCAGTAACAATACAATAAAGAAAATTATCAACAATAGATTTCTTGTAGCATAGGCGTATATTAAGATTTGGCGGCCCCGGGCCACTTATCTTTAGTTAGTAGGGTTTTAATTAAGGTGGTATAATTTAAAAGTTAAAAATTGATTAAATTTTATACCCAATTAGTAAAAAGTGCACTTTAGATAAAAACAATAAAATCAACATCCTTTAGTAGAACGTTGATACATAATTATTATGTATCAACGTTCTACTAAAGTTCTACTATAAAAAAATATAAAATAACTCCCCCACACCGATTTCGGTGAGGGTGGCCGGTTCCAATGAAACCAGGCCAGTTACGCAGGAGTAATTTTATAGTGCCCAAGTATGTGCGCAGTACACACGATCACTCTCTTTTCCTTTATTCTCATAAGTCATAACCCAGTGGGAAGGATAACCGACACGACTGCCGAGAGATCAGGCGCAGGTCCGACTTTTTACTTGCCCATCCGACGCATGGGTCATCTTTCTTGTCAGACAATCAGGTGATCAGCCTGCATTGTCCTAACCAAACTTGGAAACAACATTTTTTGTTATTCCAATGCGGAAATCGAACCAAGCTCTAACACATAAACAACGGAAGCTGTTTTATAATATAATATTATACTTTTTATGTAAAACGCGAGCGAGCAAAAAATTTATTCTATTTTACAGGTTAAAATCTGTTATCACTTAAAACCCCGAAAGACGAGGTTTTAAGTGATAACAGACTTAATAACTTAATACTTCGGTCGACTCTTAACTAGGTACCTATACTACGTCAGTTTCAAAATGTTGGGTCTAGATTTAAAGCAGCTGAAGCCTGAATGGAATTTGTCACGTTATTTGTTGATGTCAGTCTTTGTAATCAAAATAGCTTTCTCACTTGTCCATATGTTAGGCTAAGAACTCACGGAGCGATTATTAGTCGCGCCCGCCGAGATTGCGGGCCCGCAGCTTCTGTAGAATGCAAATATATAATATGTCAAAAATTCAAGCAAAACTCACGATCCGATTTACGCCCACGGCGTGCGCGATCGTTTGCGGGTGTCGGTGCATTGGGCGACTAGTAGAATCGCGCGGGCCGCGATCACCCGCAGCCTCGGCGATTTGCGCCCGTGCGCTCTGCGATCGATTGGCGGGCGAAATTCTTATGCTTAGATTTGCAGTCGCCCGTCTTGCGTTTTTCGATCGCCACGTGGCGAAATCGCAACCGCGGCGACTTGTAATCGCGCAAATAACCGGTCTCGTGAGTTTTGAAATAAAATCGCAGATCCACGATCGCGGCGGGCGCGACTGAAAATCGCTCCGTGAGTTCTTAGCCTTATTCATTAGAGGAAAAACTCCTTTGACAGGTGCATTATTTCCAGGCAGACATAAAACGTATACAATTACACGAAGATTCGTACTGTTGAGATTGTTGTCTGTCTGTAAAAGCGAGACATTATTGCTCTTGCTGGGGACAGTAGAACATACAGCCATAAAGCGGGACTATCCTGCCGGAATACCTGATACCGAAAACGTCCCTTTACTTGTTAGTGTAACCTAGGACTTATAATGGTATATGTTTAGCCTTTAGGTCTACAGGGATTAGGGACCACACAATACTCAGGTTATCTACATACGCAGGCTTGATCGATTGTTCGTGATAAACGAGACAACTCTTTTGTGCAACATTAGCATGGGTGAAATAGGCAAATTAATAATTTTTCAATCGTTTACCTTGAAGGTGCCCCAATCACCTCTAACAGCCTCCGTGGTCTAGTGGTTTAGAGCTTGGCTCTCGACTCGGAGGTCGTGGGTTCGATTCCCGCATTGGAATAACAAAAAATCTTGTTTCCAAGTTTGGTTAGGACAATGCAGGCTGATCACCTGATTGTCTGACAAAAAAGATGATCCATGCGTCGGATGGGCATGTAAAAAGTCGGACCTGCGCCTGATATCTCACCAGTCGTGTCGGTTATTCGTCCCACTGGGTTACGAGAGTAAAGGAAGAGAGAGTGCTCTTGTGTACTGCGCACACACTTGGGCACTATAAAATAACTCCTGCGTAGCTGTCCTGGTTTCAATTAAACCGGCCACCGTCACTGAAATCAGTGTGGGGAGCTATTGCCCCAATCACTGATCAATGATGTGTGAGTAAAAAGAAAATTAATTATTTAAGGAGAGAATTTTAAATTTTAGATTATGTGATAAATTATTGAAAACTCAAACGCTACTTTAATTAACACTTATTCAAGTCACATGCTGAAATGAACGTGTGACGGTGAGGCCATATGGGGTACTTAAGGTTTTGAGCATAATATCTCCAAGTCTTTTATCCTACTTCCTACTATATCCTACTATCCTACTAATATTATAAATGTGAAAGTTTGTGAGAATGGATGGATGTTGTTACTCTTTCACGCAAAAACTACTGAACAGATTTCGTTGAAATTTGGTATGGTAGTAGTTTAGGCTCTGGATTAAAACATAGGCTACTTTTTATCCCGAAAAAGTACAGTGTGCCTTTGGGATACTGTATTTAAGCGGGCGGAGCCGCGGGCTACAGCTAGATATTGTAGTAGTTACATAAATATATTTAGTAAAAAAATAATCCTTAGTTATTCGACTGTTAATATGGCTAATAACTAGGCACATTAGTCTGATGAATAAGTCATGTGCAAAATGTAAGAAAAGGAAATCTTGCACAACCATGGGCAAGACAGGACCCCTTAAATTGAGTGGATGTGGGCTTAATTTTGGAGTTTTTTTTTCTATAATTCTCTTTTTACCCGACTACGGTGAAGCCACAAGGAAGGGTAATGATTTTGGCAGTCTATGTATATATGTATGTATGTTTGTCGTACCGTCTAAACTACTGGTCCGATTTTAATTAATGAGGTGCCAATAGATTCGTAATGGTGCCATTACGGTATTATTATATTAGACTATATAAGTTTTTCAAAATTTTGTTTTCGAAAATTGAAGCTCAGATTCTAACATCTAAAAAAATTTAACGGAGATCATCATCACGTGTTTCGTAAAAGAAAGTTATTGGCGAGCACATTACAAATATGTAAAAATATATTATGTCGTATTGATTAATATCAAAATACACGTTTAAAATGCGGTCGTACAATTCGTATAAGCCCAGTTGTCCAATTTTCGAACATTACGTAATTTATGAGTATAAAATATAATTTATATATTATATTATAGTACGTACCTTCATAAAATATATTTTATTTAATAAATAAAAAATTTATAGACAATGCATAACAAAATGAAAAATTTAAATAACCTCGGCTCGACCACGGCTCTAGCTTCACCATCTTTGTACCTATGCATTTCTGGATTTCTATGTGAATTATTTTCTAGTTTCGGCTTTTTTAGACCCTTTTTTACGTAGTCGGGTTATAGTTTTTTTATGTCTTGTCAGCTTTTATCATATAACGCTTTAAATACCACATGATCCTTTTGTTTTTGAAATTTCTGTTTCTTTAACATTAGCAACATAATTATTATGCTTCGTATACTAATTCGTTATCGACTGTCACTTGTATGGGCACTGCTACAATTTTCATACAATTCTGTTTCGATAACGTTACGAATACGTAGTTGTCAATTGTTCCTGCTAACCCTCCTGATGTCCTTGGCAATCTTCGTTTCGATGATATACGATGTATGAAAACAACGTCTGCCAAAAGACATTGAGGGCTTGGTTGTACTGTACTTACCTATAACATAGTTGATTTCTTAGGTTTACGCGAATATTGTTCATTGTTTTAAACACTTACGTATTGTGTCGCGGTGCACTTTTCTTTTTCCCGACGTTTCGGCTACTTTCCATAGACATAATCCGTAAGTGTTTAAAACTATAACATAGTTGTTACATAGAAAACAGGCACGGTCGGTAGCTTGCGGAAACTTCCATTACGCTACGCTACAAGTTATAATAGTCTATGAAACTAAGGGTGGAGTTTCCTTAGATCAAATTAAGAGTTTCCTTTTACGCCTACAGTTCCTAGTGTGAAGCGTCTGCTTATTAAATTTCTTACACGTATTTTAATTGACAAGGGTTTTATTTAAGTAGAAAATGTTGTTTTTTTATCTCACTTAGTCTAACTCGTAATAATATATGGGCATGTTTTACAATCGCCTACTAAGTTTTGAAGCTTATCCGGAAATTTTGTCGTTGCTTACTGTATACTGAGCGAAGAGACGAAGCTTCTGGATAAACCATTTGTCACTTATTATTATTCGATTGCGAAACAGGCCCTTAGTGTAATATAAAATTCGTAGTAATATAACATACCTAATAACGTAGTATGAGTAGTGATTAAAAAAAATACCAATTTACTTACCAATTTCATGATCTTATAGGTTCTTGGATACCTACAGCCTAACCTAACTTAACTTACCCATTTTCCTATAGGTTGTCAATTTTAAACCAAATAGTTGTTTAAACGTATCATAAAACGACATACATACATACATTTTATTCAGCTTTTATCATTTACATGTATAGTAAGTTTACCTTCTATTCTAAATTCGAATGTCTTTAAGAGGAAAGATTTGTTTGTATGTTTGTTTGCATTGAATAGGCTCCGAAACTACTGGACCGATTTTGATGAAATTAAGCACAGAAGTAGATCAGACCACGAGGAAGGACATAGGCTACTTTTTATCGCGGAAATGTACGGTTCCCGCGACATTTCCTTTAGCGCGGGTAACATCTAGTAACTTAATAAAAGAATTTAAAATAGGCTAAAACGAATAACCCTTTTTACCTACTAGGGTGTAAATAACCACATAATGAGCTCTGATAACTGTTTGTTAATTGTAACTAAACAATAACAGTTCACGCCAATTAGACACCACATTATCTACGCTGTCTACGCATAATTGACAAGAAAATGGGATACTTACCTTATCTTTTTCACATGTTTAATTTTCTGACTGGTAATGTCATAATAAAAACGCGTAAATTTATCTCGTAACTTTTCAACAATCTATCCATTGTTGGAGATTTTTTTAATATTCTGCCTAACGGATGCATGCGACGGATCCTTAAAAGCTGGTGCCTTTAGGCAAAGGAAAACTACCTCCTATAAGAGTTTAAATTTATTCAAACGAGTTTTCAAAGCGAGCGGTTGGTTTGGTATTTTAGGATTAACTTAATTTTCATTATAGCTTTTTATAACTTTTTTAATTAGTTGACCGGTTTCCTTGCCTAATTAAAAGTTTTATACACGTACATAGATAATAAAAGTGTCGTAAAATCTGTTTAGTATATATATCAGCTTTTATGAAATAAAAAAACAATATTTTATTTCTTATATATCTTTGGAATCTAGGTACCTATCTTACCTATTTTTTTTTACTTTGTTAAATACCTACCTATACAGTCAAGATGAAGTTATACATTTTTCCTTTTTGCCCTCTTTATTACAATAATAAAATATTAAGATATTAGTTTTTTTACCCGACTACGGCGAAGCCAAAAGGAAAGGATTTTGGCAGTCTATGTATGTTATATGTATGTATGGTTTTTCCAACGTTGCGCCTAAACCACTGGTCCGATTTTAATAAATGAGGTGTCAAGAGATTCGTAATAATGGCCCGGATAACATTGGGCTATATAGTTTACGTACTCTGGTTATATATTTTTTTATAAAAATTGTAGTCTAACGAAACATAACTTTAAGTTCCATTCCTTTAATAAAGGATTTCATGATGATGTTAAGTAACAAAATAAAGGGGGATGGTTCATGATTGATTTATAAGTAGCGGGGTCGGAGCGACCGGGGTATTATTTCTGCTAATGCAAGCGCAACCGACCATTAGAGGGTTACGAGATTTATAGACAGTTTCGGTATGGGTTAAGATTACGTTTGGGATTTTCTGTGTACTTTTTAACCTGTTTGTAACATTGTACTATAGGTACACCATACCGGTAACTATTGGTACTATGGGTCTAGCAGGAACAATTGACAGTTATTCCGTATTCCGATTATTAACGGCTATATATATATATATATATATATATATATATATATATATATATATAGCCGTTAATAATCGGTATCTCAATTAGCGGCTACAAGAATTACCGTGAAATTTAGCCTGCAGGGAGTTTTGAGGGAGAATAATCGATCTAGATCCTATCTAGATCCTATATAGAAGACCTATCTTATCCCTAGAAACTGCGCATTTTTAAGCAATATTTGTCTTTTTATTTCGTCGTGAAATAATATATCAATAATTTCGACTCTCTTACGTCAGTCTGATTGGTAGCTTGGTATGTACGTATAATTTTTGCATTGTTAGGAAATTCGGAATGTGGTGGGTTCGAATCCCGGTAAGATAAATATTTTTGTGATTCTTATTATATCTTTTTCAATTATATATTTTTTTATTTTTATTATTATTTTGTCGTTCTACTAAAGCACCGGTCAAAGCTGAGTCAATCAGGTACTTTCATTCTATAACGTTACGTTTACGCCGCTGTCAAATGTTCCTGCTAGGCCCCCTGGGTAGTTTAAGTACCTAAACGTAAGATAGTAAGATACCTAATACTTACGTATCACCTACACCCTACCCTACATCCTCATACCTCATACCTTCCTACCTAAGTCTACGTCGGCTAAAAAGAAGCTTCTATTCATAAGTAGTTCACACAAAATGCTCAGGTTGGTTTTTAATTCCAATAAATGAGATCTTAACGAGACACTTTTAACTTTTAAGACCGTTTTTACCTAGCGATATCTACCTGAATTATAATAAAAGTAATAAATTCTTTATTTGCACAATTACAAAAACAAAATAGTGTATTCTGAAAAAAGTGCAAAATGGCGGTCTTACCACTTAAAGCTGTTTCTTCCAGACAACCATTGACGCAGTGAAAGAAAAATTACAATTATATTAGCATACAAATGGTTATTTAAAAATGACACATACCTACAAACAACACTAGTGTAATAGTGTTGTTTGTAGGTATGTGTCATTTTTTAATATAACAATTTATATAATATTTATATAAACTACACACATTTACACAGATCCACATTACAGAACGGTATAATATTGTGTCCCACAAAAACATTTCATTTAAAATGATGCCAAGACGAGACGAAATGATTCGCACTGTCCAAAAGTTATCAGATCTTATCTAGAAAAAGCTTTTGACTCTAGACGCCCTAACTCCTACAAGAGCTAACTTTACAAATACTACATTTTAGTCAAAGTATGTGGCTTGGCCAATTCGCTACTAAAAATATTTATTTTACCTGATCATTATACGTGTATATTACACTGCTCATGTAGAAACGAACACATCCAAAAAAAAATCGTCCATCTGGTATAATCCAAACCCAAGTTATGAGGGTTAAAAAAATCGAAAAAATCGAATGGTGGTTAGGTAATGCCTTTGCGCTTCGTTTGGCTCGTTTTGGCGTGGACACTACAGTGCCCCCAGATGATAATCTAAATCTACACCTACCTAGGCACCTGCTAGTAACTACCTAGTTATACCTAAAAGCTTTTTATTTATCTTGTGCTGTTACCTTTTCGTATGTAGTCAGTGGTCACGCATATCTATTTTTGCATATTATTTAGTCACACGTTTCAATATAAATTGAAATTATCTTATGAAAATGTTAACTAGTATCCGTTAAGTGCTGATATTGAATGGATGAAAATATAAATTGTAATAAAAAACCGACCAAGTGCGAGTCGGACTCGTGCACGTAGGGTTCCGTACAAAACGAAAAAAGTCTCGTTTATATTCAAGCCCCGCTTATATATTTATTTTTTCTGTTTGTAGTATTTTTTGTTATAACGGCAACAGAAGTAGGTCTACATCTTCTGTGAAAATTTCAACTCTACGTATCACGGTTCATGAGACGGCCTGGTGATAGACGGATGGGCGGACGGACGGACGGACAGCGAATTCTCAGTAATAGCTGGTCCCGTTTTTACCCTTTGGTAAAAGTACCCTTGGACACGGAACCCTAAAATTATGTATCGACTCCATCAGGGCATGTCTACTTGACAACTTTTGATACGATATTGACATCTTATTAACATTTATAATTATTGTCTTACAAAGTATCATCCAGATCCATAATGAAGAATATCGAAAGAAGTTATTTCAACTCAAGCGAAACGAAAAAACTTGAATTAAAATGAAACAATCCAATGCTATCATACCTAACATATCTGTGTATATAATTATTAGTTCGTTTGATTCCAACTTAAATATTAAGCATTTATAAGTCATCACATAGCTAGTAAGTTAGTAATTAGGTAAATATACCGCCATTTTATGGTACAATTAATATTTACAATGATTTATGATATGAATAACTATATCTTCTATATGGCTATAACTATGGCTTCTGCCAAAATCATTACGCTTATTTATACCCGACTACGGCGAAGCCAAAAGAAAGGGTAATTATTTTGGCCAATCTATGTATGTACTATGTATGTATGTATGTTTGTTCCCTCGTAGCGTCTAAACTACTGATTTTAATAAATGAGGTGTCAATAGATTCGTAATGATGCCGCGGGTAACATAGGCTATATAATTTTTTCAAAATTTTGTATTTCCTAAATTAATCCTCAGATTCTAACATTTACAAAAATTAAACCGAGATAATCATCACGTGTTTGGTATAAAAAGAAATATCTTGGCAAGCACATTACAAATATGTAAAAAAATATATTAAATCATATTGTTTAATATCAAAATACACATTTAAAATGCGGTCGTACAATTCGTACCTACAGCCCATTTGTCCAATTTTCGAGTATTACTTATTATAAGACTATAAATATATAATTTATATAGGTATTATAGTACCTACATAAAGTAAATTTTATTTAATAAATATAATTTTTATAGATAATACAGTATAACAAAATAAAAAAAATTAAATAACCTCGGAATTGTCAAGCAGTGAACGAGCCGATGATGATGAATTATGTTAAGGACACTCTCGATCTTGTTAGCTTTCAAACAAAAAAAACTAGGTTAAAATGGGTTAATCGGTTCATCTGTTTTTAATTAGATAACTAATGCAGATGAAATAAATTATTACCACTTTTATTACTTATTCGTTGGATAGATGTCACTATACGGGTCTCGCATATTTCTGAATCGCAGTATTTGTATGATCTCAGTTGCGTTTCTTGATTATCATAATATTAATATTGTAAGGTTGTGTTACCGAGGATATTGTAAGTTGTGGCACGTCGCGAAAATTTACTGAATGTCTTTTTATTAAAACTTTTATTTAAACTTTCATGAATTTAAACTTTCGCGACCGGACTCGGCAGCCTGTCTCGGATGGCAGGGTAAGGTTTTGTCAACGGAGATATCGAACAACTTGATCCATTAGAATATGATTTATTACTGAACCATCAATAAAAGACATATTGACATTATATTGGCACATCATTTATTAAAATCGGTCCAGTAGTTTAGGCGCTACGGTGGAACAAACATACATATATCTATAAATAAAAAAATAAAATAAAAAAATATATTTGCACAGAAATAAAATGCAGTAGGTACCTACATTGTTTAACATAAAATTGCCGGACTTCCAGCTTTAAGCGGTTTCTTCCAGACAACCATCGCTGCAGCGAGAGAAAAAAATGGAGTAATATTACCTAGTTCCATACAAATGTAGCTACATTTACATACATAGCTTTTAGCTTTTAAGAGTAAAATATATTACATATTATAACAACAATAAATAAACTACACACATTTACGCAGATATAATAAAAATATAATAAAAGTAGATACAAAAATATAATAATTTTATAACACATACCTGCCTACACATGAAGTTTTACAAAGTCAGAGCTAAGTCGAGATAGTAGCCTTTTACACGTTTTTTTTAAAGATATTGTTTCTTATTTTTGTATGATATCAGGTAATGTGTTCCAGAGACGAATAGCGGAAATGGTGAAAGAAGAGCTATAGAATGAAGTTTTGTGAGAAGGAAACGCAAGAGTGAGTTTGTTAGCTACACACACAGACTGCCAAAATCTAATTTCCTTTTGGCTTCCCCGTAGTCGGGTAAAAACAAACTACACGTTTAATGCCCTTTTTAGCCACATTACAATTATCATCCTAAGGACATTTATAAATGTCCAACAATTGTATTTATAATAATATAATTGTTTCCCGTCACGGTTTCGGTTCACTAATATTAAGGTCACTGGTCATCAAGAGCAAACCCTTATAATAATTTGCCAAGCGAATAATACCAGTTAGAGTTTGGGTAGGTACCTGGTAAGTGTTACCTACCGTATGTGACTTGAGGATATAGCACCATTGTCCATTAGTCATAAACATTTACCAATCTATTATTTTAAGAATTACAAACATCTAATTTATATTATTGCCTCCATATGAATAATAATTTTATGTCTTCATACAAATAAATTATGAAATAAAAGATAAGATTTGATAAGGATAGATAACATGTACATAAGATTACATTAATTTTCTTATTTTCATAATAACAATAATTTTAATAATTTATTATGTTGAGGAAAGTGGTCGTTTACATTGACCAAGCCGACATCTTTCTTGTATTTTCGTATATAAATAATAATAAACACATTTGTGTAGTTGTAAATACTGAAATTAAGATAAGGTATATCACATTGATAAGATACAGATAAGATTGAAATTTTTATTTTTATGAATGACACAAGTTAGGAATATGTCACGGGCACTCAGGAGTACTATAATTGTAGGCACCTGTAATCTGTATGTAACATTCGGCATTCCACCTAAACTTAAGCAGCCAGCCAGATCAGTATTTCGATTAGGTCCTGTTTCACAATCGCCTAGTAACTGTCGAATAGCTTATCCTGCAGTTTTGTCACTGCTTACTTTATATCGAGCAACAGAGACAAATCATGCAAATAAGCTTTCTGACAACCCATGAAACGTGTAGGTATCAAGTTCTGAATAGTGCTACCCAACTTACATGACCAAATAAACAAGTATATAAAGTATTACATTGCACTTAAAGTCTATATGTATTATATAGGGATGTAATACTTAATAATACGAAAATAAGAAAACATTTTCGTAGGTATCTATTACCTACCTATGCGCAAGTTATATTGTATCCGAGAGGCAACAATTGACAACGTATTACGTATACGTATTCGTCACGTTATCGAATGAGAATCGTATGAAATGATAGCGCCTATACAATTATGATTCGATAATTTGCGAATACACTGTCGTCAATTATTCATGCTAAGCCCTCTGAAAATCTTTTATGTTTTTGCTGTAGAGAGGTACTTTTCTTTCCATCCAGCCATGCCAGAAAAAAATACAAGACATAAATGAGTGTTTGCAGAGCCAGACGCCAGCTCAATCGAAGGCCAGTTTCATATTCCAACTGTTTGCAGACATTCTGCTTTATTGCCACAGGACATTCTAAGTAGCTATGTAAACATCTATCTTTAGAACAGACTAGTAGATACGTAGGCCCATGTCATTAAAGAAAGATCGGAAAACAAAGTAACGACATAAGACGTATGGAAAGTTAAATCTATTTAGTAATATTCATAAGGGAAGCCGATATGATGTCGAGTTGTATACACGCCTCGCTACTGCAACCTACCATGTCTGTGAAGGCCAAGAACCTTCGAAGTAAATTCTGTCTGCAGATTGCAGTTGACTAGCGTGGCGGAACAATATGGTCTTATCGTTCTTACATTGTGGAGAGAAGTTGGCGGAGTGTGTTCATAGCGAAGAGGATATAAGAAGCGAAGTGTCGACAGACTGGGGACTTGAATGAACTTGGAGGGTGTAATAGAATTCTGTGTGCTGAGTGCGAGTTTTTGTTGTTCGCCGTGAAGAAGTTAACTGAAATTAGTACGGCACCGAATTAGTTACCTTTGTTTGTCACTAGGGGCGCTGTTTCGATACCATATGAATTGTAGTAAACTTCTTCACGGCGAACAGTGACAAAAACTCGCATTCGCTCCGAACACACTCTATTTCTGACTGCTAAAGCACTGTATATAATTGTTATTATTGGATTTCGTTTTTTCATTCCGATCGATCGATCGATCGATCGATCCATTCGGATCGTCGGCATTTTTTATTTACATGAATAATTTATTTAGTTTGTATTTAATTATTATATGGATGATCTAACGGAGTGGCGTAGTTCGCAAAAACAACTCCTTAAATAGTTGGCGTTAGAAACACCTACCTAATATCTACATATATATACAAAGGTGTAACAATAATAAAAACATTAAACTACTTGAAATACCGTTTTTTTTTTGTTTGTATTATGTCAATTTATAAAAATATTACACACATTAAAATATAGATCGGTTTTTAAATGAAATGTCATTCGATGTAATATTTATAAGATGTAATATTTATATTTATTTATATTCATAAGCTATAAAAATTAACTAAAAACAGTAGAAAAAAACACGTCATAAAATAATATTTTATGGAATTATTATAATGCATTTTCAATAAATTAAGTATGTGTGTATATTGTATACCATAATTCTCTTTGTATTCTATTATCAATAAAAATAAAGTGTCAATGCTAGTTTTCTACTATAGCTTTATATGTAGCTTTTTATATTTCAACTTATTTTGTTATAATATGTTTAGTGGTATTAATTAGTCAAGAAATACCTCAGCTTCGTGGTTACGTACACAAAGGGTATTATACCGTTTGGGTACGGGACCTTGTTACTGAGCTTCGCTGTCTGCTTGTCTGTCTGTCCGTCTGTCACCAGACTGTATCTCCGTAACCGTGATAGCTACACAAAATTCGGACCATAAAGCTAAGCCCACCACGGACCACCAAAGCACGTTTTATGAGGGTGCGAAGTCGGTAGCTTGCACCTACTTCCTAACACTTACGCCGCCGCCAGACAAAAAAACACGTCTGACTATTTGACAAAGTCATGATAAGGTGTTAAAATGTAATTTTAAAGGAGTCCACAGCTTTACATTTCACACAGAGTGGACGTTTGGCTCGAGTTTTGAACCCGACTAAGACCTGTTCAGTATAAAAAAATGATTAATTAGGTATTAGACATTGATTTATAGGTAGGTATTTTCTAAGCTACACGTCTGACGTCTGGCTTCTTGATCCAGGTATTCAATAATATAAACAAATTACTTTAGTTAGGTAGTATAATTTTCAAATTCAATAAAAAGTGAGGCCAGTTTTTACCGTTACATGCATAAAAACCCACACACCGCAATAGCTCGCCTAGTTCGTTACTTGTGTCAATGTGTGCGCGTGACGCTGTGTGGCACGAGGCGAGGTGTAGTTTAGTTTTCTTATCTGGTCTGAATTAATAAAATTTTGAGGTGTTGATCTATGCTCTACGCAGTATCCACTTGTTAGATTCTTGACATTAATTATTTTAAGTGTAAGCATACATTTTACGAATACTACACCAAAGTATAATTAGCAAATTTTTGGCACATACATAAAATGGCTAAAATAAAATGGCCTACTGTCACAGATTACTAAATAGTTAGTTACTACGTAACTATTGTGTCAATATACATAGAAGCAATTTAATCATTAAAGTTAAGCTCTTGTAATAATTTGCTAATTTTAAAATAACATTTTTTATAATCAATTATGTGTGAACAACGGACAACCTGTAAACTACTTTTTCAATTTTAATTAATCTTAATCAAAGGGTAAAAACGGGTCCCTATAAATTATAACTGGATCCCATACAAAAAAAAACCTGATTTCTTCGCTCTTTTAGTAGTGCTCGATATTAGTACTATAGGTGTATAAATATAGCTAATGAACGGGAACCCTTCGTACGCCAGTCCGACTCGACTTGGCTAGTTTTGTAACATGAGGAAACGCTTTATGAAGTTATGCATCCCCAGCAGACTGGGGACGAGTGACCGGGGTGGAACTCGTCCCGGTCCGAGGTAGTGAGCGCACCGAACTCCGAGCACCGAGATAAATGATCCTCCGCTGTGGTACTGGACCGCCGGACCCACAATAGTGATACCAGCAGCGGCTCAGTGCGGCGCGGCGTGTGGTTGCAGAGACAAACAAGCGAAACGGCAAGCTGTCTACAACAGCTGCCAACTTCTTCGGCATACCGGTCCGAGGCACCCGTAGAGGTTACCTTTATAAAAATTATATTTTTATTTTATTATTTCGATTATGACAGTATTTATCGTGGTATTTATAATGTTATATCAATTACTTTCTCAATATTAAACACTTATTCCTTATAAAATAATGTAGCAACATTTATGTAGGTAATGTAGGTCAATAAAAATGTATAATATTTGTTATAAATTCAGTCAGATGCAAAATAATGACGGGCAGATGTGTTTTTGCCCACTTTCATTTGTTAACTTATGACTTTATAACTGCAATAATATCATCGAAAGTAGGGTTTCCTTTCTTAAAATGAACACATGCAATGTTATAGTTTTTTGAAATATTAAAATTTAAATTTTACAAAGAAAAAAGTTCTATTATTACTTTTGTCGTAAAGTTAAAAAAAAAACGAATTGGCCAAATTCCTTTGCTGACGTAGTTCCCATTTTACACAACACACTAATAAAATGATACCCCATTAAATAAAATAATATTAAATAATTTTAGAATCGATCCTGGGGGGTCTAAACAGGCCACTTTAGGTGTTTCATATTATGTGTTCATATATATATATTTTTATTTTTTTTTATTAAATAAGGGGGCAAGCGAGCAAACGGGTTACCTGATGGTAAGCAACTATCGTCGCCCATGGACACTCGCAACATCAGAAGAGCTGCAGGTGCGTTGCCGGCCTTTTAAGAGGGAATACGCTCTCTTCTTTCTTTTTTCCATACAAAAATCGTGAAATTGTAAAATGTCTACATGATCTGATTTCATCATATTAGAGACATCAATAGAAATGCGTAAAATGGCGCACATAATATGAGTTGAAAAAAATATATGAATCATAATATGAAACACCTAAAGGGCCCTTTTAGACCCCCAGGACTTACAACATCAACTATTTTGAAGGCATGAGTCATTTATTTATAGTATGGGCACCAGTGAGTGCCAGTGATGACAAAAACATGCTAAATATTTTAAACTTTATTTTTAGAACTTTCATAATAAAACACGGTCAGTGGCAGATTTAAAGTAAAAATGCACAAAAAAGTATGAAATAAAACTCATTTTCTAAATAGTTTCTCCATTTAAATTCGGCTAAATTTTTAACTATTTCTCTACTCAATCTTCATAATTTTATAGAACTTATGTTCAAATATTGCAAGTACCAGCATTCTTGTGCATTTTTACTTTGGCTGTCAGTTTTAATTTTTTTGTTTAATATAATAACTTTTCTCTTTTGAGTTATAGTTAGTTATTATATTACTATTAACACAATTTAAGGTAAGGTTATAAATACAAAACAGCTATTTTTACTGTCTCGGCAAAACAAACTAAAGCGTTATTTTATGCCAGTTTTCTGAGAGGCCGTGGTATTTACTCAAATAAGCATTACCGATCTGTGGACTAATAAACAATCACCAGTGGTGAAAATGATTAGATACTCTATTATTAAATAATTATTTATCTATTGTAGTACCTACTCGGCGGAAAAAATGTAGCAGTAAGCATTAATTTACTATAGTGATGATGATGATCACGAATATAACTTTGGCAATAGCAAAATTTCAAAGACATTGATGTCCGTATACAAAACTCTGATGAGTAATGAGTACCTATGTCATCATAATAATATGATGGTGTATCGTGTGAAAATGGTGGTGATGATGATGATTATTGTAAGTGGTATAGTGGCATATGCTTGCAGTTCTGTAAACAACGCCAAAATCCTCAAACATGTATCTATAAGGCCTCGGGAGATCTGTTCAGTACTTTTCGAGCCATTCACTATATGTGTCCATTTAAAATTCGAAGAGTTCTCTATTCATCATCGAAAAGTTATATACAGCCGAACGTATAACCGCCTCCTTTTCGGTAATCGATACTTTCTATTCATATAGTTATTAAAGCCAATGTAAAAACCGGACAAGAGCGAGTCGGACTCGCCCTCTACCCTGGGTTCCGTACAAAGCAGGAACATCATAAATAGTTCAGAAATCCAGTCTCGTAGTATTTATCGAGCCTGAAAATGGGTGATGAGATTTAGAAGCTGTTATTTCTTATATTTTTATTTTTAATAGAAATTTGGTATACCTACCAAGTTTCTATTGTTGCGTTGTAAAAAATAAATAAAATATGTTTTTCAATGCTCACATCAAGCACTTTCAAATGATGCCCCATTTGAACTATTAAGCGTAAACATAAAATTTCGAACCCCCGTTAAACTTTCTACTATTTTGTGTGATTTTATTACCAATTTTTCTCAAAAACGGCCATTTTTCGTTAACTTAGAAGTCAGATTTTTTAACAGCTGCAAGGGACCGTAGGGCGTAGACCTATTAATATAGGGTTTTAATTTTCAACTCCATACCTTCACGCATTCCTTAAATAGATGGTATTGACATACAGACACACGGACGGACTAACAACAAAGTAATCTGATGAGGGTTCCGAGGTTTACGTCCCTGGGTTTTTTCACCCCCGTGGTATATGCCCCCGATTTTTAATAATTTATAACAGCCGATTTAATCGAAATGAAAGTCATTTGTGCCAGATACAGTCGACTGAAAAAGTGTTTCTGAACTAAATGAGTGATTAAATTTCACATCACACTCATTTGATGCGTTTCAGGTATAATTATTTGATAATGTAAGTAATTTATAAGTAACGTAATATTACATATTATTATTATTATTAATCCTATATTTTAATGTTTAATTATTTTATCTAAGTAGATATTTATATCGAATTGTAGGTGTAAAATATAAAATATGATTTAAAACACATATTTAGGTAAGTCAAATCTTACATGTTAAGTATCTATAAATCATCTTATTTTTTAATGTAATGTTGACCAATGACATATTGCTAAATAAACAAATTGTTCTTTTACCGAAATTATTAATAAAGATGTATATTATAAAACTAAGTCTATAAACTATTTGAAGAAGGCACTTGCAAACACTTTGCTATTTGACTGTATTTTGTAAGAAACATTCAAATAATAAATTTTATCGCTATAAAATTAAATCGGGGGCATACAACAACACGGGGGCGAGCGAGGCCCACCCAAGATTTTCAATATAAAAATTCTTGCAACAAGTATCTATTTTAATTATGTTTAACAATAATTATGCCTCATGACCGAGTAGAACTATATTCGATTCTGGCATGGCAAATGCCATGGCAAATGTATTAGATATTATTTTTACGTCGTTGAGATCAATCGATAAAGGAAAAGAAACTTAAACTTTCCTGTCTTCTTGACTTACAATCTTCGAAGGCATATATATATATATATATATATATATATATATATATATATATATATATATATTAGGTATATCATATATACCTGTATCAAAATGTATTAGGTAGGTATCTATGGGAAAATTAGCTATTGTTTTCTCATATAGAAGAAAGACCCGCGCTGGGTGTGTGTCAGTCAATGATGACGAAGTTTCTTATTTATGGAATTTTATGACAGAAGCGGATAAACATTTTTACAACCTCGAAAACGTGGCACGAAGCACGAGTCGGCGCGTCGTCATAGGTTTATTAATTTATTGTCTTCCCAATACATTTTACGGCAACAGTTTTGTGATCGACGAACGCCCACGTGCGATCGTCGATGATAGGTGCAAGTGTAAACTGATCTGGTGTACAAGTTGCCTGCCTAGTGTATTATTGGCAACCTATACACTTGGGTTAATAATTTAGACCACGTGTTTGAGGCAATCTGAAACCTTGTCCTACACTCCTCCTATTGTAAGCTACTAAAACACTATACAAACAACTCTTACTCTACTCCTCCTATGTCAATATACAAATTTTTGAAAAGTGAATTTTTTAATCCTCAAAAAACATGTTTCAGGTAATTTGTAATTTTGATATAGTGTTAGTTTAATGTTTATGGAGTTGGGGAAAAATAAAGCCAGACCATTTTGTCGGGGCTTTAACCTTGCCAGACCTGTGTAAAAGTAATTAGGAAAAAAGTTACATAAATATAAACACGATTTAAACTTAAAAACTTAAATATTAAACTCTGGGTATTAGACTCTAGGATAAAAATCTAACCAAGAGCATGTCACGACATGTCTTAGGAGGGTTCCGTAACTATCATCGCGCAATAGGTTTTCTTTGAATTACTTCAAAAGTAATTGTCTGATTTCGCTCAAATTAATTTTCGTGAAGAGTTTTTAGCATGTTCTATTAGTAATGCCAGGGGTGGGACCAAATTACAAACCACTTTAGTGGCCGATTACTCGAAAATTGTTGACTTTGTAAAAATAAGTCATGTATGAAACCTTTCCATTATTTTAAAAGACCTATTCATCAATACCCTACACGATGTAGTAGAATGAAAAAATATTTTTCATACCCACCTCACATGTATGGAGAGCCACCCCTAAAATGTAAAACTATTATACCTAATTGTATGATGCCAAAACCAAGATCTATACACAGTCTTTAACTGTACTAAATTTCTGTCTGTCTGTCTATCCGCGCTTGTAGCTTCTGTAATTATGAATATAAATGGATGAAATTTGGTACACATAAAATTAGTCTGTTCTAACTGAAACGGCCTTTCGTCTGTGGGGACCTTTAAATTTCAGTGCACAGAAAAGGATTTTTAAACTTGTGTTGTACTCAAAAGTGTTTTGAACATTTAACTATTTCGAAAATCTAATGTAGGCTGCAGCTAACGCTCCGCTAAGGAAACGCTTCTAAATTGAAAAACTTCTAAATTGGAGGACGTTTTTGTTAAAAGTGCCATCCATTTCCACCGTGCGGTTGGTACGCCACATTAGCTTAGCCGGATTATTATCTTAGTTATGTAAGATAGTGTACGTTTGATATGAGTAAAGTCTTATTTTTTTGTTTTAATACATTGAGAAAAGACCCAGGCCCGGGGGCCTTCGGTCGGGGGGCCTTCGGCCGGGGGGCCTTCGGCCGGGAATCGACGCCTGGGCAAAGCCATCATAGTCGATTTCATAATGGGCAAAATTATTAACATCGGCTACTTTCTTTGTGTATATAAAGCTTACGAATTATTATATCAATATTTATCGCCGTATTAACTAGACATATGTGAGCTTATATGCATGTGGGCAATCTAATTGACTAGAAACGAACTGGCGATATATCGGTTCACTGATGCGAACATATGTTACGGAGATAAGCTATCTAAAACAAACATTCGTACATACACCGGTAGTGAATGTATGCAAATCATCTTATCAGTACTACATAAGATACGCATATGTTTTTGTTTCAAATAGGGGTGTTTGGTCTATCGATGGCTCAACTTAAAAAGCTTTTGTGAAAGGTGTTACAAATTAAAAAAGAATTAAAATACGTTATATTTAAAGCAAATGTGTACATGTCCTAAGCAAAAGTCTTCAAATTAAAAATAATTTAATTTAATTTAATTAAAACTTAGTTTTGCTACACTCTTTATATCTGACGTCGAATTTAAAATGATTGCCATTACCAAAATAGGTGATTCCTATTGCCAAAACAAGACTCCGATAAAGATAAGGAAAGGAATTTTGAAATTATTTCTCTTTCAAGTTTTGCGGCATGACATCAGCAATAATTTAATTTATTGTGTTTTTATCAATTTAATGTTCAAACATTAGGACTATGAGAAGAAGTATCTTTTTATCTGTTTAAAATTTAAAACATAGTATTTAATATTATAATAAGACGACACTATTACTTAACTTGTTTAGTTAAGTAATAGTGTCGTCTTATTATAATATTAATAAAAAATAATTATACAAATTATTAATTTTTATCATTGCCTATTCTCCGCACATTAATCTCCTCACACAATGATTTATCACTTTATTTGTGCATGTCATAAATGACATATTAGTTTGCAATGTCTCTTTTTGAGTATTTTACCTGTTAGATGTTCATTTGTTACAAAAATATCATATCCGTATATACGTGCTATAAATAATTATAATATTTCTGATGAAACTATACTCAAAATTCACTAATAATCCTAAAAAATTGAATTTTGAGAATAGATGACAGTTAAATATTATTGAATAAGAAAAAAATAATAGAACCTTAAAATCTAAGTAATAAAAGCAAATGTAGATACTCTGAAAATGCTTTTTTAATTTAACGGGCAAGCCGTTTTGTTTGGGCTATGAATGCTATGGTGTTAAAAATAAAGTAGCTTATTATTAGATACTCACATACTCATTGGAATTTATATTCAATCCAAAATACAAAAGTCGAACCGGTCATAATTGAATTGAACGGGTTTTCTATGCGTTATATTTAGAAGTAGGCTGACTTATACAAATTTGAGATAAAATATATATCTGTCGCCTGGTCAGTCTTTATAGGGACCGTTATACAAGCGGAAGGACCTTATCAGCAATGAGATCAGGAGGCCTCGTGACAGTAAAGCGCCGAGAGATTCCGGCCATCTAATTAGGAGAAATATGGGGGTTTAAAATATATAAACAGGCACTGAATGTGATAAGGAAGTACATAATTAGATTTTTATTATTCACATTATTTTATTCGGTTTGTTCGATTAAAATTTTATCATCGGTATATCTTAAACGCGGTTGTATTAATGTCACAATATTTTCGTATTAAACGGTCTTGTAAGTAATTGATAATGTAGTAAATTGATGTTCTTATTTAATAGCTTTGCCCTATAAATATAGCTAACCTATACATAGCTGCCCTATACATAGCTGCCCTATACATAGTTTATCATCGAACATTAGTTTAGGCGGAATTAGTCTTTGTCAGTTTGCACAATTATAGCACATGTCTCTTAATTCTAAAATCTCAAATAAGTAGGTAGAAAAAATAGGTAGGTTAGGTTAACGGTGATTTTTTCTAATATTATTATATTCTTTGAGATTTCGTTGCTAGTTTAAAGATAAACTGACGAAATTATTCATAATACTATGTAAAATACAACACTTCCTTACATTAAATGTCTGTAAATAGTTTAATTTAATTGCAAAATATCATCACAAATTTTATGTTAACGATTTTGGTCATCAAAATAAAATTATTAGGCCAAAATTAAAAATTAAATTTGTACCTTATCGAAGCGCTGTAAAATTCCGCTGCGCCCTTTACGTATCGATCGGAAAGCTTTAAAAGTTATTAAAGATAACATTCACTGGTTAAATATGCCGAGGTTTATATTCATTGTAACCTTGATTTTAATTTTGAATCGTATTATTTTAAGCAAAGGCTCGTTAAATCGCCGTTTTTAGTTTGAATAAACATTATATATATTAATAAATTCAGTAAAATTCCTGTGTGCTGTATTTGACTAAGCGACGCCGAACATTTCCAAGTGGACACTGGCCTCGTACTTAGTTCAGATCAATATTTCAGGCAAATAAAAAATTAAAACCGACTTACAAAGGAAAATTGCAAAAAAAAATAATGAAATAGAACTTATTTTCTAAATAATTCCCCTTTAAATTCGTCTAAAATTTTAACTTTTTCTCTACTCAATCTTCCTAATTTTGAAGTCGGTACCAGTTCAATCTATTATCCTATAATATTTTATAGAACTCACGTTCAAATTTGCTGGTACCGACTTCAAAATTAGGAAGATTGTGTAGCGAAATAGTTAAAACTTTAGCTGAATTTAAAAGGGGAATTATTTAGAAAATAAGTATTATTTCATACTTTTTTGTGCATTTTTACTTTGGAGGTAGGTTTTAATTTTTTGTTTAAAAAGAATATTTTTTCTCTTTTTAGTTAAATTTATTATCTATATTAATAAGAACACATTGATATCGGTGCACAAAACTCTGATGAGTAGCGAGTACCTATGTCATCATAATAATATGTTGGTGTTTCTTGTGAAGATGGTGGTGATGATGATGATGATTACTGTAAGTGGTATGATGGCATATGCTTGTTCTTTAAACAACTCTGGAATCCCCAAACATGTATGTATAAGGAGTCAGGAGTTTTGTTAAGTATTTTTGGATCCAGGGTATACCTTGATGCAAAATCTTACTTTTTGGTAGCATTTACTTGTCGCCACTTTGGTGGAAACGGGACCAACTTGGGATTTATACCCTTTACATCAAAAAATAATTTTGAAAATCGGTCCACAGACGGCGGAATTATCGTTGAACATAAAAAAATATATATATAGGCCGAATGCATAACCGCCTCCTTTTTTGGAAAGTCGGTTAAAAATTGCCAACATTTAGAATCAAATCATATTTATCTACTACTTATTCAATTACAAAAGTTATTCGTTACGTTTTGTCTTTAAGGAAAGAATCGTAAAGTTTTGATTCTGGTGCCTTACTCGCTAAATCATACTTTAGCTGTATCTTATTCCATGCACAACTTGTTCACACACACACACAACTCCACCATATCTGATTAATAATAATAATATATCAATATAAGGTATTGTAAAGTACAGGGTTCAGGGATAAATTAGGGACAAGCATGTGTTGTTTTTTTTTTTGTAATTATGACGTGTAACAAAAGGCTAGTATATTATCTATCTGATGTCAACACGTCAAAAATTTTTGTGATTACTGTAAAAACAACAAAATTATGTAGAAAATACGGAAAGACATTTTCTTACCAAATAATACGAAACAGTAAAACTATCTAGGTCATGCAGTCAAATAAAAACACACGTAAACTCGAAAATATTTAAATCTCAAATGTCAAGGAGTTCCTTTACTTTAAATTTAGTCATAAAATAAAAAAAATTGGAGTTACACAAAAAGCGGTCGATCATGAGACACACAAGGCAATGTACGGCCCAAAAGATTAGAAAACGAAAGCCCGTAACGACAAACTCGACCAGTTATAATATAAAACCTTCTTTATCAGCTGCGTAAATTCTGTCAATTACGAGGTTGGATTTTCGCTTGGGAAGAATAAAAAAAAAACAAAAAAGGTCCCGCCTCGCTACCACTGGCGCCGGACTAAGATAACGCGGGATTTTTTCGAGTCTTTTGTTTTTTTTTAATCTGTGGACGTTATAGGTCTTTTATGGGGGACAGTTGATAAGGACCCAGATTACTTTTTTCAACTCGTCCAGTAATCTCTGAACTGGACATAACGTAGGGTTTTAAGGTGACTAATACCAATTGTTATTGTACAAGATATCTTTTGTATAATTTTTCAATATTAAACCTTTTGTATTAGTTATATTTCAAAATATTATACTTTAAATGAGACAATATTGTATTTAAATAATCGGAATCTGCAGGGAGTTTTGGGGGAGAAAAATCTAGGTCTTATTACTGAGAAACTGCACATTTTTAAATTATATTTGTTTTTTCTTTCGTCGTGCAACAATATATTAATCATTTCGACTTCATAAATGTCAGTCCGAATGGCAGAATGGCAGGCTTATGCGTTGCGTTGTTAGAAAATTGGGAATGACGACCACGATGGCTCAGTGGTTCAGCGCGTTGGTGCTCAAGCCGGGGGTCGCGGGTTCGAATCCCGCCGAAGGAACAAAAAGTTTTTCTGTGTTCCTGGGTCATGGATGTGTATTAAATATGTGTATAATATAATAAAAATCTTAAATATATGTATAGTATAAAAGTATTAAATATACTTCCCGTTTTCTGGTACCTGTAACACAAGTTCTTCGGATACTTAGCACGGGGCCAGATTGACGTGGTGTGAAGCGTCCATAGTATTATTATTATTATTATTATAATGTGGTGGGTTCGAATCCCGGTCTAACAAATATTCTTGTTTTTTATTTTATTATTTCATATCTACTAGAACTCCGAGAAGCTCGGTTACCCAGGTACTATTTACTTAAACTTTAAAAACCAAGTAATAAAATAAAGGAGCTGAAATGACTATTATATAAATATCTATTCACAAGAAGTCAGTCAAATGGGATCCTAAATCATAAAATTATCACAACATTATCGAAATGGTAGTCTTAATATTTGTAACGATACCTTTTGGTTATTCAATATAATATGATTAGTAATTTTATCTGTAGGTGGCGCTACCGATGTCAATTTCTTCAATGGTACATGTAAATGGGAAATTTATTGGGGAATTACTGGATGGTTAAAGATTAAGTTCTTTAGTAACCCATTACTTACCTACATAATAAAATACTAGATGTTGCCCGAGACTTCCTGCGCGCAAAAGGAAATCCCGTACATTTTAATGCGATAACAAATAATGGGCATAGGCACACTCCAATCCTGTGTCAATATGTCCAGTAGTTTCGGAGCTTATTCAATGCAAATAAACACACAAATCTTTCCTCCTTCATATAGTATAGATTATTTAGAAATTACATTCACATTATACTTAACGTATCATACGATTGCCTATGTTTTTATGATATGATAAGTAGAAAAAGTATTATACTTTTTTCTACTAGTCTAGTATCTTGAGTGTACTAAACATAATCGCCTAACAAAGAGTAAATGCGAACAAGATACAAATATTTTTCGTAAGGATGTTACATACCTACCTATAAATTATAATTATTAATGTTATTATATATTTTATTGATATATAATACATTTTAATTTCAAAATCAACGTAAACATTAGACTGGAAAAAATATACGTAGATACTAAATGAAAAACTAATTAAAATAAAATAATTAATTAAATGTTTTTGGACAAAAGGTTTAAGTTAAAAATGTTTTTTGTAATTTGTATGACAGATAAGTAGCGGGTTGTATTTACCTTAATTTACCTATGCACCGTTAATTTTGAAGTCTGCGTGTTTTTGTGTTTAAACCTCCGTGATTATTAAACATAATAATAATGTCTATGGACGCTTCACACCACGTCAATCTAGTCCCGTTGGAAGTTCTCGAAGAACTTGTGTTACGGGTACCAGACAACCGAAATATATTTAATACTTTTTATATTATACATGTCTTTATTTTTTGTACTATATTATACACATATTTAATACACCTCCATGGACCCACGAACACAGAAAAACTTTTTGTTTCTTCGGCGAGATTCGAACCCGCGACCTCCAGCTTGAAAAAATCGATCGTCAAAAACAAATCAAACTAGTTTTAATAAAAACATAGATTGTTAACCAAATTGATTGGTAGATATTAGTATGGGTACCATCAAAAACCTTTTCTGTAATGTGTAAATCATAATTTGCCACAAACAACGCCCCAAAATGACAGCTGTCAAATCATCAGACACCTCTATCAGGCTCTGTCGACTCTGTTGGACAGATAATAGATTTTTTGTTTTTTTTTTTGTTTTGGGCAAAATATTTCTCGGTGACGTGGCGGGTTATTTGTCATTGTCTAGCCAAACGGCGCCGCAGTTGCAAACTTTCTTTTTTTTTCGAGTTTTTTTGACAAAAATATTTTTACAACTTCGATGACCTCAAACATTAATCACTATAATTAGTCGTATACATCTTACTTATCTTAAAGCAAAGTCATGAAGACTATTTTCCAATAAGAATTTATTTTGTTACTTTTTACGAATGATCACATCGATCCTTATCCTTACACATTAGTTAAAATATAAATTAAAGTTCCCAACGGCGTCTGTCTGTCTGTCTATATTTGTCTATCTGTCTATTCGCGATAATCTCAAAAATACTGAACGGACTTTCATGCAGTTTTCATTTTTTGATAAAGTGGTTTCTGATGAAGGTTTAGTTGCATGATTTGTTAAGGTTTTGTGGGAATTGGTTGAAATATGACGATAATTATTGTTGAAGGTGTTGGAAATAATCAAGCCGTCCGGTAGCCTTAATAAAAAACGCTGCCTAATCCGTTGGAGATATAACCAAACAATGTATGTTGGGATTGTTTCTCTTGTCTACAAAAAAGTCCGCGATGGCGTAAGTATATCTATATTCTGACAAGGATAGCTTACTATACCCATTACCCATTCTAAATAAAAAGTGGTGTTTTCAGAAGCTATTTGTATGGATGTAGTACTAATTCTTAACAAATTAAATATGTTAGTCACCTGAAGTATTTCATACACATTATAATAGTAAAACACCATACCGTTTGAATTAATATTTTAAATAGTTTTCGTAATATTAGAAAGTACGCACGAGAAAATTAATTGCCGTGCCGTGCCGCGTGAACGACACGATGGACGGGACTCGCTTGATGCGTGTGCCCCCGCCCGTACCCGCATCGTCGCATCAGAATTACGATTAGGCTATAAATTATTTCGTTTATGGAAATCCAATTTTACGTGCAGTGGGCAAAAGCTAGTTTTTGCAAAGAGCTAATTATAACACTATGACCTGTAGACCGAAATAAAAACGTTTTATTTTATTTATTAAGTGGAATGTGCATATGATTTGTAGATGCACCGGCAGACTGGTCCTGCGTGTTACACAGATTTGCGCGAACGAATTTGGGGGCAATGTATAGTTAAAGATCAAACTTACACGTGACTTACTCTTATAAAATGCAAACTCAGTTGAATAAGTGTTAAATTTGTAAATAAAATGCCGAATTTAAACTGTAGGTACCCCAATAACAGCGAAGAATGTGAATTTGGTTAAGAATGCTATCTGTAAGTGTTAGCCTAATTAAAGCAGGAAATACTTAACACGTCGCCCCCTTTAGAAATAACTCGGATGTCTGAAATCTCTTTGTATTTCGAGCAAATGATGTAATATGCCTATAAGAACTTCGAATTGTTTGGCTCTAAACGAATTTCCGAAATTATACTTATTTTAAATTATAATTTTTTCTAAAAAATGTTATTGTTAATGATTTATGTTCATGAGACTAGTGGAGTGGAGTGTTTAGCAATTATTTATATAAAACGTATTTCGATTTTAAGTTCAAATATCATTATTATATAAATACGTGAAGCAAAAACTTTCAGTACAGTTGTACGAGATTTGTGCAACCAGAGGAGTAAGAAATTTGGCCGGTAAATCCTACTAATATTATAAATGTGAAAGTTTCTTAGGATGGATGTTTGTTATTCTTTCACGCAAAAACTAATGAAAGGATTTTGATGAAATTTAGTATGGTAGTAGTTTAGTCTCTGGATTAAAACATAGGCTACTTTTTATCCCGGAAAAGTACAGTGTTTCCGCGGGATACTCGATAGTTTATTTACGCGGGCGGGAAGCCGCGGGAAACAGCTAGTTAAAATATATGCTAAGGAAGGTGCGCAGAAAGCTAATATTATACACCAGCATCAGATTTAAGAGATGCTCAGCGAATGCGAGAATTTCAATGTCTTTCAATGATACTTTTCACTTTCAAACCAAAAAAAAAAACAAAAAACAAACCAAAGGCGCCACAATTATGTCGCCAGTGCGTTGACATCCGGTAAAAAAAATTTGGACCTCCGTAGGTCGGCGTGACAAATATTGTCTGTCCGTACTACCACTGTGATTTATTCATTAATCGCTAAGTAGCCGACACTCACGTTTTATTGGTCTTTTGAGTCGACCTGAGAACTGTTGGAATTTAATATTTAAATAATTAATGTACTTGATAGTTTTGTGCCATTTTTGTGCTTAGGGCATACAACATTTTTTTTTAAAGTGCTATCACATTCGCGTCACATTTTTCTTTACCACCAAAGAAAACAAATCAATTCGCAAAGATATGAAAAAGATTGTGCTCTATTTCATTAATGTCAGTAGTTCAGCTATTTTAGTTTCCAAACACTGAAAAATTATACAAAGGTGTCTTATTTTTACCGACCATCAAATTCATTATAAAAATACACCGTTTATCTTAGTTTCGAGTTACATTTTTTGTCATCCAGACGATCATTCACGTTGTCATAAAACCTTCACAGTAGCCGGGATGAAAGGAGCTTAATGTTAAGGTTGGTACATTCGATACATTGACGTAACGAGAATGTATCGATCTTGGAAGATGAATAAACATGGAAGGCACACTAGGGTTTTGATGCTTGTGATTTTGGCAGTTTTTCTAGTGGACTGAGATCCCAGGCTCGCCAGACTACAGACCTATAAATATTCTTACTGATAAAATGTATATCATATTGTATTATTAGTGTGTACTTACACATAGTGAAGAGAAATTTGTTAGTATAATTATTGCTATAAAATAATGAGTAAAATTTCAAAAATGAAATTTTTAATACATTGCCAATGCGACCTAACCTTTATATTAAGCTCTATAATCCAAAATATGACATTAAAGACCCGGGAGCCTAAACAGCGTCCACATATACACGAGACTAAACCCCCTATGTTGTACTTAATAAAAACTATTATAGCCTGCTCGTTTTTGCATTAATTATATCATTAATGATGGACAGATCGACTTCTGGATTTCGTACCTAAAGGAGACTCGAATAGGGATTTTGTTATTTTAGTTATAGTTTTTTATTTATGTTATTAACATTTTACGACGACTATAATTATGTGTGTATAAACATTAAAGTACAGTACAACCGCGTTGTTAATGTCCCACGGCAATCATCGTTTCTCTATGGTAATGACAGACGATCTATGATTCTACCTTCTGAATTCTGTACCGGAACTTTTTTTTTTTTGAGATTTTATACGCCTTATGAATCACTCGGGTATATAACGAATAAAAAAGAAAAGTAAGTGGGCTGTATCCTTGTAAAGTGGATAAGTTAACTTTCGTATTTCATTCCAGTACCTATGCAGTAGATTTTATAGTAAAATAGAAAAATAAAAAACAATCATATTTTCAGTTTATTTGTTCATTTAAATAGTTATGTTTAGTTATAGTAATATGTAAAAATCTATACATGCACTTGTAACTCATACCAATATAAAAATAATAATTAATTTACCATAGCAGACCACTAATACGGTACCGTGCGAAGAAATAGTTACAAGTCATTAGGTGTTTTATCATATCAATAATATCTACATTATACCACGCTACTGGACTCTTTGGGGCCATGGAAACAGCGGGAATGAGCCGCTAAGCAGAAACATGACGAGTACTAAAGTAGTTTTATTCGAATTGAAAAAAAAAAAACATATAAAACTCGTCAAACTTCATATACCTACATATACTACCATTACTTTACGTGAAGAGTTTGTTTACTTATTACATATTTTACAGTAATTCATAACATTTGTACAATTTTTAGGTAAAGTTTAAATAACTAGTACCTATTTAAAGTGTAAAACATAATATTATCCCACTTACCTGAATTTTAATAACATACCTAAAACAGTTAAATACGCTATGCTAAAACAAAAATAGTAATGTACCTAGTAGTAGAACACCTTAATTCGACGCCTAAGATTATGGAAGGAATTAAACTCTGCGGTAGTGGCCCGACTCTGTGGTTAGATACGATCTCTCGATCCTCAATTTGACGTCTACATTCAGTATCGGCGCCATCTTGAATTATAAAAAAGGGTTCTCTAAAGTGTCAAATGAATGGAGATTATGGCAGTGGAAGTGGGCCGATGAATCATTGAATTTTTTATTCAACTCCAAAACTAAGCAATTAATATTTTAGTTGCTTTTTTAGTATCAAAAACAAAGCCAATATTTCATAAGCTTACAGGTTAATTGCTCACAATGCAACGTAACGAATCTTTTTTTATATTTCAAAGCGTCATATAATTTTTGTCAAATATTCCTACATGAAATGTCTATAGGCAATTATAATATAGGTACACGGTTATATGATTCAAATTCGATCGGTATTTCGTACTGTTTCAAAGCTTAGCGATTAATTTAGAGCTAAATCCCTTAGTAGAGTCGCGGCGCGGCGGCGAAGCTCTGATGTTCCTAAAATACGTTTACCTATATAATTTCGCTGTGCAATTTCTTATAATATCCACTATGAATTTATCTGCAGTGCGACCACGACGTGAATGGTTATCGGGAATCGTTTTTCATACATCGTCTGTCATTTCTATAGACAAACGAAGATTGTCGAAAACTATCAGCAAATTGGTTTTATAATAATAATATCTATGGACGCTTAACACTACGTCAGTCTGGCCCCGCGCTAAGTATCCGAAGAACTTGTGTTACAGGTACCAGACAACGGGAAGTATATTTAATACATTTAAACATTCCATGACCCAGGAAGACAGAAAACTTTTTGTTCCCTCGGCGGGATTCGAATCCGCCTCCAGCTTGAGCGCCAAGGCGCTAATTACAGATGTATTACTATACATACCTACTCATACCTACTTGTCGTTTTATTGATTTACCTTGAATTTTATTAATTTTAAGAGTACAGGATGAAATTCTGCGATAAACTTTAAACCGCAGAGGCCGCAATAATTTGGAATTAACATGAAATCGAACATCATTTAAATCTCGTATGGCGACATATCGTACGGCGGTCATTAGAGGGAGAGGTGAGATTGATTTTTTTTATTGGAACGTAAACACATCCTGCCGACAACCTTTGGCGGTCGAAGGCTTTTTAAAGTCGAGTATGAGCGCAAACGGCCGGCGATGTATGGAACTCCGATCCTTTTTTAGTCAAAAATAAACATACACATTACAGATACGTGAGATCTCTGTTTTTTTTTTTAAATAAAAAGTACCGACTGGGAAGCTCACAATATTCGGCTTGCGTTTTCCAAAATTAAACGGCGTAGACTATGTCTATAGGCTGTAATGTTATTCTGGTTGTATCGTTTTACAATTTAACTATGCCTATTTAAGAATACTGATTTTCTTCTTTCGTTCAATTATAAATATTTGGTATCTCTATTACAACAGTTTTGATGTGTGTTATCGAAGAAATATCAGCTTGTTGAAAAAATGGAGAGCTTTTTAGGGTTACGTACCCAAAGGGTAGAAACGGGACCCTATTACTAAAACTCTGCTGTCCGTCAGTCTGCCTGTCTGACTCATAAACCTAGAGAAAGCGTTGACATTTTCACAGATGATGTGTTTTCTGCTGCTTTAACAAGAAATACAAAAATTGAGTTTTTTTTGACGTTTGGTACGCTCAGTGCGCGAGTTCGACTTGCACTTGGCCGGTTCTATACTCGTTTCTTTTAAATAAAACCTTGAAAAGTTAGCTAAATAAGTGTTGGGAGGACAAAAATATCAACACTGTACCTAGGTGGTACAATTATGAAAAACCAATAAGAAATAAACAAGTTAATTCTAAACGAGTTAGACTCGCGCGTCGGTCAACAGCGGCCAGACTATTTGACTTACCTATTATAAGCCAAGGGTTCTTTTAACCATACCGCGGTAGTACTCGCTAATTTTGAACCTGCGTCCTTTACAAACATGCTCAAAATCAACAAGCAGTCCTATACGGGTCAAAATCGTATGTATCGACCGCGACTGCTAGTGAAGCACCTCATATACAGCGCGGTTTTCACCTCAAAGGAATTGTGTTCTACACGCCAATTTGAGTTTCTTTAATATGTTTGTACAGTATTTAGAGTTTAAATTCCAATGTTTTATGTTGTGTTGAATATTGAGCAGTTAATTTTACTTAGCTCTTAACTCTTTTGTGCAGTGTAGATTTTTATATCCTTTTCCTATTAGACAAATATCAAAATCATTATTTCAAATCTCATTAGTTAATTAATATAACGCACTACGCACACGAAGATACCAGTGGAGAACATAATAAAACATATGTAGACAACCATTACAAACAAATAAATATTTTTTTTAAATGAACATACATAGTGTAAAATTAAATTAGACTGGGCCGGAATCCGGAAGGTCGGGGGATTTTCAATACATTGAAAATCCTTCTGACTCTTTTTCTTCTTCCTCTGACTTCACAAAAGGCAGAGGTTCTATGTTCGTCTATATGTACCTATTTTTTGGATATTTATGTACACTTCTACCTATTTAAGCTAATTTTAGTAACTAGAAGATTGTAAATATTTCTTTATACAGTAGGTATATTAGATCAATGGATAAAATTAAATGTCAAAACGTATAAGCAAGTTATAAGTTACTAGCTGGTGCCCGCAACTTCGTTTGCGCGAAACCACTAATGGTAACGGAACCGTATTTTTTTTTTAAACGGAACCCTTAGATAAAAGTAGCCTAAGCTACTCCTTATAACATCAGCTATCTGCCAGTGAAAGTCTGCTCAAAATCGGTCCGGCTGTTTCAGAGATTAGCCGGAAGAAACAAACAAACAGACAGAGATATAATATATTACCATATATCCATTTAGTGTAAAGCAGTTCATTCGAGATTATAAACAGACACTTCAGTTTTAATTATTTGTATAGATTATATTAACTATAATGTTATAATAACTAGTAACTGGGAGACCAAGCTTTTTTTAGTAGAACGATAAAATAATAAAAATAAAAAATAAAAATATAAAAGAAGAATCACAAAAATATTTAACTTAGCGCGATTCGAACCCACCACATTCCGAATTTCCAGACAATGAAAAAATTATACGTAGGTACGCCTACCAAGCTGCCAATTAGACTGACATAAGAGAGTGGAAATTATTGATATGTAGTTGCACGACGAAATAAAAAACATAAGTATATTGCGCAGTTTCTAAGGGATAAGACCTAGTTAGATCGATTTTCCTATATCGATAATCGATAAGATTTATGAGGACAAGATAACTATTAAAAATCTAGATGAGAATTAAATATATTATTTGCAGCTGGCAAACCATAAAATTTATAATCAGCTCGTAAGTAAAATGACTAGACAGATGATCGACAAGTTCTTTGTTTTAGAACCACGCGTGACACGACACAGGTTGTTTATCATTATCAGCGCCCACGAACGTCCCCAATGATGGGGTACCTCAATTTGAGGAGAATGAGGCCGATGTTCACACTTTTCGGGGATTGTTGGGTATTTTCAGATACGCAGCTCTCTTCACGACGATTTCCGTCGCCTTTCACGTTTGTGAAAATCTGTATGAAGTACCTAGTCGAGCTGAATTTTCATTGGTACACCCCAAGATCCCCAAAAGACCTTGAATCAAACCTGTACTCTATCGAGTAAACCCAACGATCTATCATAAGGCCACGGAGTACGGACCCAAGTGCTAAGTGGTATAATTAACTGCGAAACGACTTTTCGAATCGAATCGAAAGGAATCGAATAAGATTCGCTACCGTAATTTAATGTGTTATGCGACAGTCGTGGTTTATGTGGTCAATAAACGGTATAGTAATTAATGAACTGACTAGACTATCGCTACCCCGATGGTAATCGCGCGATAAGGCGGTCTACACGCGGCGGCGTCTTTGAGCACACTCGCCGACTCGATCGCCGATAGGGTTGACACAAAAAGTTTTTTTTTGTTTTCTTTAAATTTATTTTATTGAGAAGAAAGGCAGCGTCAAAGTTTTTTCGATTTTATATTTATTTATATTATTGTGGAAAGAGAGCTCTACAGGTTGTTTAGTTTATCATAGTCTCCATATAATGACTTTCAAAATAAAACCAAAAAGATTATAAGAATTTAGACTTGGAGTATAAATTTGTGAGTATTTTAAATTAACAGCCTTAGCACTTACGAAATATTGGAAAACTGCCACAGTATTTCAGAAGATATTGAATATCAGCGCGGACCGCCTATCGCTGTGACTAGTTTTTGCCATTATTTTTGCAAGCCAAATTATTTACTTATCAGACTTTTTATGGACTGTATGGATGTTAAATTTGATTTATTACATACAACAGTATGAATATTCATTAACAAAATTTAAAATAAAATTCCTATTTTCGGTTACTACGGTATTTTAATGTAACATTTAATTAGGAGTGTTTTCTCTCTGTTTATTAAAGGCAATTAAAAATATAAAGTTACAATTAACCAACGCCTGTTAATGTTAAGTGTTTGTCTATATCATGCCTTCTCTTTAATTAATACGAAGAAATAGAGGGTTAAATATTATCGACGACTAACTTTAATAGGCGTTGGTTACATTGGTACTAAATCAGCCTAGTAATCAAGCGGTAATAATATTAAAAATTTATGAAATCATTCCATAAGTATATGAAACGTTACTAAATACGCCTTTTTAATACCGTCTAGACTCTAACTAGAGTCCAGACGCAGTCGTAAAATAAAATCAACCAACTCCTTTTAAACTTATCAGCTGTGGCAATAGCAGAAATAATATAATATTATCTTTACATAAAAACACAAGACATTGAACAAATATAATCAGCATGTTTTATATTATCAATTGCTTATTTGATAAAGCGGGACGTACGAGGAGTATTACCTAGTTCCTACCTAAGGTTAGGTAGGAACTAGGAGGGTACTAGGAAGTATTCCTCAGACTAACGCACCTAGTATTTATTCGTTTATTCAAATTGTACAACAAACGCCGCCTATATTTTGTCCATTGCTCAATATTCGGTGTTCGAAATTAGAATTGAATTTAAACGTTACTATGTTAACCTATTTTCTCTAAATGACCAGTTTTTGTTAATAGCACAAAAGAATGCTGATAGCCCTATGCGCGTACGTCGGCGCGGCGTTCATTATTGACATTATAAATTCTAACGCGCATGCGTCTTTGGCACCAGCCTTACACAATGTCGTGTATCGTGACGTCACAACATATGACCAGCGTAATCCACTCACAATAATTATCACTTCTGAAACGGACCTGGCGAAAGTTTTTGTAGAAAAATATGTTTAATTGTAAAACAATTCTAAAGTAAATTTCTAGTTCCCACTATGTACTTTTTGCGGCGATTATGGACTTCGATGTAAGGATGATTTGCCATTAGTTGAGAAAATACTTCTCAATAAAATATGTGAATTGTAAATATACCTATTCAGTAGTTAATTCATAGACCTATATTATATACCAGGCATATCGAGTCAAAAAGTGTCCACAACTAATCTGCCCCACTTTTGGGGTTGTTATGGGGCATGTCATCATTTATCATCTTGACATTTTGATATTTGCTTTCCGCAGTTTAATCAGTTTCCATGTCCTTGACAAAATCTTCTGAAATCAAGATAGCGTAGATTTTTCTTGTATGAAGATTGTTTCTGTTAAATGTACGTCATAACCTCATAGCCTATCCTTAGTTTTGAAATTATTGAGTGAATTACTTAATGGTTTCTTGTGATAAATTCTTTTGAACATAGATAGCCAGTTAGTAGTTACATCGGCTAAGGCTAGAACTTCCTATCACGTTTTACATTTTTGTAGTTTCTAGTCTTATCATAAACAAGTCCTGTTTATGATAAGACTAGAAAAAAAAAACAATATACGGTTTTTTTTCTAGTCTTATCATAAACAGGACTTGTTTTTTTGCTTTAATTCCTTTTTTTTGACATATGTGTTTCATTACCTTAATACAATGTAAATATACCTACTTCTTTTCGGTTTTTTAATCGTTACAATTTTTCTCAAACTTATTATAATTTATAATATAGCAGTGAAATAAATTACAATAAATTAAATTCCAATAAAATAAATTACAATAAAATTACAATAATAAAATATCGTAATTAAAATTAAAATTACAATATTATAAAATATAAATAAATTATACTTTTCTTTTAAAACGGCCTACAAAACAATAATAAATATCACAGATCACCACTACTATACCTTTTATTTACAACGTTAACAATTATTACACAATACTGCAGGAACACCTCACTGCCTTTTCCCTAGGATGCTAGGCAGATTCTCACCCGTCATCGCGGTGCCCAGGTCAGGAACCGTCTCTGCAACTCCGGGCTGACACAGGCACGAAGGGTCCTCCTTCAACTTGAATCTATTCAAGTAGAAGGCGAACCCGCAGTGTCCGGTCGGTACTTGTGTATTGTGGTGTGTAATGTCTATCTTGGCGACTATTCGCCAAGCGGAAGAAGAGCTTCGTGACTCCGGCCGTCCCGCCCGACACATATCTCCTGTCCCATTCCCCAATCGTATCCTGTCTTAAGATACGCTTGGCGAATGAATCCGGACAACGGTCGTAGTCAGGTTTCTTCTTCAACCACAGAGCGGCTTCCTTAGCTAATTGATCTACTCTTTCATTCCCCCTAAGCCCTGCGTGCGCCTTAATCCAAAACAGGAAGAACTCCCGCCTCTGCAAAGCAGCTTTTCGGAGGGCCCCCCTTGTTTTCACTGCCAGAGTATATTATGCCACGTATATTTTGTTTTGGCACAGATTATTATCCTTATTTTATCCAAAGTCTGGGGGTGACAGAGCTATAAAATCTAATTTACTTTTAGCGTCAAGAGATTAACTATAAATAGCCATTTTATCGATATTTAAGTAAAGCTATTTCCGTTAATTAATTATTGCCGCGATAACTGTTTTCGTTCATTATTATCTGTGCCAAACATTCCTTAACTTCTGAATTATGTTTAATCCAATAATGCTTTAATTAAAAACGTCTTAAAAAAGACCTTCAAAATATTTTTTATGTTACTTGCGACATTTTTAAGAATACTGTTTTTACTCGCTTATTTTATTGTATATATCAATGTTGTTAATCAGCAAAAATCTTTAAATTATTTATAGTATTATTTAAATAAATGTCACCACAGTGTTATAAATTTTATTTCTTTTTTATTGCCTCACCGATCTGTTAGCGAAATAAAATTCTTGTAATAAAAACGGAATAAAATTTTTGTTTCAAAAAATTTCTTTTTATGCACCGATTTTTCTGCGTAATTAAAGGTTCAGGTATCTACGTTCAATCTGTCACAACATTAAAAAAAAACCTATCAAAGAGGCGAAAGGAAGTTGAAAGTTCTATGAAGTTCGAACTTAAAAATTATAATAAAAAATATTATGGCGAATTTCGACCACAGGGCTATCTCTTATAAAGTTTATTCAGTATTTATTTTTGCCAGCCGCTGCTGCATAAAGCTGGCATGCTCTTTTAGTAATATAAATTTAATTATATTTAATTATATTTAATTTAATAATAATTTAACATAACCAAAATAATCAAAACCTCATAAAACTTCTAATTAGACTTCGCAAATACAATAATAAAAACGCATTGTTAACCACAAAATCATTAATTTTGTGGTTAACAATGCCTGTAATGTATGTAATGAGTGTTTATGTTGAGTTGATTTGATGTATGTACGGTTTTTCAACGGTACAGTAATAATAATAATAATATCTATGGATGCTTCACACCACGTCAATCTGTTCCCGTGGTAAGTTCTCGAAGAACTTGTGTTACGGGTACAAAACAACGGAAATACATTAAATACTTTTTATACTATACATTTATTTAAGATTTTAATTATATAATACACATCCATAATCCAGGAACACAGATAAACTTTTTGTTCCTTCGGTGGGATTCGAACCCGCGACCTCCGGCTTTAGCACCAACACGCTTAACCAATGAGCCACAGAGGTCGTCAAAGTAAGTAAATTACTTAAGTAGTTTGTGTTAAATTTAATAACTAACCTTACGTACAACACTACATAGGTACCTACTGCATAATAATTAGTTTTGAATGTAAACCGATAGATAGGTTTACGTGATGTATTTTTTTTCTAAATTTTCATAATATATTGATAAAGAATTTTAATAATATTAATTGCAGTACCTCGTGCCAAAAAAAATGAATTGAAATATCTACCTACTGGATACCATTTGAAGCGTGCTTCAACACTTATTTATGTCATAATTACAAAACATCAGCAAGTACAACATGCTTAATTAAAATACTTGATGCGAAATTTGTGAACAATTTGTTATTTTCGTGAGAATGTGCTTTTTAGGAAATGAAATAAAAAATATTTTACAACACCAAATCCGCAATTAAGTAATAAACAAGAATATAAAAAATGTGGGAAGCCTAATTAAGTTTTAAAAATATTTTTAAGCATTAAAACTTGATTGACTTACAAGAAATGTAACAACCATGGAGAATAGAGGTAAGGTAAGGTAATATCTCTAAGGCAGAAACGCTAAAAAGTGTCCGACAAAAGTAATTAAATAATAGTTCCAAAACTGGCCATAATGGCGCTAGAGTGGCAAGGTTGTGTGATATGAAGTTAGCAATAAGAGATGAAGTAAAGTGAGTTGAGTTTAGTTATTTAAAATTTTTGGCGACTTTAGTAGATTAAAAGTAGTTAATTCCGTAAGTCATGAAAATTATAATTACTCGTATAGTCGAAAATATTTTTATATATAAAACCGAAGAAGATGCTAAGATTTAATTATCCGTTTAAATTTTGCCGCTTTACTCCTGTCTGCGTCTGTAGCGCCCCCTATTTAACGCTATTTTACGGACACTTTTCATGTATGGAAATGGTACTCCTTACTTCTATTCTCCATGGTAACAACGTGGAGCCTACTCTCTACGTCGTAGATTATCCTGTGGAGCTTAGTAGATAGCACAGAGTAGAAAATATTTATAAGGTTGTTCAAAATCAGTGAGGGTTTTTAAATTCGTGACATCTGACAGCTTTTTGACACGACAAGGACCGACATGCTACCAAGCGCCGCCTGGTGACAGAAAAATAATCGAAAATTCTTATTGACCGTTTTTGATACCACTTGCGCTACCAGATGACGCTTTGTGTGCGTTGGTTCTGCCCCCTAACGACAGAAAAAATATCAAACACCCTCATTACGACTATTTGTAATAATATGTCAAGACGTTTAGGCAGAAAAATTCGCTATAAAATTATACTAAGTAAATAAAATTACATTACGCTCTTTACGGTGCTATTAAGGTCATTGATCTCACGCAATTGATTGTATCGATGTTATTTAGGTAAAGTCTTTGCTTCCTTTTTAAATCGTATGTTTCTGTGAGGTGAATGACCTCGGCGCCTTAGAGAGCGCAATGTAATTTAAAATTTTATTTAGGGCTGATTTTTCAATCGTCAGATAACTATTATCTGAGGTATAAATATGTGACTTTGACGGATTTTTCATACATAATCTGTCAAAAACGCATATTTATTCCTCAGGTAAAAGTTATTTGAAGCTTGAAAAAACAGCAAACAATCATAAAATAATGATGTGTGCCTAAACGTCTTTACATAAGCATTAGATCATATGCACATAATATCCGTAGTTGATTTTGAACGACCTTATATACTCACGTACAGAGAAACAGCTTTCATAGAACGATCCAAATTTGAAAATCTTGACGTCACCTTCAACGGCTCACAATTTTTCTACACAATCATGGATACACCGTATGCTTGTAGTAGTGCAATCAAATCAAAAGCTATATAGCTGTTTATCTGTTCCTCTTTCTTTAGTCTGTGGTAGTAGTCTACGACGTGGTACGTAGACTCTACAAATTGTTAACTTAAAATTTTCATCGCCATACAGTATTTAAATAGGATAACTTTTAAAATCCTACCAGGATAATAATATAATAAATAATAACGTTAAACAATATTAAATCTTTAAGTATAAGTTATTAAGGCTTAATCCTACTCTTAAGGGAAAACCTTAACATGGAGTTTATTTTACTACATAGCACAGACCGTAACATGTCCTGGATCTAAATCGGGCACTAAGTATACTATACCATACCATAATATTTTAATACCGAGCTAGAATATTTTCAAAAATACTCCGAACTCTACCTTCCACTTATTAATAATGTAGTTTCCGACACTAACTTGCTGTGTTGCAATATTAAAATTTACTATTATAATAAAGCCTTAAGGAGTGACAGAGATGTCGTGGTGAAAGAGATGGATCTATTCTCTCAACTCCCTCGGCGTAGGGTGTTACGGACCACGCCCCCTATTGATCGCCTCTAAAGATAATTTATTCATATTTTTGTTTTATTTCACGCTTATATCTTTTTGTATGATGTTTTGTAGTTGTTCTCGTTTTTATGTTCAACACCGGTATTGGGAACATTACTGAGCTGTGTAAGATAAATGCTGTTTTAAAAATAGTGGACCTATTGCATAGTTACGAGGTAGGATTTCTGTAAAAAATGTAGAATTTAAACTATTCTTGTGAAATATGCAATAAGTATGGTCTATTCGCGTTAAGTTTGCAGTGAAGCATCTGTACAAATGTCAAAATATATACTCTGTAGTACGACCACGACAACAATGTCTTTCGACAATCGTCGTTTTTCATACACCGTCTGTCATTTCCATAGAAAAACGAAGAGAAACGAAGAGCGAAGGAACAATTTCTGCCTCTAGGGCGTGAAAATATTAAATAAGTACTAGATGTCGCCCGTAGATCGATATTCGACTATAACACATTTGAATTTTTAAGTTTCAAATTTTTAAGATTCTTTTGCCTATTAGATACGCGATTAAAATATGTACATTTTGTTTATGGAATGTGAAAGAAAGATTAACCTAACCAACACCTGCTGTAGACAGTTATTTTAAAAAAGTAGGTAGTGTGAGTGTATGATAGTGTGGTAACTTTATTTTTACTAATTTACTTGAAAATTGTTTAAAAAAATGCGCAATAAATTTTTGCCTATGTCCTTCCCCGTGGTCTACTCTATATCTGTGCCAACTGCCAAGTTTTATCAAAATCAGTCCAGCAGTTTCGCAGCCTATTCAATGCAAATAAACAAACATACAAACAAATAAATCTGTTCCTCTTTATTATTAGTATCTATAGATATATTTTAAACATTATTTAAAAAGTATTAGCTTTCTGCACACCTGCATCCTCATAATATTTAACTGTGCCAAATTCCATACTCCGGCGTTCGCACAATTCTCATAAAACTTTACGCAACGTTTTTGCTTTACATATTACCTAGTATATATTATTATTATGATCTTGTTAATGAAATAACACTTGAATGCTCAATAGTTTAACTTATTTCAATTTCACGTTTGGCGGGCATTAATTTAAGGGCCTGTTTTACAATGTTCTAATAAGTATCATATATGTCTTATTTACATTACTTACATAATAAACAAGTGACTGAAACAAAACATGTGAATAAGAAAAATCTGAGACTTATTCGAAGATTGTGAAACAAGCCCAATACTATTTTTTTAGCTTAAGGTAACAAGTGACATAATTAACTTAGCAGCTACCTTCTATACGTAGAATTTTCTGTTTTAAGGGGATATAAAATTGGAGTACATAGCTAAATATCTTATTTTATACTTTAAGCAGACAATTTTTTATATATATAATCGGTTTCTCGACATCGGATGCAAGTATTACCATGAAATTTAGTATATAGGGAGTTTTGGGGGAGAAAAATCGATCTAGCTAGGTTATTCCTGGGAAACTGTGCATTTTTAAACAGGCAAAGCTGGTCGGCTGATGTATCAACGCACAGGCCAAACCCTTAAAGCTAGAAATTTCGAATTACGCACACGTATTCCTCATAATATGACGAAGGCATCCACTAAGGAAGGATTTTAAAAAATTTAACCCCCAAGTTGGTGAAATAGAGAATAAAAGTTTGTATGAAACTTTTTATTCATTGCACATATTTGCATGAAATTTCGTATGAATTGAGTACGGAAAAATAATGTGTTACGTATTTCAGCATTTTCTAATATCAACCCCTAAGAAAGGGGATGAAAGTTTTAAATTATTATAAAGATAATTGGGTTTTAATTTTCACGCGGGCGAAGCCGCGGGCAAATGCTATATTATAATATATCAATAATTTTTACTCAATTATGTCAGTCCGATTGGCAGTTTGGTATGCTTAGGGGAAAGTGGTCAGAAATGGCATAGCATTTGAGATGGCAAAGTCGGTATTTCTCTGTGATTTGCCAACGATTGACATCCACAAGCACACCATAAGATGCCCCCCGCGAACACACAGCGACCCGTTTGTTTTCAAAGCGCCAGCGGCCCGTTTCAATAACCTATCTACCAATAACTATTTGTTAAACGTCATATTTGTATCGCAAAAAACCGACAAATTATTGAATGACGACGTTTTTAACAAATAGTTATTGGTTGATAGGTTATTGAAATCAGGCGTAAAACAATAGAAAGCGAAACTACGACTGTTTGTATAAAATTGTGCTGCTAAAAAAAGTTTTTTCAAATAGTTTAAACTAATATCACAAGTAATGTGCATTGTATATAGAATAAGTAAGGATGTATTTTTTTAAAGGTAAATTTAATGAGATTATGGTTTACTAATTAGATTTTTGTAGCTTCTGTATTAATTGAGATACAAATTATTTTTTGGTTAGGTGCCTAATGTATGAGATGGCATAGGTGTATGCCATCTCTCATATTTGAGAAAATCTGCCCGACAAGTGAGAAAAAGATTCGTTTTGCTATCGTATAGAGACGACGATGAAGCAATTGGAATTTTAACCAAAATATTAAATTTCACACCGCCAGGAACAAGGTAGGCAATTATTATTTTATACCCTCTCATAAAAGAACCTTACAATAATTAGTAGGTAACAACATTCTACTGACCGTTTGACCGTCACAGTCAGTTCATAAAGAGACTGTCATAAACACTGAATTTAAAAAGCTTTTAACTTGCGAAATGCGAATACAATAAAATAAATTAGAGATTTTATTACAGCCTGGGGCTATTATATGTAGGTATAAGGATAGAACAAATAAATGTTAGTTATTAATGTAGAGTACTGTATGTAAACATGTTAATATTTAATTCTTATTAAAGAAAAACTGCTATGCAAACAAGTGGGCATAAAAGAAACGTTTTATCCCGTTTTTGGAGACTTATTTAGGGGAGGCCCGGGCAAGAAGCATAAGCCAGGTAAAATTAATAATGGTTTTTATAAAAATCTATACTAGATGGCGTTACTAAATTTTGCATAGGCCTCGCGCGTGCGGCCGGCGAAGGCCACGACAGTTTCACCAAATCAATAAGCGCGAGTATTGTGAATATAAAAAAAATTAATTAGTGTTGTTTTCTTACGATTTTTTGCATAGGTTTGTATACTGTGTTTGTATATTACCAATCAGCTACTTATAAATAATATTTTTTTATTCTATTACTAGTGTAATTTGCGATTATTATTTTTCTTATACCTACTTGCAATAGTTAAAGTCATAACTTGTTGTAGATATTAGTACGTATAATATATATATATATATATATATATATATATATATATATATATATATATATATATATATATATATATATATATATATATATATATATATATATATATATATATATAATAAAAAAGTACGCACTTTTAAATTTTATAGCTTATATAAGCTATAAAATTTAAAAGTGCGAATAATAAAAAGACGAAAATCTCTGAGTTAGCTGGTCCCAGCAAAACAGAGAAGAAATAATGCCTTGACAAACTGCTAAGCAAAAGCCCTAAACATAATTTCTATTGTTTGGTGTGCGCTGAGAGGTACACTGATCCTCCAACAGAATATTGGATTCGGTGTAATCAGTGCAAAACTTGGCCTCATGAGAACTGTACCTCCTATGTAGGAATTCGTAGCTATTTTTGCGATGAATGCCAAGATTAATGTTTATTTTTTTAGTATATCCTTTTTGCCCTTATTACCCCAAGGCTTATTACCCCACCCCGCTGGGCAAAACGAATAATTCATAACTTTTTTAAAATGGCTATTACGTTTAGAAAAATGTTTAGGTTTCTTATTTTTTATCGTTATTTTCCAAAGATGATTAACTAAAGTTCAAATAAAAAGTACAAAGAGTTCTATTGATTATCAGATTTTTGTTTTATTTATACTTTCACTTAGCATATGCGTCTTGCCCGGGCTTCCCCTACTTTATGATGAAGAGTGACGAATGACAATCTCTATAGTCGGTGCCAAGTTGCCAATATACAATAGATAAATAATTAATATAATTAATATCTATGGACACTTTTTACGCCACATCAATCGGCAATCCTATCCCCGTGCTGAGTTATCGAAAAACTTGTGTTGCGGGTATCAGACAACGGAAATATTATATTTAATACTTTTATACCATACACATATTTTTTGTTCCTTTGGCGGGATTCGAACCCGCGACCTCCGGCTTATGCACCGACGCGCTCAACCACCGAGCCACAGAGGTCGTCACAGATGCTCTAAATATGAAAATTATTTAGACGTGCCAAATTATACATGTGCCAGACATCACGCGCTAGCTCGCTGGTTCGTAATAAATATTTTTCACTTCTATCCAATTTTTCACTTCTATCCAATTTTTCACTTCTATCCAATTTTTCACCGACGTACCTAATTAACTTGATTGATTTTATGATACGGGGGGCCTAGCAGGAACATTTGACATCGGCGTAAACGTAACGTTATCGAATGAAATTTGTACGGACGCTGTCATGATTTTGACAGATCTTTCTTTTCATCTTTCATCTGATAACCTTACCTATATGCCGCTTTCAAATGCTCCTGCTAGGCCCACTGAACGATTGGATGTTTTCCGACTCCATTTCGAATTACACCTCATTTTATCTTTTTTTTTACAGAAAAGCTCCGTCTCTCGCTGTGCGTGGGATGCGGCGGTCAGATACACGACCAGTACATCCTACGCGTCGCGCCGGACCTGGAGTGGCACGCTGCCTGCCTCAAGTGCCAGGAGTGCCGGCAGTTCTTGGACGAGAGCTGCACCTGCTTCGTCCGGGACGGCAAGACGTACTGCAAGAGAGATTATACTAGGTGAGTTGTTTCCTTCATATCACGAAGCAGTTTATGAGAATATGTACTGGCCAAACCTGCGACATTTAAAACTACTTGTCCCAGGCGCTATATTTTTCAAGGAGTGGTAACTTCGCTCGGAGAATACTAACAGTATAAATCATTCAATCACGGATGAAACGGTCATAGTTTTAAGTTCATACTACCTTCAGGACAATTAGTTACGTAATGTACCTCGACAATCAAAGTATTTCTGTGGTAGCGGCGATATTTTATTGGCGAGAAGTTTCCGAAACACATTATGAACGTACATAGTTGTAATGTGTCTGAATTTAATTAACCTGAACCTAACGATGACTCGGTACTACACTACATTTAGGGCCTGTTTTACAATCTACTGATACATAACAGATAGCTTATATTTGCATGTTTTGTGTCTGTCGATATAAAGTAAACAGCGACAAAACTTCCAAATAAGTTATCCGACACTGGTTAGAATATTGTAAAATAGGCCCTTGGATCAACATTGGCAGAAAATTTTATTTACAACGAAAAAAATGTCTAAAGCATTTTAAGTAGTTGCCTACAAATTACGCTTCTATACGATCAATATATCCTATTAGCGACGCAGTTATCACAAACAATAAACGGCTATGAACCTACTTGAAGTAAATTCACACCCACGAGAAAGCGTTCTAATTTCGAATATTTATGTTTCTATTTTAATCTGCGGTTTACAAAATATGATATAGAAAAAAAAATACCATAACTAACGTCAATCATACGCGGCGCCACTTTTTAAACAGAGACAAGATGGATTTACTAAAATAACTCCGATGTTTACCTTTTCACCCTTCCATCTCGTGGCTAAAATATAGAATTACACATCAGCAAATATGCTATTCTTCGCGTTATCGTATCTCTATTACGAGGGGCTAACGTTGAAAATTGAATATTGTAATGCTAAACGTCTTTGGCAGAATAGAGAATTGTCTTTGAACGGTGATGTGCCGAGAAAAACAAACGGGGTTTAGCTCAGCATTATGTATTTTGGCGCCAAAACAAACGTCAGTTTGACAGCGCGGCGGGCGGCGGTGGCAACTCGATACGGTGTGTTTATTTCCGTTTGTACAGCGGAAAACGATTCGATTACCTTTTTTTCGAAGGCACTGTTTAAATATTCTCAGTACCGGATTAACCATATAGGCAGAGGCAGCAAGAGCTACGGACCCCGCGCTTTGTTATGTATAACCTAAGGATATATGATAACCTAAGGATATATGATAACCTAAGGATATATGATAACCTAAGGAAAGGTTATTTACTAATAAAATATTTTATTGATGTGGGTTAGAGAGGCTACCGCTGCCGTATGCGTGAGAGAAAGGGAAGGCAGACAAGTCTGTCTGGCTTCCCGTAATGCGTTACGTAACGAAGCGATTTACCCTCCTACACTTGAAAATAAAAAACTATAGAAAATTCAAAAGTACACGCCACAAGGTTTTTCTTATAATAAAAACATAATAACTAATTCTCAACTTAGATATTTCTCGAAGTCATAGATCGTGAACAATAGAAAACTAAAACATTCCATAATCCTGTGTACAAATAAGGTTTGGTAAAATCAATTAGGTACGGAAATTTTGGTCATATTATAATCTATATAAGCAGTATAAGCAATATATCATAATATGACCAAAATGTCCGTAATTTATTTTACCAAACCTATCTTAATTTTACAGAAAAATATTGAAAAAAAATACAAAATACTAAAAATAGAAATTACATTACGTTCTTTACGGCGATCTTAAAACCAGTAAAATAAGGAAGAAAATGTTGCTTGCTCGCTCGCTTTTCACATAATAATAGACATTATATTATTTTAAACTGACGTTCTGTTTTAGGCTATTGATTTGATTGTATTTTCCCAAGTGAAATCTTTCGACGGTCGGTTATAGGCTATTGATTTAATTGTATTATCTAAAGTACACAGTCTTTAAGGGTGTAAAGTTAAGTTAGGTTAGGTTAGGTAGTAAAATAGAAAAAAAATTTGCTCGCTCGCTACGCTCGCTCGCATTTCATATAAGAGCATATTAAGCTCACTTGCTTTTAGCTCGGGGGCCCCGCGGCAGAATTTGCTACGGGCCCCGCGCTAGCTTAATTCTGAACTGAATATTCTGTTAATTTGATATCGTCGGTAGTTTATTCACCGGGTTCTATTTTATAATCCTTAAAAAATAACTGAGCTTAACGAGCTTTTACCCAACCCGCTTCGAACAAAGAGTATATACCTATTACTAACGTACTTCGGGTGCCTTTGACAAAAACTACTATGTCTCAATTACAAAGAATATGGAAAGACCGTAACATCTCTCGGAAAACAAAAACAAAACTATTACAGTCACTCATATTTTCCATATTTATATACGGAGCAGAAACATGGACTTTAAAAAAAGAAGACCGAATTGATGCCTTTGAGATTTGGTGTTGGCGAAAAATGTTACAAATACCTTGGACCGCCTTTCGTACTAACGTATCCATTCTACGTTAGCTACAAATAAAGAACAGACTATCATCCCTTACGTAAAGTTCAGGAATTCTTTGGCCACATAGCAAGAAAGGATGGTCGGAACCTAGAACAGCTCATGGTTACAGGCAAGGTTGACGATCGTGCCCGAGAGGTCGAAGTCCAATCCGATAGTCGGACCAAGTACGCATTACGCTCGACACAAACCTTCATGACGCTCTCCATACTGCAAAGGATCGCTATAGATGGCGCAAAATAGTTAGTAGCAAATTATTCCGCGGGGGAAACACCACCCTCAGCAATGAGGAATACGACATGAGCAGGAGAAGGATAGTAACTCTTGTTTGTTAGCATTTTTTACGCTCTCTTAGAGATCGATTGTATGTTAAACATTTTATGTGTGTCGGAACATTATTGTATATTTTTACACACATACAATAAGTACTTTTAAGGAAAACAGATGTCTTAGGTTTTCATCAATAATCAATCTCTGATGATTCCGATAAATAATATTTCGTGGAATACTTATTTATTAATTGCGTAAAATAATCCCTATTCTTGATGACGAATTTAAACATCTCCAGGATATTATACTCTTGTTCTCCATCGCAACATTGTCGCAGCTACTGTTCTCACTAGATGTGCTCAAGGGGGAAACTAATCATACCTAAAATTAATCCCATCAGAGTATCCATTTGTATTTAAAAGACTGCAGAATCCCCTAAAGGTATGCTTCGTCATGACCTTCAATAAAGGCAGTCAATGAAAGTGGCTAGGTTAGAACTAAGAGAGAACTGTTTCTCACACTGACAGTTCTATTTTGCGTGTTCCAGAATAAGTTTGGCTAGCAGTCTGGTGATGCTTGCTCCGCACGGCCAAACAGTTAATGTTGTATATAAAGAGGTCCTTCAATAGCATAATACACTGTAATAATAAAATAGGTTTAAACCATTTAATTTAATTAATTTTAGCATAATTAAAGTCTCTTTATAAAAATAATAGGAAATTAGTCACCTCAACATCGTACGAAGTCACGGCCAAAAGCTAGTCTAAGAATAAAATAATTACAAATTATATAAATATATTATACTATCGGGGAATATAATTCATAAGCAGGTGGAGTGTTATCTAAATTAATCTATACAAATACGAGTATACTATTGTATACAAATAGAAGGTAAAGTAAATAAAATTGAAGCGTCTGTTTGTAATTTTAAATTAACAGCTTTTCACTAAATGCAAAATATGAAATGGTACCAATAAAAACAATTATTGTCTGTCCGTCTGTCTGTCTGCTTGTTACCGATATCGATGGGACTTTCACTGACAGATAGCTGATGTTATAAGGTGTAACTTAGGCTACATTTTTATCTTGGGGTTCCGATAGAAAAATAGGGTTCCGTTTCCGTTAGTTCTACGCAAACAAAGTTGCGTGCCAGCTAGTTTGTATTCAATAATGACGACTTGCAGTACAATACAATTATCAATGACATGTCAAATTATGACCTGCTTATGAATTAAATTCCCTGATAATACCTACCAGTTACCTAATGTAGAGCATACTGTGTAGGTTACGTAATAGGTACAATAAAGATGTAATACGAACTAAAATACATTTTGGATACTACACGTTGCAACATAGGTGTGTACATTTTTTCATAAACATGTTTTGCCTATTGTCTCTTTTCAAATACTTGTTGCGTTTAGCATTCGTGGTTGTTATAACTTGGTTTCTTAACACGTACTTAGACAAGCCAAAGTATTTATCAGCTAGCGATCGAAGATCTGATGAATGAAAAAAAAAGTTTACCAAAATAATAAGTTACACGGATGCGGTGTTTATGTTGTACATGTCTGATGTCCACGCACAATATATTGCTGTACATCCGCCCGACGGAAGGAAATATCCATTAAGAATTATCCAGGGGAAGTTGGAAGTGTTATTGAAAATAAATCAATTAGTCGTTTAACCATTCGTAATTTTAATGGAAAGTTTTTGCCTAAAAAAATTTTAAACAACTGGAAAATGTATTATAGCGATCAAGCTTTCACTCTGTTAGACGAGTAGTGGCAAAGGTTGAAGTGAAAACTGATTTAGGCGTGTTAGGCATTTTTTGAGATTGGAAGTACTATAAAAAAGAAAACCATTGAACTTGCGACACTCATGGTGCAGTATGAGGTAGGGCGGAGCGGTCTCGCGCGCCTCATGCTTGCCTGTGCGTTATTGTTTTCACTTCTGTCTGCACTCCCAGTGTGCCACTGTTTTCTAAGTATAATTTAGATACCACAAAGTAGACCTTTGAAAAAAGAGACACTTGCAAAAAATATTCTTGTAATTTGTTATATTATTTTTTGAATTTTTATCATCTCTACGTCTCTTGAACTCGGTTTAATGACAAAGACCAAAGTCTCTACCCACATAACCGTAGTCAATAGTCATTGCTACGCCTAGTCAAAACCCAGACAGAGTAACCAATCTATAGATTGAGTTCTAGTCAACGATAGCTCAAAAAGGGTACGCACATTTTCCTCAACGCAGTGGTAATCTCCATCTGGCTCTGTGCTATACATTTGTATGTACGTATGATACGTCGTCTGTGTGCCCATGTGTGTATTTGTATGTATATGTATGATACGTCTGGTACACTGTTGTATGTATGGTATCCAGATTCACCTCGACCCCACCAATTAGCGAAATACGAGACGGCGCTCTCCCGTTACTGAATAAATATTGTGCTGCAAGCGATTGTCACCCTTGTTATCGCATGAAAATAGTAGTTTATTTTCGCTATTTATACAAACTAATTAGTGTTATTTGTATTCAAAATAATTTCTTTAAATGATAATATCTTTAAAGTATGTAAAGAATTATTTATCTATGAACAATATTCTCTAGATAGTGTAGACACTAACTAGAGAATATTGTCCATAGATAAACAATTCTTTTAATTAGTATAGATACTATCTACGTTATTAAATAAAGATAAAATTTGTGTTCATATGTTCAAATTCTTGTTTTTTTTGTTCGTATTATATTAAAATATATTAATAATATGATATCAAACTGACATGTTATTGACAATCGTATTCTGACTGCACGTCGTCATTATAATACAAATAAATTATGAGAACACTCTACCTACCTACCTGCTTATGAATTATATTCCCTGATACTGCCTGATAGTACATATTTTGTGGGAATTAAAAATGGGCATGTTGGCAACAAGGTAATTTCAATAATATTATGTTGCTAGAACTGCTTGAAAGCAACGTCTAACACATTTTCACATTCGAATATTTGCCAAAATTGTTAAATTGAACTAATATTATTGTGCACGTCAAAACAGAATATTATATTTCCAGCACATCTGCTGGTGACTGACAGGCTTTAACAGCTGGTGGACCACACCGGCTGCGGCTGAAATTTCATAAAGGATTGTTTTGTAAACTAAAATAGAAGCTGATTATAGTTTACCTATGGGTATTGGGTACCTCCTACCTACCTAGAGCCATAAACATTAACTGGTAAACAAAACACTGGTATTATAATATTAATCCTGCATTATCTGATTAAAATCTAATGAACGGTTAAAATGGCATATTTCGTTTTAATTAAATTTAGGATGATTCATCATTCATGAACTAGGAGGCGACGTTGGCACAATAGGTATTTGCTGAACAAAACATGTTATGCAGAATTAAAGACCAGGTATTTTTTAGAATTCTTTGTAGGATTTTGAGAATTCGCCTTTTTTTAGAACTCACCATTTTTTTTTTCATTTTTTTATATTTAAAGTATATATATAACCAGAAAATACTTTTAATATTATGTAACTACGAGTATCACTTCGTCAGTGTACATGGCGTCACGTCCGCATCACTTCACTACGCGTCCAAATAATTTCAATACATTTACCAGGCGTCCCGCGACGGATAATTGTGTTTTCTAACGGATCAAAAAGTTGTATGGCAGCGGTGGGATTCGAACCCACGCCTCCGAAGAGACTGGTGCCTTAAACCAGCGCCTTAGACCGCTCGGCCACGCTACCGTATTCCTCATCAACGAAAATATGTACCTAACACATGCTATACGCAGCTATAAATAGTGGACGTAGACAAAAATAGGCGACTATCACTGCACCAGGCCGATTTTAACTTAGCTAGGTAGGTAGGCCTAAGGTACTTCAGATAATACATATACGTTGTCAGATCATCGTAATCTATCTATCTATGTAAATAAAAATGAATTACCGAAGTATTTGTACGTTTAACTTCCAAACGACTGCACCAAATTGGATAAATCTTTTCTTTTATGTTTTCGTATTTATGTGTATCGTTATTGTCAGGGGAAGGTTCGTGTGAGAAAAAAAAATGGCAAAAAATGACGGTATTAGTACGTGAAGCCAAAACTTTGAGTACAGTTTTACGAGAATTGTGCGAACAGAGAAGTATAAAATTTGGCACAGTTAAAGTTTATATGTGATTAAAGGTGTACAATAAGCTATTTTTTTGTAAATAATTATTCTTAGAAATATATAAAATCAATAAAAATAAAGTTGCACACACTACCTCACTCACACTACCATGCGCTTGTATAATAACAATATGTTTGGCAATATTGTCAATCTTTCTTTCACGTTCACGTTCAGGCAAATAAACCCTAAAAAATTTGAAACTTAAAAATGTTAATAGTCTAATTTCGACCTCTAGTTGACATTAAATTTGCAATAATGACCATAAATTATGATTAATAATTGATTATTATTATTATTATTATCATCAAACAGCACCGACATGTTCTGTGCACCGCACACACGCATTCATTTTATGTGCTGACGCCTAGTCGCATTTAATATTACCAAACCTTTTTATTAACTTGACTAACTATTAAATTTATAAACCTTGTTCGTTACTGAAATGCGAAAACTTACTAAAATATTTACTGAAATCCTTTGAATAAAATCTATGCTGAAACCTCTTAACATATAGGTAAACTAAATTAAATAAATAAATATCAAATGTTTCGGTGTTATATTACTATTGTGTGTTTTATGTATCATTATAGAGACTTAAAACTTCAATAAAGTTTATAAGTTCCTGCGTGTAAATGACTATTACTCACACCTGTAGGTCTTCCATAAAACATAAATATCTATGGTAAATTGCCCATGGTGACTGTCATATCTATAACACCATGCTTTTACATAAATTAAATAAACATAATGGTAATATAAATAAGTGTGGTAAGGGAGTCTATAAAAATTAAGCATAAGTACGTTTGAAATCGTATTCCAGTAGCTACTCGGAGAATTATTCAAATAAGTACCTACCTAATAATAGTTTTAATATATTTAGCGTTTACCATGATCTCGTTATGATCATTACCTATTAAATAGATAATATTTTGATTTAAGGGTTTTGAATATTTAACATGAATTATAATTATGTAATGTATAAGCTTTAGATAACAATCACGTTAATGTAAGGTATAAACAAGGCTAAAATACCTTGAAAATTGGCGTAAGTAATCAATAGTAATATTATTATTTGTATTCTAATAATTAACGAATTATCTAGATTTTTGACAGTAAAAATAAACGAGCATTAACATTTAATTTAAAAATTATGGTTATAACATTAAATTCTGTACCAATTTATCATTACAGCCATAATTTCAGACCGATTTCAAAAAACAAAACAACAAAAGAACAAAAAGTAAAGTCCAAAATTTTCTAAAAATTAAAGTTTATTCTATCCTGCCGCCTGCGGTCTTAATCTCATTTCATAGTTTTTTTTTAAACGTACATCAGCTAAAAGCCTAAACTCAGCGAGCGGAACAGGGTAAGCTACGAAAAACCCCTAAAACCCGTAAGTATATTTTGAAAACAGCCCTCGAGGGTTATTGACCGGCACTCAGCGAATGAGCCTCGCCCCTCGGCAATCTAGCTAAAAGCATTGGTACCTACTGTGTACTCATACTATATTATAACACGTTATTTTCATTCTGAAAAGGATTAATCTTTGTTTAAAGATAAATGAATTTGCTTATGTACTTTATACATATAAAACTATATCTTGATTCAGCTATTCGTTAAACAAACGACATTTTGACAAGTTTTAGTACAGACAAAAGTGTATGTATATTAGGAGTATAGGAACTGTTTTTTGGTAGTCAATATAAATTAGCGCCGATTTATTTTTGTAGATACAGAAAAAAAACCAGTGTAGTTCGTCCTTATATAAAAACAAATAATACTCACACTCAGGACCTGTTTAACAATCTTCTTAGTAAGTATTCGGATAGCTTATTCGGAAGTTTTGTCGCTTAACAAAAAAAAATATTTTGAAACAGTAACTAAAAGGTCGTCGTCTTAATGTAGAGTTAAACGTCTTAATGTAGAGTTGCCGTCAGTACCTATACTATATTATCGAAGCTTCTTTTTATGTGAATATATTTATATTCGATAGTATTTAGAACTAGCTTTTCCAGCCGCCGTAGATCTGCCGTGTAAACACAGGATAAAATCCTATGTTAATAAGCCTACGTTTTAATCTAGAGCCCAAACTACTACCATACTAAATTTCAGAAAAAACCGATCAGTAGATTTTTCGTAAAAGAGTCACAAACATCCATCCATCAATCCTTGCATACTTTCACTTTTATAATAGTAGTAAGATTTCCCTCTATTACTATATTATAACAGTAGTACTAATATGTGGGAATAGTGGAAGCCCCAAAGGGAGATCTCCGACCGAGCGAGGTGCTTGTATGCAATTCAGATGTATACGAGTATATAGTGTCAATCGTAGAAAACTTCGATAACGCAATTCAGGATTGTGGCGCTTATTGGTCCGCCACATCACTCCCCCCCGAAGGTCAGGGGTCGAAATCTTCGATGCGTCTTACGCTTGTGTCGCCAGGTGCCAGTGGAGAGTCCCAGTGAGTAGGAACTGTGCTGCCGTACTGGGCCGATGCTACGTGTTGACCAGGAGAGGTGCTTCGTGCTCTGCTTGCTTACTGATCGTTGTAGCTACGTGTGCTGACCAGGAGAGGTGCTTCGTGCTCTGCTTGCTAACCGATCGTTGTAGCTACGTGTGCTGACCAGGAGAGATGCTTCGTGCTCTGCTTGCTGACCGGTCCCTGTAGTGTCCGTTGAAGCCGATGAGATTTCGACCAGGCCGCGGTGCGTTGAGGCTGGTGGTCGAGGTACCCGATGTCTGCTGGAGGCTGAGTCTGCCTGGCGTGGTTCGGAGGGGGAGGGAGGGGGGCAATGATGATGATGTCCAGAAGAAGGCGTGTTCTGTCGAGGGTCACCAATGTGGGAAGAGTGAAAGCCCCAAAGGGAGATCTCCGACCGAGCAAGGTGCTATGCTCGGTCAGGCCGAAGCCCGCTTGTATGCATTTTTTTTTCGAATGGGTCTACGCTAATGGCTTTTGGCCGTCTTAGCTTAATCGGTCTGGTGACTGCCATTTGGCTTTCAGATGTCGTATGTATACTGCGATCGTAGAAAACTTCGATAGCGCGATTCAGGATTGTGGCGCTAATTGGTCCGCCACAGATATAATTAACGACACTGTTTATTTCCAGACTGTTCGGCACGAAATGTGATAAGTGCGGCGCGTCCTTTAGTAAAAACGACTTCGTGATGCGCGCCAAGACGAAAATCTACCACATCGACTGCTTCCGGTGTTGCGCCTGCGCACGACAACTTATACCCGGTGAGAAAATAACCTACCTTCACAATGTTTCCAAATAACTACAGTTTTCATAAAAAAATATTACCCGACTACGTAAAATATGTAGCCTATGTTACCCGGCCTATTATTACGAATCTATTGACATCTAATTTGTTAAAAACGGACCAGTAGTTTAGGCGCTACAATGGAACAAACATACATACATACCTACAATCTACATACATACGTAGACTGCCAAAATCATTACCCTTTCTTTTAGCTTCGCCGTAGTCGGGTAAAAGATACACAGTTTACTTATATGTTATTGCTATTTGCTTCTCTATACACATAAATTCTATTTACCTATGGAACACAAAAATACATGAATAGATAGAGCAGTATTGTCATGATATTGACCATTCTCTACAATAACCTCCTCTTTTTGGAAATCGGTTTAAAAATACGACGAGAACGTTCGATATCTATCGACTCTATCTGCTTTCTATTTCGTTACCTACTTTCTAGAGAGCTTTTCATATGAAAAATATTATATATTTACTTTCATATATTTACTCAGAAAAATCGTGGACCATAGTCTAAAAAGATGCTTCTTAATAATTGCTTAAATATTTATTTATATTTTCTTGTTCAGGTGATGAATTCGCGTTAAGAGAAGGCGGCGCCTTATATTGTAGAGAAGACCATGACGTTTTAGAAAAGGTAAGTCGAGACTCTGTGATTAATTACTGGGCCGCCGCGCTGCCTCGAATTTATTGCCATAGTCACCGCTTGTCAAAAATGCATTCCTGTCACGCGGTGACTACGGCCACAGAGAAGAAAATATATATAATTATGTACAGAGAAACATCTTTGATAGAACGATCCAAATCGATCCAGATGAAAGTTTTGACATCCCCTTTTACAACGGCCCACAATTTTTTCGCACAATCGTAAGCTTGTAGTAGTGCAATCAAATCGAAAACTAACTATGTAGCTGTTTATCTGTTCGTCTTTCTTTAATCTTTGTTACTGCAAGCGGCCGCCGCCGTGCCGCTCAATGCGTTCAGGGTAGCGGCCTTATACTTTCCAGGATAGTCACTTATGTAAACTTTTCTCATAGTTAATTAACTATCAATCTATTTATAATTTCAATCATTAAAATAATGTAAATTTTAATATAAATATTTAAACTATGATTGCATTTAATTTCCATGAATTATGTACATAAATGTTTATTTTCAGAGCGCGAACACAAGCGGTAGTAGCACAAACAACGCAGAGAGCAACAACAACACAACACTCAGCAACAACAATCCGCACCAACCGCACGATCTGGCTTCTATGTCAGGTAAGTTGCTGCATATTAAGAGCGCGAACACAAGCGGCAGCAGAGCGAAAAACGCGAAGAGCACCAACAACACAACACTCAGCAACAACAACCCATACCAACCGCACGATCTGGCTTATATTATGTCAGGTAAGTTGCTACATATTCAGAGCGCGAACACAAGCGGCAGCAGAGCGAACAACGCAGAGAGTACCAACAGCACAACACTCAGTAACAATAACCCGCAGCATATGGACAGCCAGATAATCCAAACGGGATTTAACTAACGATAATATTACGAGAATTGCGCTCCTAGATTCGCGCCCTTCTTATCGCCAGCTTCACGGCGCGATTGTAGGTCAAATTTCCACGTGATATATTATACAATATCGACAAATTTTCCTTTGCACTAGGACGCCTCAAAATATTTAAACACAAAGTAAGTGGCCGCAACGACTGCAGACGTGATTGAACTACTTATTTACACGTGAGTATGTGTGCGCGCGTACGATTCAACGGAGCTGTTAAACGATATTTATCTTATGTCTGGTCGAGCGATTGTAACTTGTTCGATAGTACCTACATGCAATATCGGAATTCAATATTATGCATATTTCAAGTTTCATTACAATTTTAGTAACCCAGACGGGACTTTCACAATTTTTCTGTAAGTAGTTAACTAATACGCAACTAGTCGGGGATTTCAAATCCCGTGTACATTAGGTTTTCCGAGTCACAACCTCACCTGTCATAGCTGTGTGTGTTCAATGTCGAATAAAAATCTATATAGTGTATCCTACACATAGTAAACATAGTTAAAGTTAAGTAGTGGTGATAATATCTTTTCCCAAAATCACGGCAATATTGAAGTTACACGGCTAATACCGCTTATCTGTTATCACAGATTCGGGTATGACTTGATAATCGGAATGTGATTAATACTGATTGCATTGGTACAGTTACTCTGGTATTATTAATTTAAAATGCTATTTTCTATCTACATCCTGCTGGAACGCTGCTAGCGTGTTTCCATTGACGACCTCTGTGCTTCAGTGGTTAGCGCTTTGGCGCTCGAGCCGGAGGTCGCGGGATCGAATCCCGCCAAAAGAACAAAAAGTTTTCTGTGTTCCTGAGTGGGTGTGTATTAAATATGTGTATAATATAATAGCAATCTTAAATTTATTATTATGTCTAGTATAAAAGTATTAAATATACTTCCCATTGTCTGCTACCTCTAACACAAGTTCTTCGGATACTTAGCACGGGTCCAGACTGACATGGTGTGATGCGTCCATATTTAATACAGGTACAATATCTATACTGATATAATAAAGAGGAAAGGTTTGTTTGTTTGTTTGCATTGAATAGGCTCCGAAACTACTGGAACGATTTTGATGAAATTTGGCATTATAGTATGCATAAAAATGCTTTAAGCTTATTTCCGATTCGCTAACAAAGACTACAGACCATCATCATTTATTATAGTAATCTAGTAAAAGCTTTGTTTTATTTTTAAACGGTTTTATTCAGCTTGGCCAGTTTATTTATTTATTTGTTTGGGTCAAATTTAGTAATTGGACTTTTACCCCCTTCCTGATACCAGATCGATCTGATATTTGGTACCCACTCTTAATCTTGATGACAATACAATAATAATAAAAAATTATGACTGTAAATCGAAAATGGCCGCCGATACAAAATGGCGGATTACTTATTATATTAACATATTACTTCACAACAACCTCTATATGGGTATCAAATGAAAGGGCTTTATTGGTAGAATAGAGCTCACTATAAAAAAAAAAATTCAAGATGGCCGCCGCCACAAAATGGCGGATTACATATTTTCCACAACTACCTCAATATAGGTGTCTAATGAAAGGGCTTGATTAGTAGAATAGAGCTCATTCTGAAACAACAAAACTAAAAACTTGAAAATAAATTAAATAAAAAAATATTTTTATGTTAAACGGTTTTATTACAATAAAAATAATGTAGGTAATGTACTAAAAGCTAAAAAATAATTCGGTAAGACCTGATCAATACCCCAGATTGATGAGAAGATTGGTGCGATCTGGTAGCTAGGACTTACCGAATTATTTTTTAGCTTTTAGTACATTACCTACATTATTTTTATTGTAATAAAACCGTTTAACATAAAAATATTTTTTATTTTATTTATTCACCTATGCTATTACATTATTAAAAAATACCAACCGCCCACCGCCAATAGAAGGTCGCTACTTAGAAACGGAAACAGAAAACATTTTTGTATCCGACTGTACTTTATCTTTTGGCTTTAATGTCCGCCGACAAAGGGGCCGGGGACACTAATTTGGCCGCGTGAAAAGTCAAGTGGGCACTATCAGTTCTCATTTAGTTTCGACCTAGATCTGACCTTCGCGACCTAAAAATAAGTGAAAAGAGGTTTTAAGGAGTTCTAATCGCCAAAGACTTCTGATTTTGACGTAAATATTAACTTATTATTATTTAAATTAATTTTATTTAAATTATTATTATTATTCAAGCCTTACAAATTTAAGGAGCTCTCGCCCTTCAAATACATGATATTTTGCTGTTTATGTAAAGACGTTTAGGCAGAAAAATAGAGTCATAGAAGCAGGAAATCATGTACATACCGACTCGTATGATCTCGCATCTCGCACTCGCATACTCGTGTATATAAAAAGGATATTTCCTATTTATTTACAAAGGTTTCATAACAATATAATAAATATAAAGAAATAGATCTTAACATAAGTTAGGATTTCGACACGGCTTTAAAAATTAGGTTCCACTCTCTAGGACTTTGGAGGGTGTATCGAAAATTCGGAATAACTTAAAAAGTAACAATAACTTGCATTATACACCGTCCCTTCAAAGGTTTGAATAATGAATGTGTACATAAGGGACACCGTCCAGCCCGGATTAGCGAAGGCGTGAATGACGTCATAATGTGACGTCATAATTACCCTGGTGACAGCTGACGAGCTTTAAAGTGTTAACTTGAGTGTAATGGGCCGGACAGGCGATGGTTAGTGAATATGTAATTGCCATGGCAGTAAAGGGTTGGGAAGCTCTGCATAAAGCTGGTGGTAATTAGTTATTACTCATGGCTCCTAAGTACTATACTATGAATGCGGTGTACCTACTGTTTTGGAACTTATTAGCCATATTGCGTAGTATTGGATATGTAAAACTTTGAAATGCGAGTTTGGTGGCAGAATAACAAACTAGAAGTCGCCCTGCGGTCGAAATTCGTCCATAATAAATAAGAACACTATAAGGAATCTTTCGCCTCTTGGATAGAAAAAACAATAAAATAAAATAAAATAAAAAACCTACTTTAAAAGGTACATACTTACCTATAGCAAAACAGTCGGTATCGATTATCTTTAGGTAGATAATATGTACGCAGTCCTGGAAACTTGAGATTTGTCCGTTTGTCCATTCTTATAATTTGTTCACATTGTAACGACATATTACTGTGGAATGTGGTCGTCATCAGTAGCTTACCGTCGCAGGCGCGCAGCACGTCGGGAAATAGCGTAGAAATGCTAGAGCATGACCATACGGCATACATGACCTTTTGCCATAGAACATGCATAGCATATGGTCAGGGTATTTCAATACGTTCAGAAGACGTGTCTATCTTCTAAAATCTATACATTCAACTCGACTGTACGAAACTCAATAAAATACCTTCTATTTTTCCGGTATATCGGTAAGCATTTAAGTAAGTACTAAGAAATATTATTTTTTTCAGATTCAGGCAGCGAGTCGGGGTCGCACAAGTCGGGTCGCGCGCGGCCGGGCGCGGCGGCGGACGGCAAGCCCACCAGAGTCCGCACCGTCCTCAATGAGAAGCAGCTGCACACGTTACGGTATATGAAATTTCACTTCCTCAAAATGGCGTCTTAGGTTACACTAGCTTTTTCCCACCTAAGTACAGTATCCCAGGGAACACTGTTTTTTTTTTTCGAAATAAAAAGTAGCCTTTGTTTTAATCAACAGCCTAAACTATACTACCATACCAAATTTCATCGAATTCCGGTCAGTAGTTTTCGCGTGAAAGAGTAACAAACATCCATCCATCCATACATCCTTGACACAAACTTTCACATTTATAAACTATTATAAGTAGGATATAATAGTAGTAGGATATAAATACCACGTATAACCAATAACGCTGGCGTTGTGTTTCGTCGAGTGAGTGCTTACCGAAGGCCCAAAGGAGTTTGAGGATTTTGAGGACGCAAGTGCGCAACAGTTACAAGTATTAGTTCTGCTCTGATGTTGCGCGTGTCCCTTGGTCGCCACCAAGGGACACGCGCAAAAATTAATCACCTATTATCAGGCGATCCCTCGCTGCTCGTTTAATAAAAAAATGGCTGAAGCAATTTTACATCTTATCCCACTTGTAGATAATACCAAAGCATTTAATGAAAATGTAAAAAAAAAACTGTCTAAAAAGGAGGTTCTTTCAATAATAGGCTAGTTTTATCTGTCAAAATTAAATGATATACATTTGGCCCCTTATTATTAGAACTATTTACACAACGGATAACTTAAACGATGTTGCTGTCTTTGTCTGATACGTTGGAAATGTCACATGAAAAATATAAACACACCGGCATATTTAGCGGAACACAAAAAAAGGTCCATAATAAAAAAAATATGGTTTTATTTAAACATCTACTTACTACACTTCTTTTGTTATTTAAAGTTTCATTTGATTTACTTAAAATGAGATCACATTAAGAACAGATTTTGCGAGTAAAGGCTATTTGTGAAAAATGGTACATTTTTGAACTTTTCATGTAACCGGGAAAAGTGAAAATTAATATTAAAATAACAATTAATTAAATTAGAAAAATGGTGATTAATATCGCGTATTTCCTCCACGTGCTCTTATTAAAGTTTCTACCCGTCTAGGCATACTGAGAATGATGTTATTGATGGTCTCCTGGGACAGTCTCCGCCATTCCTCAACTACGGCGATTCGCAGTTCACCCACGTTGGCAGGAGCTGGAATTCTGGACTTGACTTTTCTTTTCAGCAAGACCCAAACGTGCTCTATTGGGTTCATATCCGGTGATCTCGCCGGCCACTCCATAACAGTGATATTCATATCATTAAGATAAGCTTGAGTTACCCGAGCGGTATGCGGCCGAGCATTATCCTGCATAAAAACAAAATCGTCACCGATATATGGGGCAAACGGTACGACATTTTCTTCTAAAACTTCTCTGATATAGCGGTCTGCAGTCAGACTCCCTCTGTCAATCACTACCGAGTCTGTGCGAGCTCCCAAACAAATGCCCGCCCAAACCATTATTGATCCACCACCGTATGCAACTGTAGTTTCAAAATTTGTCTGAATGTATCGTTCTCCTTTGCGTTTGTATATTCTTTGCCTGCCGTCAATTTGATTTAAGAGTATTCTGCACTTATCACTAAACAATACCTTACTCCATTGGTCCGCGTTCCAAAGTCGATGTTCCTGAGCAAAAGTTAACCTGTTTCTACAATGATTTACCTCGAGCCTTGGAGCCTTGGCGGGCACAAATGAACCTAAACCAGCTTCTTCGAACCTTCTTCGTACCGTACGCTCACTTACGGTTACACCCCGCACTGCTTCTAACTCATGTCGGGCTTGGACGGCCGTCAAACGGGGGTTCCTACGTACACGAAGCCGAATGAAACGATCATCCCTACTCGAAGTGCGTCTTTTTCTGCTCTCAGCAGCTGCATCAACTCCAAAAAGATACGCGATTAAAAAAAAAACTAACAAAAAACAGTATTTCAATGAAATTTTAAATCAAACTCAGAAGGAAGAAATACTCGAAGTTCGCTCCAGATAAGGTGTATTTGAATAAAATTAAAACAATTGCATAAAATGTGATGTTCAGTTGTTTTCTTAATTTGAAAATATTTCTTTTTAAATTAAATGAATGTATAAACCAGCCAGCAACCTTATATGATACTGATATCAAACTTTTATTTTATGTTCCGCTAAATATGCCGGTGTGTGTAGCAACGTTGTTTAGTTATCCGTTGTGTAAATATTTTTATTAGTAAGGGGGTTGTTATTTATATAGTTTCTATCATAAGAAATACGAATACAACACTATTTTGTTATATAAATATGCGATTTATTTATAATTTCGAAAATAAAAATAAAAATCATTTTTTCTTTGCATAAAAAGATATTATTTCCAGGAAATAATAATACTAATTGACTATCGAATCGATACGAACATTTTAAAATATATTTGAAAACAATGTATAATAGCTTATTGTTCCTATTATTATTTATAACAGTACCGTGATTGACTTCTAGATACTCTACCTAATAAGATTATTTTTGTCATGCAGAACATGTTACGCGGCAAATCCCCGCCCTGACGCGCTGATGAAGGAACAACTGGTAGAAATGACAGGCCTAAGTCCGCGGGTCATCCGAGTCTGGTTCCAGAACAAACGATGCAAGGACAAGAAGAAGACCATTCAGCTCAAGATGCAGATGCAACAGGAAAAGGTAGGTAACATTAAAAGTCCTACTTATAGATAAACCGCCATATTATTTCAACCATTTAACATTAACATTAATTGAATGTTTTGTTAAAGATTTAGTTTGGATTGGTTACTAAAATATTTTTTAAATCAGGAATAAGTAATTATTACGAATATTATAGATCCGTGCCAAATTTGCTTTATCGCGCATTGAAAATTGTCGCTTTGCAAATAAGTAACGACGAATTTATAAAGTCTAAATCGCACCGAAACTAAAAACTTTTCGCTGCAGTCTGCAAAATGTGAAGTTGTTCCTTACATAATCATAAAGTTAACTGATCTCCTTCTCTTGAAACTTATAGATTGATAATAAAATATGTCAACGGTTAGGAGGGGCGGCGTTTGGGCTACATGTCCATGGGCGTGCCGCTGGTGGCGGGCTCGCCGGTGCGGCATGAGGCGGGGGGCTCGCTCGCGCTCGAGGTCACCGCGTACCAGCCGCCGTGGAAGGCGCTGTCGGACTTCGCCCTGCACGCGGACCTCGACCGCGCGCCGCAGCACAGCGCGGCCTTCCAGCATCTAGTTAACCAAGTGAGTTTTTTATTATACTCTAGTGCTTAGAGTGAGTGGCAGGTTTTAAAACACTAGTATATACGAGGGCGGCACTGAAAATTTCGGGAATCAAGGAAGTGACACAACATTACTATTTAAAAATGTATTTATTGCTTTTCGAAGTATACTCCGCGAAATTTGACACATTTTTCCATACGATGGAACCAATCATTGAAGCAACCATTCCATTCGGAAGTTGGGGTCTCCAAAATGGCCGTTTTGTAGGCGTCCACAGCTTCTTCAGGTGATGAAAATCTCTGACCACGCAATTTATTCTTTATTTTAGGGAAAGTATAGAAATCATTAGGGCTTAGGTCGGGGCTGTACGGCGGATGGTCTAATAATTCTATGATTTCTTGCTCTAAAAACTCTTTTGTTCTGTGCGCGGTGTGAGAACTCGCATTGTCGTGATGGAGGATGATGCGGCGGTTGCAGTTCTCTTTACGGAGTTCAGAAACGACCTGTGGCAAACAAATGTTAGCATACCATTCTGCATTAACCGTTCTTTGTCCCTCAAGAGGAGTAGTCGCAACATGGCCGGTTTTGGAGACAAACGTGGCCACCATTTTTTTTGCAACACTCCGTGAAAGAACAATTTTTGTTGACTTTAACTCATTTTCGAACACCCAAACTCGTAACTGGTTTTTTCTTTCGGGTTCGTACGCGTACATCCAGGATTCGTCACCTGATACGATGTTGTATACAGCATTTGAGGATCCTGCGTGGAATCTTTCGAGAGTTCTGACGCACCAAGTAACGCGAGCCGCTTTTTGCTCTTCACAGAGCAAATGCGGTATCCATCGGGAAAACAACTTTTTTACACCTAATAATTGTTCATGCAAGATTATTTGTATTTGACTCATGCCAATGTCTAAAGTTGCCTGAATTTCGCGGTATGTCACATGTTGATCTTCCTCAATCAGCTTACGCACAGCATCAACGTTTTCTTGGGTGACTGCAGTTTTTGGACGACCTTGACGGGGATCGTCACTGAGCTTGACACGTCCACGTTGAAATTCAGCAAACCAGCGATAAATTGTGGTTTTTTGATGGGGCTTCATCACCAAATGCAGAAATCATCCGGTCAACACACTGTTTTTGTGTTAAACCACTTCGAAAGTCATAATAAATCATCGCTCTATAATTTTCTCGAGTCAATTCCATTTTCTCAACGACTAAACAAGTTTGACAAGACCTTGTGACAAGACCGAGAATCTTTTTGAAATAAATAAACGGTATTCGATTTTTAAAACCAATGAGTTTTAAATTAAAAAGATTTTAATATGACAGGAACAGTGGAAATATTCCATTCCCGATACTTTTAGTGCAGCCCTCGTATAGAGTGAAGGCTCAATATAAACTCGGCATTCATTTAGTAGAAGCAGACGAATCCCTAGATAAATGTGGTAGTCCACATCCAGATAACTCGTAACCAAATCGTAAAAAATTATGAATGTGAAAGTAGTCTTTGACTTATCACGTATTAAATCCAAAATTGTATCTCTGACAGGACTATTATACGGCGTTGCTCAATTTTTACCTATCAGAGTACGTCATACTATATACAACTCATTAGTAAAGCCACATATTGATTTTTTAATCGAAGTTTGGGGCACTGCAGCAGCAGCAGTAAAGTCAAATTTACAAACTATACAAACAGCTCAAAATAGATTACTTGAAATACTGTTTAATTATGATTACCCAACGCCAAGCAACAAAGTTTATACAAAAACTAAAAAAATGACTATTCTACAAACATATACCTACTATGCTAGTACACTAATAAGAAAAATTATTAAAGAAATTAATTCCGAAATTGAATTAACTAAAAAACAACAAATACAAAAAATAAAATTAATAAATTCGAACGACATCGTACTTAATATACCGAGAACAAATTACGGTAAAAAAAATTGCTCTTTGAGGGAGTACAGATATTTAATCGTCTTCCAAAAAACATTAAAGAGGTAAAAACAATGTCGAAATTTAAAAAACTTATTGAAGAGCATATAAAAAATTTAAAACTTAATTAAAATGATATAAAAACAAGAATCGAGCTGAATTTTAAAAAATTATGTTATAAACTTCATATTATTACTATATAACGTACAAGTCCCCTACAGGCCTCTACAATATCTATACATATAATATCTTTATTTAGTCTTATTCTAATAAATAAAATAACACTTTATATTCTTTTATATCAAAATAAGATTAACTCGGTATTATTCCGTAACTCATAAAATTAACGCAAACTATAAATTTCCGTAAACAAAATATCAACTTATTATATATTCAATAAAATTTATCTCTAAATATTACAAACCCAAAAATGAGTTAGCCACATCCAGTAATGTGATACGAGTATATCTACGATATTATTCTGTGTTTACGGACTATGTTTTTACTAACTACCCTCATTGTGTTTGATACTGAATGTTAAGACTGACTATTAATTGAGAAGTGAATTTGATCTATGACACATCACTGTACGTTCTGAGTCTTTGAATTGTGTAACTTATTGTAAATGTTTTCTCATGTAAAGTGAATTGTAAGTTCTTGTGAGAAATAAAATGTCTTAAAACAGATAAGTAAGCTAGGGACTCGGATTAAATAAATAATAGCGCCAAGGTAAAACTTACACTGGAATTTCGCAGAAGACACCTTTTATCCCGTAATAGTTTCTGTCTACTATCTCACAAAAACGTTATGTCTTGTAAAGTTTATGTTTCTTTCTAGATGCACGGCTACGACATCCCGTCGCTGCCGCCACCGCGCGCGGCCCTCGGTGGCGAAGACAACTACGTGACGTACCTCGAGAGCGACGACAGCCTGCCGCCCTCCCCCTAGTGTCGCCTCACCTAACCTCCCACACCGGGGTAGCCATAGACAATCCTTCATACTTTTAAACTACCGTCTGATCGTTTTTGCAAAAAATCAACGTCACCGTGGCAGCTAGTGATGTCCCAGTTTGTCCGTGACACGTATCGATATTTTTGTGTTCGTGACAGCACCGTCATTGAGCTGAAAGCGCACTGGTTTTATAAAAATTCATTATGTAAGGATATGAAATACATTATTTTAAAATAAATGTTAATTTATAGAGACTCATAATGCCTTAACTATTGTTAAGGCAAAAATACCTTCGACCTCGAGTATTAATATAGATATTCTAGTATTAAGATGTTTTTTTTAAGTCATTTTTATAAATTATTATGGTACAATAGACGGTAGGCAAGTTCTTATCAGCCTTTTCAACATTTTGTTATGGCTGGTATAAAATATTATTTTGGGCATGTAGTTTCTGCCGAGTCCTAATAAGTATGTGTAAAAACAAACATGTAAGTATATTTGTATACCTACATAATATTTTGATTAATACGTAATTTACCTTGGAAATTTTGACCAAATAAGTGGCTTAAATTGACCATGTCTTTTCAAAAATTAATACTCTTTTGTTTTATTTCTACCTAATGATCTTCAATGAATTAAGTATTTTTATCTAAGGCTGAAACTATATGATCCGGAATCCGGAAGGACGTAGAAAATTCTAAGCATTGAAAATAGAACTCTGCGCGAATACAATAGAGTTAAAAATCGAACACATCACATGAGTGTCGAGTCAAATGTCAATGTCATATACGACAGCTCGACACTCGAAACTTCCATTTTCAACTCTATTATATTAGCGCAGAGTTCTATTTTCAGTGCTCTGAATTTTCACCGGCGTTCGGAGCATATAATCCCAGCCTAATAGTTTTATAATTCTTTTTTGATAACACTTTTCTTTTTTCTAGTTATTTTTAAACGCTTGCTTTTCTTTCATTCGAGTCATTTTATATTAACACAAAATATAAATCGCGCTTTCTAACTTTGGCGCGCAGTATGCTATAATACCTACTAGGTACTTACTCTATTCACTATGCTGTTAAGCTCTGTAATAAATAATATTTTTTTGGGTCGCCTCTTCTTCCAAAGTTTTAGATTGCTAATTTTACTATCTAAGGTACCTTATTTTATTTTAAGTACCATAATAAAATGTAATAATTACGATCAAACTTTCCTATAATTTTTAATTTAATGCTATTATGTGATGTTTACCATTAGTTATGTTTTAGATAATTATTTTTTAAAATTCGTCTTAGATCTGTTAACATTGTATTGTATATACATTTTGTGTACATACTATATTGTATAATATTGAACATAATATTTACCGATAAACAGCTATCTTAGGGTATTTTAGGTAGGATAGAAACCATATTATATTCTAGGTGGTATGAAAACTTTTTTCTTACTAAAATTTTTTTTTTTCAATTTCTTATTACATTTTAAGTTTATTATTTTCATCTGTTTTTTATCGACAAAAAATTTGCACCTACCCTAGAACTTTTGTTTCTGTAGATATTTTATATAAGTCTTAGTAATTATTTTTCGAGTATCTACCTAATTTTGACATTAATTAAGTAGGTGTAAATGGCCTATGTAACAGATCTACAAGCTATAAGCGTTTATAACGTTATGACTAGAAAAATTATAAACTCAACTTCTGTATAGTATTGTATCTATTTGTTTTGAATTATAAGGTGTAAATAGAAAAAATTAAAAAATATCAAAATGTATGCACAAAAGAGCAATTTTAGACATTTAAAAAATACCTATATAATAAAAAACATGGTTGATAATTTTTGATGTTTTTAACTTTATTTATTACATTTATGTAGTCACACTGTACTTAGAATGTGAGAATGATAACATTAATAAATACATTGAATATCAGTTCGCATTATATTTTTGCTTTCCAGTCTCACCACTCTGCTTATTACGTAGTTTACATTCTCTTTGACTCTGCTTCCATAACATAAGACCATTTCGTCGCCTCAGTGCTAATTTGTTCTATGTGCCATTTTTTTTCAAAAATAAACTTTAGGTTTAGGTTTAGGTTATTGCATGCAATATTGTAAATACTAAAATTTCAATTCTGCTGGTCAAAAAAGACATAGGTAATAGTTTTTTTTTTCATAACACAAAAAAAAAATATTAAAAGTGCCACGACACGTAATAAAATGTGCTTATTTGTTAAATGTCCATTATTTGTTACAAACCCTACATCGTAAAAGACGTTGAGCGCTTGAGTATTCTAATATAGTTTCAAGTCAGCCATTTTGTTTTATTTGTTACTTTGGCGGGAAACAGAGGAATATATATTAATAGAAGTGTTTTAGCGTTTTTTAATTGTTTTAATTATTAAAAATAAAAATTGTGAGCTTCATACAGTTAGAACTGCCCGCGAAATTCAAATATATTATGTTTCGGTTTTTTCGTAATTATTATTGAAACTACAAATTGTGATATTTTTACCTGACTACAGCGAATTAAAAAGGAAGGGTAATGATTTTGGCAGTCAATGTATGTATGTATGTATGTATGTTCCGGTCCGATTTTAATAATTTTGTATTTCGAAAATTGAACTTCAGTTCTGAAATATCTTCTTCAATTTTGTATAGTATAAGTAGTATAAATAGTTCTTCAGTTCTAAATTAATTAAATTATTAAAACAAAAATAATTTTCTCCAGTAAATTTTACCAATTGGTATATTTTACAAATATAATATTATAATGGTATATTTATCAATTGGTATAATATATTAATGAATTTTACAAACAAGCACTGAGGCGACAATTTTCCATTTTTGGGGTATTTCATAAAGACGAGGGCGAGGCACAGAGAACTTTTTATTAAATGACATCTATCCCCTACAAACCGTCTGTTTTATTGTAACCCCCTTACTAATAATGTTTGTCCTTGTCTGTTAAGCGTCTTTTCTAACGTATCAGACAAGGACAAAACATTGTATAGCTTAACCATTGTGTATTTTTTTTATTAGTAAGGGGATTGTGAGATTTCGTATTTATCAACAGTTATAGTTTTTGGTCGCAACAGCGCAATGTTTCTAAAAGTTAGCTATCTATCTTTTATTACATGATCCACACAATTTCGCCATTTATCAGCAGATACACGTTGGATCCCCTCTTGTAGCAGTTTTTTCACATCTTCAAATTTAAATGTAGTATTATTGCGAGCTACGTATCCCTTTATGTCAGCCCATACGAGTTCAATGGGATTGAGCTCGCAATGATAAGGTGGCAGTCTTAGGACTTCCACCTTAAATTTTTTGGCGAGCTCATCCACAGCGTATCTTTGGTAGTTCGCCTTTACGTCATTCACTTTCTTTAAAAGTTCTGCCTTTACGTCTTTTTCATCATAGCTTAGTTCTTTATTAGGCAGCCATTCTTGAATACTTGCTTTTCTACATGCTCTGGTGGGTGTTTTTTCTTGGCGTCTTGAGTGGTAAGGAGCATTGTCCAGTACCACTACAGCATTTTCACCAAGTTTTGGTAAAATATTCTCAAACCACTGCTCAGAGCGGTTCGCATCCATTGACTCGTGGTAATCACCTGTGTTTTTTGACTCAAATACATCATCAGCCCCCTCTGTGAAACCATTTTCATTTCCCATATGCACCACAATCAGTCGTCTGCCCTTTGAAGTAGAGTTCTTTGCACCCATACTCAGTCCCTCCATAAAAGCTTGCTGTTTTGAAGTTATCGTAGTATCCACGTAAGTTTTTGAAACAGTGTGCCCTGAAAACGAAATAAGTTTTACATTACCAGTGATATGCACTGCCGAAAATTCTAATTATTTTAGTAAGTCATCTTATTTTGTGGGCTGCAAGGCTTATCGATCCCAGAAACCCAACGAGAGAACAACAAATAAAGTGACTTTTTAGTGTGTGTCCCGTGCGGGAACCGAACCCGCGACCTCCAGATTAAGAGCTCACGCTCAGCCCACTCGGCAACGGAGGCAGTAAGTAAAGTAAGGGCAAAAGCTAGTATTTATTAACATAATAAAGGCTTGTTATTTGACAAACCTGCATTCACCCATATTTCATCCATATAGAATATAGAGCGATTCTCCGTTCGGTATTTTTTAATCTTTCTTAAGTAATTCATTCGCCATAGTATAATGTCGTCTCTGTCTATTAAAGCATTGTTTCTTTGTCGTTTTATATACTTAAATTTTAAATGTTTAAGTATTTTCTGAAATGTCGATCTCTTTAGTCGAAGTTAGGTAATTCTTCATCATCATTTACAGCTTGGAGTACTTTTTTTAATGTAGGTAATTCGCTTTTCAGATAAAAGCTATGAACTTTCTTTCGTATGACCTGTTTATCAAACTCGTCCACTTTTTCCGAGAATGTGACCCTTTTTTTGGTTGTTGATGGGCTTTGTACATTCCCAGTTGTTGCATATTATTTTATAATTCTATATACGGAAGCGACACCGATGCCCAAAATGCTCGCTGTTTTCTCCATTATACTTGTTTTGTACGGATATTCATCAGTAGGCCAAGTTTGCTTCACGTATTTGTGCACATTAACGACCATTCCTTTTTCATTAGATGTAAAATACGTCCGCTCTAAATAAAAAAAATGTGAGGAATGGTAAATTTTAGACTATTTTCTTATTATTATATAAAAATAATCTTTTTTGGTATGGAACCATAAAAATCAAAATTATGGTAATGGTTCAAGTGCAAATTAACTTACCTTTTGACGCTTTTTGCGTGGTGAATTGATTTCTTTCAAAGGTTGTCTAGAGCCGCCAGGCTGTGATTCCATAATTAAAATCAACAACTAAGCACAACAATAACAGCAAAATTCAAAAATAAAACTAACCGAAACGAAATAATAACAACAAAAAATAAGTAAATACGGAGACGAAAAAATATGTATCACTTTGAACGCAATCCAAACAGGAATGAACTTGTTCACAATTGTTTGGCGGACCAAATGTTGACAACTGCGGCACTGGCCGCTTTCCTGTACCACAAAACACGCTACGACAGCTGTCGTCGACCAACTGACGTCATTATTGCATACGAGTGATAAGGACAGATATAATATTAACTCACTTTCATAATGCAACTCAGTAGCGATCCGTTTATTTACGTTTTTTATCTCGTCTCGTTGGCCTTACTTTAGTTAATTGCTAAGGGAAAAAGGACTACTTATGCCCGATTTCTAAGGTAAATTTACCCGTAGTTTGTTTATTAATTAGCGCTATTGGTTCGTTAACTTTTTTCAGAACAAAAAAGTGACAATAAATAAACCAAGTTTAACTTAACTGACCAATAAGGTCCGTTTATCGATTACATAACTTGTAATTAACACTGCTACAGATAGATGTCACTGACATAGAAATTAATTCAAAAACTTTACAGAAAATTATTATTTTTATTAGTTTAAAATCGCTTAAAGCTCCATTTTACTCCCAAAATAGGTAAATTTAGTTTTCTCGGCACGTCTACACAGATAGTTACGTGTATGTATATAAGTGAATAAACGAGTGCAGGGCCGGATTAACACTAAGGCCAAAGAGGCCCGTGCGGTGCATTTTAACGGTAATAGGTATATGCAAAACTCTTAAGTGGCTAAGTACTTTTCAAATGGAAAACAGATGGATAGAATTTCATGACAATCACAATAGCTCCGACGGTCAATCCGTTTCTACATGCTTGGTGTTTCCTGCAAAGAGCGAACACATCAAAATGAAGCCCATTCCCACTTGTAAGTTCAAGTTCATATGGCAGTAGAATCGTCTGACTTGACTAATTGACAATTTATATGGACTTTGACTACACTTTGGACTTGACGATTTAGATAAACGGTGTTGAAAACATATAAGAAAATTCTATTTCTCGCCTTGTTAATTTGACACTGGCAATGGTTTTAAGCTGATCGTCATATTATTAATAAAAAAGTCTAGGTAGTTTTGCCGGGGAATTCAATGGGTTACGTTTGGATTTTGCATTTTTTTCATAAATTTGTGTTTGTTTCGGTTCTTAATGTGTAATATTGATAAAATATTAACCATTAAATATTCGTTAACGTGCACAAGTGTGGGCAAGTGGTACAACTTCTAAAAACGTGCTATTTTGAGTTTCCCTCCAAAACTCCCTAGGGACTTTCAGTAAAGCTTCTACCACTTTACTGAATCGACTGACATGACTCATGGACTGCACTTACTATTTATTTGGACTTTGACTAGACTTTAGACTTGACGATTTAGGAATACGGTGTTGAAAATTGAAACGAAAGTTCTATTTCCCGCCATTTTACTTGACACTGGCAAATGGTTATAAACCTTGTTATAAACCGATGACATATATAAATAATAAATAAAATCTATGGTGATATGTCAACTGTCAGTTTGCACCTACGTCATGGAGAATAGAAGTAAGGAGTACCATCTCCATACATGAAAAGTGTCCGTAAAATAGCGTTAAATAGGGGGCGCTACAGACGCAGACGGGAGTAAAGCGGCAAAATTTAAACATATAATTAAATCTTAGCATCTTCTTCGGTTTTATATATAAAAATATTTTCGACTATACGAGTAATTAGAATTTTCATGATTTACTGAATTAACTACTTTTAATCTACTAAAGTCGTCAAAAATTTTAAATAACTAAACTCAACTCACTTTACTTCATCTCTTATTGCTAACTCCATATCACACACCCTTGCCACTCTAGCGCCATTATGGCCAGTTTTGGAACTATTATTTAATTACTTTTGTCGGACACTTTTTAGCTTTTCTGCCTTAGAGAGATTGTCCTCCTTACCTCTATTCTTCATGCTTTACGTCAAGTGTCAACTTTATTAATTTATGTAAACAAGGGAGGTCATTATAAAAAAGAAGAAGAAGTGTAAATTGTTTACAATAGTTTAGTATAAATTAACTTTAACGTTATACCTAAAGTTACTAATACATATTAACATTTTGAAGATCTTGATATGAGAACTCTTTATTCTAGATAATTATAAGCATTATAAAATCTTTAATAACAACTTTTACCTTTATAATTATTCACTCAGGATTTAATAACAATATTTTTGAGCAACTTGGATAATACTCAAGTACTTATTAAATTTCTATAAATTAATGGTCAAACTATCGCATTAAAGGATTACCTTTACATCCTAATCTGCGAGATATTAATAAATTCGACCCGAAATAACATTGGTTAATAACTTCTCTTACTAGTAACTATTAAAATCTTTATTTGAATTTACATAATTTATTTATATGACTTTAGTTGAAGATGTTATGTCACTTAAATGTATACCACTCTTTACACCAGGCTTACACCGAATAAATATGTGCAACTGTCAATCCTGCACTATGAGATAAGTATAGGTTGTACAATATTATTTTGAGTGTGCTATCTATATTGTGTTACCACTTTCAGTATAAAACAATGTACTCTGTGGATACCACTGCTAGAGGAAATATCCAGTGATTATAATATTTCTACTTAGAAGACTATTTGCTTAGTTCATTAAAATGCCAATGGTAAGTTTTTCACTTCTTATTTTATGTAAATGGTTGTCCAACGTTCCAAAATAAGAATCACATTAAAGAAAAGTGCATGGTATTCTTTTTTCTTACATTAAATTTCTATAATAATATCTGTAAGAGAATAATGTTTCTGTATTATTACTTTCATATGAAACAATTTTATATATTTAAAAACTATGGTAACAAAGCAAGAACTTTGAAATATGCTAAGTATTAAGTTAAAAATCATCAATACTAGCTTTATTCATTTGCACAATTTTTTTTTATTTAACTCTTGAAACTGATAAAACATTTTCTTTATTTAACTCTGAAAGTGATTAAACATTTTCTTTATTTAACTCTGAAAACGTTCAAATGTGTAATTGTACGCTCACACATAAGTATTGTATATAAGTTGGTATATCGTGTGTAGATGGACCACCATCTTCACACGATGCGCCAACAACAGATGATGATGATGATTACTGTTAGTTACATAATGACATATTATGCTAGCAGTTCTTTAAACAATTCCGAAATTTAAAGACTGAGGAGTTCTGTTCAGTACCTTTGGATTCAATACCCTTGGCACAAAATTTTACTTTTTGGTAAGTCAAATCCCTATAGACGTCCCTATAAATTTGGAGGAGTTCTCTCGATTCCTTCCATCCTTCTGGATGCCATCATCAGGTCTCCACTTTGATGACAACGGGACCAACTTCGGCTTATACCCTTTACTTCAAAAAAATAATTTTGAAAATTGGTCCACAGAAGGCGGAGTTATTGTGGAACATACAAAAAATAATTATATACAGCATTACAGCCGAACGTGACCAATTTGGACTTATACCCTTTCCAACAACAAAAAAAATCATTTTTTTGCGATTGCATTCAGAGTAATGTTAGGAGATATCTGTGTCGGTGTAAAATACTTTGAGAAGTATTATGTCATTAAAATGTGATGATGTATGGTGTAATGATGGTAGTGATGATGATGATAACTGTAATTGACATTTTGGCATATGCTTGCAGTTCTTTAAACTACGTCGATTTCCCCAAACATGTATCTATAAGGAGTCAGGAATTCTGTTCAGTACTTTTGGATCCAGGGTATACCTTGGTGTAAAATCTTACATTTTGGTAGCATATGCTTGGGTTACTTCATAAAAAGATAAAATCACTATATGTGTCCATATAAATTTCGAGGAGTTCCTTCGATTCCTTATGGATCTCATCATCAGTCACCACTTTGATAACAACAGGACCAACTTCGACTTATACCCTTTACATCAAAAAACTAATTTCGAAAATCGGTCCACAGACGGCGGAGTTATCGTGGAACATACAAAAAAATATATTATAAATATATTATGTAGCATTGCAGCCGAACATGTAACCCCCTCCTTTTTTTGAAAGTCAGTTAAAAATAAGTACCTACCAATCGAAATAAAAACTACTCTCTGTCTCTGGACTCAGGTAAAAAAGACATTTGATCGAAATTTTAAATAATAACATAGCTCGTCGATAACCAAGTAAGTAATCGATAAGGTTCGGATTATGCTGACTTGTCGTAAATTATAACAGGCTAATAAAACGATTTAGGGAGTGTATTCACTGTTGTATATTATGAATAGAAGAACAGTGACGAGTGCAACGCATACACAAAATTGTACAGATTCCTCCTTGTTAATAAAAATATTTATATCACGGATACGCAATCCCTGTTACTGTCTTTGTCTGATACGTTGGAAGAGCCACTTGACAGACAAAGACAGCAACATGGATGAGCGTATCCGTGGTGCAAATATGTGTATTATTAAGGGTGTTTAAGTTCAGTTGGTGGTTATAATATAGCAGCAGTAGCCTAGTAGTAGTGAAATAGGTCGTATTTTATCCTATCCTACAGCAGTCTTAGACGGACAGCTACTAGGAAATTTAGAGCAGGTGCTTGAGGCCAGCTGAAACCTTGTCCTATATTTCTTATCCCAAAAAATATGTTAGAGGCAATTTGAAATTTTTATATAGTGTTAGTTTAATGTTTAAGGAGTTAGGGAAAAATAAAGCCAGACCATTTAGTCGGGGCTTTCACCTTTACATTCCAGTGTAAAAGTAAAATGGAAATATGCTGGCTATCAATTCATGATTTTCTGACATCTAACGGTCATTTTATTGACTACGATCGAGTCTACTATACGTTGAAAATATGAAGTTCTTGGGCTACCTATTTCCTAATGGGACTCAGGCTGAAAAAGTGCCGCTTAGTAAGTATTCATAAACCTGAATTAGTTATGACGGTAAAATAGGTATAGTGCCATGTATATTGTATACGCCACATTACAATAGATAATTAATAGTAGTTGATATGTGATACAATAATTGTTACAACTTAGTACCCAGCGCCGCGGGTCGTGATAGAAACCTAACCGCATGGAGTGTTTGCTTAGTTTAAATAGTGGTAGCTGGTAGCAAATATTTTGGATTGCTTGCTGTGCATAAAGATTAACATCATGGATATGGAGAAACCGCAGAAATCGGTTGGTCATTAACATATACTAATTCATTAATTTTTTTATTCTCATTCAAGACGAACATTTGTAACTCCTAGGTAAGTCGTCGCGGTCGCCGTTCGAACGCATAAGTACTTGGCTTGCTAAGAAAACATAAAAAATCGCGCGGTATATATTGTACAACTATATATTATGTTATCTGGACTATTATGACGAACCTATTGACACCTAATTTATTAAAATCGGTCAAGTAGCTTAGGCGCTACGGTGGAACATGCGTACATAAACTGCCAAAATCATTACCCTTCCTTTTGGCTTCGCCGTAGTCGGGTAATAAATGATAAACCAAACCAAAAATAAAGAAAATGTTTTCTGTTTCTTAATAATGCAGCTCTGCATCACCGAACCATAAAAAAAGTATTTGATTAACGAATGATGCTTGATGGGTATTAAACTTGGTAATATTTTTTATTTTCAGAAAATGAAATATACTCCAGGCTTACCTCTGGAAATTAACGACCATGAAGAGAAACCCTCGCTACGGGTCCTTATCTTATTTTAATATTATAAATTATAATATCTACAGCATGCTTCCTATATCTACCATTATATTAGCATTAGCTAATATTAGCAGAGTTTTTGCAGATTCTTCTTTTAATATCTAATAATATTTATTATAAAGCAAAAGAGATTGGTTAAACATACCAAACTCAGAAACTACTAAGTAACAGACTAAAATTGTAAAATTGTTTTAGCGTAGGATTGCCCATTTATCAAAGAAAATACTCACGTCAATTGTAGGCACACCTAGATAGATTTTTATAAACGAAGTGCTCTTTTAAAATAAAAATCGATGCCGACTAATTAAAGATTTTTTTCACATTTTCAGGTCTCAAGCCCCTTCATCCTGCTACTCCTGGGATTCTACATCGCGTTGGCGTTCTTCGCACAATACATGGAAGACAGAATGCCGAGCGTTGTGAAGAAATACGACGTATCCAGATTTGTACGCATCTTCTAAGTTCTATAAGCACATAATTTTGCCGGTACATAAACTCACTAGTCTATTAAATGGAATAACGAAGTAACGCCAACGTAAGTTGAAGAAAATAATAATAATAATATCTATGAACGCTTTCACACCACGTCTATCTGGTCCCGTGGTAAGTTCTCGAAGAACTTGTGTTACGGGTACCAGACAACTCAAATATATTTAATACTTTTATACTATACATATATTTAAGAGTTTTACTATATATAATACACATATTTAATACACATGCATGACCCAGGAACACAGAAAACTTTTTTGTACTCTGGCGGGATTCGGTTTGAGTGCCAACGCTCTAACCACTGAGCCACAGAGGTCTTCAAAATGGTGGTTCATCAGTTTCAGGACAGACATAATATCTTTAATAATTCGTATAAGTATCGGAAAATGCGATATATGTTAAGAAGGTGTATCACACTACAAAACATTAATTTTCCCTGACCATACGCCACGACGCGACGTTGTGAAATAGTAACCAACATCGTGCAGCACAAGGTTGCTCAGAACTGGCTCAGCACAAAGTAACACAAAGCACAAGCTTACCAGACATTACAAGCATCACCGTTGTTGTACCATTATTCCCCATGTTACATATTACAGGAATCAAACGTATTCAGCGAAGAGAAGGCCAACGAGTATCTCCACAAGATCATCGGAGACAAACCGCGAGTGGCCGGAACGGTATACCACTTCGTCAAGACTAGGGACACAAAGACCATGCTCGAGACTATCGCCATCAACGCCAACACGCCTGTGCATACGGACTGGCAGTATGCGAATGGTGAGATCATCGAATGACGTATTAATACGCGACAGGACGATTTCACACATTTTGGATTTCTAACTTTGACAACGTAATTATCGATGACATCTTGGCTAAAGGGCCTGATAGTGGCTAGTTATTTATATAAAAAAAATGATGCAGTTTTTATCAAAATTGCAAAAATATAGGTACAAGAGCTTTTCTGAGACTTCGTCCGCGTGGGTCACTATTGCACCCCCGACGGGTACCTATGTATTTCGAAAAATCCTTTCATAATAACTAAACTAAAATTCAACGCCATCCGTTCAGTTGTTAATTTTTCCCTATACAAACTTTAGACCCCAATTTCAACACTTTAGGGGACGTATTTCAAAAACTATGAAATACGTACTCAATAATTTGTATTTATTACCTCGGATATTAAATTTCATGGAAATGACACATTTGAAATATTTTTCATACAAACTTTCAACCCTTATTTTACACCCTCGGGTAGTGAATTATAATCAATCCTGAAACACGTATTTAATTAAATGTATTTAGGAGCATGAATGCACGTACCTATTTTCATCAAAATAGGTACGTGCATATTTAAAGATATTCCATACAAACTTTCAACCCCTATTTCACCCAGGGTGGAATTTTTCAATATCCCTTCTTAGTGCGCGTCTACATTGTAAATATAAATTAAAACTACTGTCCCACATTTCTACCATTAGCGGTTACGGGTGTATGTGAGTCTATACCTCAGTCAGTCAGTGGGGATTTCTTCTTTTATATATAAAGATAAATATAATTTGGCAACGGGGCATGGTAGACGAAATCAAAACTATTAAGAATCTCGAAAAATGTGGAAAGAGCTGCCAGCCTGACTTTGATAACAACTAAACTGCATCATTAGATTGTTGATAAATAATTTTCCCTAGTGTAAATTTTTTTTGTTGTTGAAAATGACCCCTTTCCTAATGTTTTCCGTATTACTTTCTTGCCCCAGTATGTCTCTTCTTACCCCATCTAACATAATATGATTTTATTGTCTTAGGTGACTACTGGCTAGCCTTCAGCTCGCCCCATGTGAACTGTTACCAGAACCTGTCCAATGTCATCGCAGTGTTGGAGGGGGAAAGTGGCTTCCGTGCAGATGGCAGCACTGGCACCTCCATACTGGTCAACTGCCACTACGATTCTGTGCCTTATGCTATTGGTAATTAAAGTACTACATTATTAAATGGTTTCCGTGCAGATGGCAGCACTGGTCTTCTTTCAATACGACTCCGTACCTTGTGCCGTAGTTAAAAGAGGTTATTTTACGTGTATCAAGAGGTACTTTCTTTTATTTTTTATTATTTGTTGTGTTTGTAAATGAATAGGTGCATCTGACAACGGTGTGTTTTGCGGTGCCATGGCAGAGATCTTATCGAAGTTTTCCCGAAGGAAGAGGAAGTTCAAACACAACATTATTTTCCTCTTCAACGGCTCTGAAGAGACGCCTCTACAGGTAAATAAAATTAAATTCTGTATGCAACATAATATGACGACGTCTGCGGCTCAGTGGTTAGCGCGTTGACGCTCAAACCGGAGTTCGCAGGTTCGAATCCCGCCAAATAATAAAAAGTTTTTTGTGTTCCTGCGTCATGGATATGTTATCATTATGTGTAAATAATAAAAATCTTAAATATATGTATAGTATATAAAGTATTAAATATATTTCCGTTGTCTGGTACCCGAGACACAGGTTCTTCGACAATTAACCACGGGACCAGGTTCACGTGGTGTGAAAGCGTACATATATATTATTATAATTACTAATATCCATATAGCTCTCAATTAATGGCTGTCATTTCGTTCTTCAAACAACTGGGCCCTTAGACAAAGTTCAATATTAAATGTTGAAATTTTATTGTTTTCTAACTTCGATATCGTTTTTATATTTTCACTTTTTCTAAGGCCTGTATGACTCGAACCATTAGTCTGCCATACTTCACAATGCTTCATATTGATCGAAGGTCAGTAGCCTTGTAGTGATAATGATGGTATTTAACTATAACACGCTATGCTATTTAAATCCTCGCATTTGTTTATAATATATAATTTAGTATCAGGGTAACCGAGCTTTGCTCGGAGTTCTAGTAGATTAAAATAATAAAAAAAGACAAAAATATTTCTCTGACCGGGATTCATACCCACCACATTCCTAATTTTCAAACAACGCAAAAATTATACATAAGCATTCCATTCTGCCACTCGGACTGACATTTATGAAGTCGAAGTTATTGATCTATTGTTGCACGACGAAAGAAAATACATATATAAGGTTTGGTAAAATCAGCTACAGATATTATGGGTATATGATCTACTGCTCATATCAAAAAATATTATCATACTCAAAGTAAAAAAATCATCTCATGTATGGATGAAGCTGCGCTCAACGCAAACTGGCCCATATAACGGAAGTTTTTTTTTTCGAGTACAACAATTATTTTTCTGCCTAAACGTATACTGCCTATACATACGCAGTAAATCATATGCCCAAAACATCCGTAATTGATTTTACCGAACCTTATATAACTTAAAAATGTGCGGTTTTCCAGTAATAAGACCTAGAAAGATCGATTTTTTACCCCCAAAACTCCCTGCAAACTAAATGTCATGGAAATATTTATGTTGCATATTGACAAAAGTAAGTGTCAATGTCATTTTTGACATTGACAGATGTCATGAAGTAAAGCCTATTTAGTTTATTTTAGATAAGTATAAGGCGATTCTCAGTGTAGACTGTAGACGTATTTGTGGTAGACATATCTCGTTTGTAATACGTATCTGTGATAAGCACCAATAAAGGAGAATATAAGAATTGCTGCTGTATTATTATTACTCGTTAAATTGGGTATTTTCCTACATGTAAAAAATTAGTTTTGAAAAATTAAGAAATAATTAGCTTTTACAACTTGATAAAAGTAAAAAGAATTAGGATTTTATGTATCGTTTTGTAATTATATGCATTTCGAAGTCACAAAAAAAGTTGAAATATTTTTTTATGACTATAGTGAATAAAACCTACATAATTAGTTTACTTAGGTACATCGAATAAAAAAATATTTTTTAATGTATGTATCAACATAAACGCGCAAAATTACGAGATATCAGATATTTTGTGCATATGGCCATACATTTCGTAGCAAAATTAGTAGCGTGTGACGTCACCTACTTGTACGACTATTATAATATATGGGGCGTTTTCACGAGACTCACTAAAGTGCTTCAAACAATCCGCAATATCTTTGAAAATTTTGATTTTTAGTATACTATTCCTTTCGTAAACTATCTTATTTTTCAGAGCACTACTCGTTTATGTAATAAAAAAAGTACAGGAAAATACCGTATTGCGGAAATATTAAATCTTCGAGATTTAACTAACCACATCCCAGTTTTTCATAGTGTTGCTGCAATAAAAAAATCGCTTTCAGCGTATTTTTTTTTTGGCCAGCTTTTATACCTCTGTGTCTTAGTGTTTAGCGCATTGGCGCCCAAGCCGGAGGTCGCGGGTTTGAATCCCGCCAGGGAAAAAAATATCTGTGTTCCTGTATAATGGATGTGTATTAAATATGTGTATTATTTAATAAAAATCTTAAATATAGATTTACTATATAAAGTACTAAATATATTTCCGTTGTCTGGTACCCGTAACACAAGTTCTATTTAATTATATTATATTAATTGTTAATAAACTTAAATTCTCCATTTTTTATTTTATAATTTTTTTACTGTAGGCAAGTCACGCTTTCCTGTCCCACCCGTGGGCGGAAGGCGTGATCAACGTGGTCAACCTCGACTCCGCCGGTATGAACGGCGTACCCAACGTTTTCCAGGTAAACAAATTTTTTTAATATTCTTTAGCATAAAACATTATCCCAGTAGCCCACAGCGCGAGCGCCAGCTTTTTAGGCGTTTAAGCCAGTATTAGTGGGCGCCAAACCCGTATGTTTCTGGATTCCTGAGACACCACAACACTAATACTAAAATGTGTAATGGCAAACCAAATCCAGCGGCGAAGCGTTATCAGCGGAATGGTAAGCCGCGTAATAGGTATCTATTGTAATAGAGAACAATTTATTTTCAACCGACTTCCAAAACACTGGTGGAGGTTATCAATTCGTGTGTATGTATTTTTGTGTATGTTACGCGATTACTCCGCCATTAGTAGATCGATTTTTATACTTTATTTTTATTGCAATTAGCGCCATATATCTGGCGGTATATTTCTAAAACAAGTTTTTAGGCGTATTGTGCCGAAATTATTGTTTTGTTTTAGTATTGTATTTTATAACTTATATATTACAGATAAGTAATATTCCGAAGGGAGTTGTATACACACCTAGCTACTGACATGTTATGATCCACTTTTTTTATTGACGTTACTATATAAACTTTATCGTATAATATCATTATATTGGTCGATCGTTTATTCGTGGCCCACAATGTTATCATGATATTTCCAGGTGACGGACCCGCGTATTCTCCGCTCGTACGCGCGGAGTAGCTCCCGGCCCGCGGCGCAGTCGCTCGGCGAGGCGATGTTCCGCGCCGGCGTCATACCCTCCGACACCGACTTCAGGATATTCCGCGATTTCGGCAATTTACAAGGTGAGGTTGGCGTGGCGAGTAACATGTCGCCACGCCAGCATTAAGAATTTTACGTGAAATATAGTCTAGTGCATTGATTTATGAGCCTTGATTGCACAGTATATTTCTTTCTCTTTCTGACACATATGGACCTTTAATGGACTTATTTACTGTTTCGCATAGTATTTGACCCTAAAACGAAAGCCCTAAACTACGCGACTTAGATACTACAGAGTAGCGTGGGGTTCCTATAACTCCATTCCTATCGGCTTTACTTACCACTAACATTTTGAAGACTCTCATCCAAATCCCTGCCTATTATACAGGCGAGGCCTTCCCTACGAAGGAGAACCAGCTTTCGCCACTGCTACAGTCTATTTATCGAGCTAGTAATAAGTTATGCATATAGTAAGTATTTGGCTTGCAATTACTGTCAAAACACCGTGTTAAACATTTAGCAATATAATTCTTTTGGGTTCGGATGACAAATAATTGCACTCACAATCACGATTCTTCTCAGTACTAGCTCGCTTATATAAATGTGTATACTGCATTAAAAATCTCGTGTTTTAGGCGTGGACATGGCGTTCGTGAAGTGGGGTAACGTGTACCACACGAGAGATGACGAACCGTCTCTGATACTGCCGGGGGTGATGCAGAACGCGGGCAATACGCTGCTAGGCCTGCTCAGAGATCTGGCTGACCAGGAGGAATTGGCCGATAAGGTAAGGTTTTTCAAATTAATCCAGAGCTTAAACTACTACTATACCAAATTTCATCGTAATCCGTTCAGAGTGCTAAGTGTGAGTTTTTCTTTTCGCATTCGATCGTGAGCGCGTTTGCCTTTACTAGGAATTAGTATGTGATTTGTACCGCGCCACCTAGTTGTAAACGCGACAACAAGGTCAAATCACATATTTATTTCTAGTAAACGCCAAACGCGCTCACGATCGAATGCGAAAAGAAAAACTCACACTTAGCACTCAGTAGCTTTTTTCGTGAAAGAGTTACAACATCCATCCATCCATCCTCCCAAACTTTCACATTTATAATAGTAGGAGGATCAATAATTTTGTTTCCAGCTAGAGTCTCCCACGCCCATGGTGTACTACGACTACCTCACTCTCTTCATGCTGTCGTACAAAGTGGAAGAGGCCCACGTGGTGGATGCCCTGGTGGTGGCGCTGGGCGGTCTCAGCGTGGCGTACTATCTGTGGATAGTTGGTTTGCGTGAGTGCGTTGTTTGTATACCATAATAAGAGTCTGGACCGTTATATTTACCTGAGCCACCCTCTATCAGATTTGTATTGTCGTTTATTTTATGTTTGTTGTGTTTATTTTTACCTAATAAACAATATTTCTATTTATTTAATCATCACAACTTAATAGATGGCTTTAAAAATTGCAGTTATCGATGATAAGTCACTGTTAATTTTCGTATCGTAAATACAACATTCAGAATTAATATCGCCACCTTAAATGGCGATTTCCGATTATGTGACCTTAGTATACGAGTCATGATAAATTTAAGTTTTAATATAATGACATGTTGCCCGCGACTTGGTGCGCGAAAAAAAACCACCAACAACAACATCCCACGGGAACCGTACATTTTGCCACTATAAAAAGTATCCTATGTCCTTTCCCGTGGTCTAATCTATATATTTGCCAAATTTCATCAAAACGTGTCCAGTCGTTTCGGAGCCTCTTCAATGCAAACAAGCTGTGGCGGACCGATTAGCGCCACAATCCTAAATCGCGCTATCGAAGTTTCACAGTTCGGCGCTTTAATTACAACAGCTGAAACCTAATACAGTGGGCTTCGGCAGTTCGGCGTGACCGAGCCGGCCGGCCGGCCGACCATACGACCTCGCTCAGTCGGAGATCTCCCTTTGGGGCTTCCACTACACCCACAAAACAAACAAATTTTTTTCTCTTTGTATATATATTAGTTAGTAAGTATATACTATATACTATTATTATGTTTTCAGGTCGCTCGTCAGTCTGCGAGCTGCTACTGTCAGTAGTTAGTAGAGGGGTGAGCGCGCTCGCGGGAGTTACTGCCGTCGCTGTGGTTACTGTTATAATGGCCAATACTACCACCCAACTTAGGCACGTGTTGCTAAGTAATTTTTGACGTGGAATTTTTAAAACAAAACAATATTCTGCATAGCTGCAATAGCAAACACCATAAAATAACAAAGCGACAGTTAAATGTAACAACCACACATATCTATATTAATTTTTAAATAGTAGGGATGGATGCGGGAATTTGACACAGGAGGCACATTTTGAAGGCTTCTCTTCTATCACATGTGATACACAATTACACATGATATTTTATAAAATCCACACCAACCTAGTACATCTGTATGCGATGATAGATATACTGTATAGCAGGAGTTCCCAACCAGGGGGCCGCGCGAGGGGTATACAGGGGTAGCGAGGCGTCGAGAGATGTCAAGGGGGGCAAACCACAAATTCAACATATTATGTATTTTTTTATCACAAGTATTAGTTGACGCCTCGTCAGTCGCTATTCGATAAGTTACAATATTCATTTATTTCCATGTGGAAGTATTATTTGTAATCTCACTTCCCAGGGAGAGGAAGGGGGCAAAAAAGGTTAATAAATCCTGCTCTATAGAATATAACGACCGAGACAATCAGAAGCGATATTTTAAACATTTCATTTCTATCTATATTATCTTCTCTTTCTTAGTGCGGATGTCTTACGATTATGTCGTCATTGTTTATTTGAGTATTTAAAATACTTATCTTTATTTATCTATGTAATAAATGTCTATGTTGTTACAGATATTTATCACGTCCGTGGCTGTGTGCGCCTTTCTACTGGGCGCCGTATGCAATCGCAGCAGTCGCCGCCTCGCACGCCTTCGACGCGTGGAGAACGAGGAAGGTAAAAGAAACGTATTTATTAAAAGATTTTAAATTTAAAATAAAACGTTTTTCTCCGTTTGACTTCGGCACTAAGAATATTTTAGATATGTATTGGTTGGCATTAGGCCTGCACAGTGAAATGGCATCTAGTTCTATTAATTTTTGAATAGCTGCCGACATATCTTTCGAATCCGACGAATTACATTCACAATAAGGTATATAATTTTGTAGAATAAAATTATCCTTTAAAGGAATAGTTACACCTTCTCGTATAATACTGTACCAGTCTAATACTGTAGTATTGTTAGTGATTACCTGGGTAACTGAGGTTTTCTCGGAGTTCTGATAAATTTTAAAAATATAAAGAATCACAAAAATATTTATATGTTCGATTCGAACTCACCACATTCCGAATTTTCGAACAAAGTAAAAATTATACATACGCATACTAAACTGCCAATCGAACTGACATAAAAAGAGTCGAAATTATTGACATTTTGTTGAAGACGACGGTGGAAAAAACAAATATAACTTATAAATACGCAGTTTGCCCCCTGCCCGAAAAATCGATCTAGCTAGGTCTTATAGGGATAAGTAAAGTAAACCAGTTATTTTAAGAATTTCTATTTACGTGACTTCTTACTTTCAAATTGTTATTCTTTTTTTCACGTTAGCACTATTGCTACTTATGGAAAACCTGTTATTGGCTATTTTTTTGTAAAATACTAATCTTGTAAATCTTTCTGTATTAAGTAAGCTGTTGGTTTTCAAAATAAATAAATAAATAAAAATATTTACAGACTACACATACGTTATTTCACGCCGGGTTTTTGTGCGGCCGTGTTATCACTCCCAAGACGTTTTGAACGTGATAAAAAAAGTTCTAACCTAATCCAAAACTACACGAACGTTATTTATGCATAACGAGTTATGCCAAAAAACAATTATGCCAAAGTATTGTTATGACAAAAAATTTATGCCTAACGAGTTATGCTACATTAAATTCGGACAAAAAACATTAGTATAAATGATAATTATACCTAATGATATAGTATGCCAAGAAACAAGGATGCCAAAGTATTATTATGACAAAGAAAATTATGCCTATTGAGGTATGCCACATTAAATGAAACAAAAAAAAATATGAAAAAAAAATTTTCTCCCCCAAAACTCCCTGCATACTAAATTTTATGGTAATACCTCCTTGCAACCGTTTTCGAGAAACCGATTATATGTATAAACAAGAGTGTCGCGATTAAAGTGTAAGATTATGGGGAAATACATGCGCGTTTGTCACTCTTATACAATCGGTTCACAGATTAGAATTTTGCCATAAAGATATAATATGATGAGTTAGGTTATACAATTAGTTACTTTTATCATGGAAAAATGTATGGTCACTGCAGTGTAATAGACAAAACAAAGTCGCGGGAAAAATTTAGTTAGTCTTTGCTGGCAGAGGTCTTTTAGAGAATGGTTCACAGGTAAAAAAAAATACCTGTTAATTTATTTTTAGGTTTAATAAGTACATGAAAATAAATAAATAAACGTATTACAGATTGGTCTTAGTCGTCTAAAGCGAGTTGCCCAGGCTATGGCGGCTTCCCGTCTGCTGCTGACAGTAGCCCTGGCCGGTCTTCTGGTCTTACCGTCTACTGCGCCGATCCGCTACATACTGTCTGTACCACTCACTATCATGTCAGCTGGAGCATTGCTATCCTTGTCTGTACTGCGGTGGTTGAGACCTGCAGGTGCGTTTTATAATTTGGTATTTTAGGTCCTAACAATATATAAGTCATTGGATTACTAGTCGCTAGAGCGACGTAGTGTATATGTCTTAGGATAATTGAAAAATTAGGATCTCTGCGAAAATCAAGGAATATTGCAGAGTTCATTCCCGTTTTTGAGCAATCATCTTTGTGGCCACTGTATAACTTTCTTAACTCTCTGTTAAATTGTTCTTTCTCTAACATAGCCTCTGAACTGTCACTTGAATTAAAGAAACTTCTGTCACTTCCACTCATTTCATTGGTAAAAATGTATATCCCATAATCAACTTAACAGTTATTTATCGCAAAACATAAAAAAAAAAAGTTAACAGTCTATCAAAGCACTCATAAACAAACACGAAAGACTGTGTACATCAACCGATCAAAAATGTATGTTCATATCAGCCAATTAGCGCTCACGACATAGCAAGCGTCAGAGATTTTTCGCTATTATCCTAAGACAGTGTCTTTTTGCGAAGATCCTGAAAATGTTATCTTTTCTTAATGATTATTTTTGAAATTAATCAGGAAACTAGCAGACGGATCGCCTGATGGTAAGCGATTACCGCCGCCCATGGACTTGCGACTTGCGTTCCCAGTCCTTAAAATATCCAATTCTTGGGCCTCCGGTAACCTCACTCACTCGGCGAAACAACGCAAGCGTTATTTCACGCCGGTTTCCTCTGAGTGCCGTGGTATTTACCCGATCATTTTAAATTATTTTTAATTGTTCTCAGAATTTTTAAAGATTCTTAGAATCAAATAATCCGGCTCTTGGGAATGGTCATAGGATTTTCGCAAATATCCTTTTTTTCCAATCGTCCTACGACATATAAAAACACCCGCAACACCAGTAGTAGTACACCTAGGCGAAACATAACACATTGTTATTAATTCACACTAGTTTGAAGTGAGACAATGGTGTCTCTCCGGTCGATCCGGTTCAGTCCTACCAAAGCCAAATTGATCTTTGATATATTTTTATGAGTGAATTAAATTGAATATATAAAACGTATAGTATTTCTGAATTAGGTAATTTTCGTTGTGTGTAAACAGTGTTGTACGTTTTCGCAGCGTGGCAGCAGCTACTCCTAGAAGTACTGCTATCTGTGCCTTCGGCGCTGCTGCTGCTGTCGCTTGCGGTGCGGTTGAGCGCGCTGCTGCTGCCGGTGGCCGGCCGCTCGGGCGCCGCCTGCCCCGACTGCACCATTGCCGTCGTCAGCGCCGCGCTAGCGCTGCTCTCTCTCGCAATACCGGTATGTCTTAGACTGGGACTATATGATTCGGAATCCGCCATTCCCGATAAAATTCAGAGCATTGAAAATAGAACTCTGCGCTTATAGAATAGAGCTGAAAATCGAACACACAAGTGTCCAGTCAAATGTCAATGTCATACATGGCGGCTCGACACTCGACACTTGGATTTTCAACTCTATTGTATTCTTCTTCTTTTTAGTCGTTCACTCTTGGCAGAGTGATCGTGGTCACATCTCCGTCATACGCGTCGCCGTTTTTGTAATACCCCGCCATAGAGCTCTATGTTTGGCGGAGTGAGAGCAGTCGTTTATGGAGGAGTGCGTTACAGATTTAATTAGGTCTGTCTATCGTGTTGGAGAGCGCCCATGTGATCTTTTTCCTTCCACTTTTCCTTGCACCACCAATCGTTCCATTGAGTCCTCGTTACGCGTAATATGACCAAAGAACTTGAGGATTCGCGATTGCACGGAGGATGATAATCTTTCTTGGATGTTAAGTTCTTTCAGGATGGAAACGTTGGTTCGGTGCGCGGTCCATGGGATTCGGAGCATGCGTCTCCAACACCACATTTCCAGAGCGTCAATCTTGCGACGGTCTTGCATCCTCAGCGTCCACGTCTCAGCTCCATATAAAAAGATAGGAAAGACCAGACAGCGCATCAGTCGAACCTTTGTGTTTTTGGTTATTCTACGGTCTTTCCAAATCTTTATGAGTTTTTCCACTGAGGATCCAGTCACAGCGCAACGTCTTCGTATTTCATCCTCGCAGCCCTCAGTGTTTGTGATAGTGGAGCCCAGATATACGTAGCTCTCAACTACTTCGCATCCTCCTATGGTCTGGACGTCTGGTTGGTTGTTGTCAGCACGATCGACAATCATCATTTTGATCTTGTCGCGATTGATTGTAAGTCCAAAATCCAACGCTGTGGTTTCTAGCAGTTGAAGGAGAGTCACGATGTCGTCTCTGGTTGACGCTAGGAGGGTAGTATCGTAGGTTTGATATTTTTCGACCTCCCACAGACATTCCCTTGTTCCAATCTTCGAGAACTATCCGCATGATGTGCTCTGTGTATATATTAAACAGCAGGGGAGACAATATACAGCCTTGTCTATCGCCGGCTTGTATTTTGAAGCGTTCGGAGCCAATACCGTCAATACGAACAGCGGCTGTGCCATCTACGTAAAGCCGTCTAATGAGGTGTACAAGGTGTTATGGTACACCCATTTCGGTCAGGACCAGCCAGAGTTTCCACCACTTGACGGTATCAAATGCTTTCCTGAAGTCCACAAAGCACACATAGAGGGTTATGTTGAACTCTGTAGCCTTCTCCACAAGTTGTCGCATTACGAGGAGTTGTTATCTTGTACCTCGACCCCTAATAAAACCAGCTTGCTCGGAGGCTATCTCCCGGGACAAACAAGCCTGTAGCCTCGTGTTGACTATGAGTAGCATAACCTTACTGGCGTGGGATATGAGGGAGATTAGTCTGTAGTTGCTGCTCTTTTTTGTTGATCCTTTTTTATGTATTGGGATGAATATAGAGTGTGACCAATCGCTCGGCCAAACTCCAGTGACCCATATTCGACAACAGATGGTATGCAATATGTCTACTCCGATTACCCCCATGGCTTTGATTGTCTCAATCGGGATCTCATCGAAACCTACAGCCTTGTTCAGCTTAAGATGTTTGATGGCTGCGCGCACTTCATCTTTCAGCGGCATTGGCTCTTGCTCTGAGGTTTCATTGTTAGTCAATGCGATGTCTGTTGCTGTGTCAGCAAACAGAGATTTACAGTAATCTTTCCAGACGCCAACAATCTCCTTTATCTCTGTGACAGTGGTCCCTGAAGCATTCTCAATGGCCCAAGTCTTCGGTTTGAACTGACGGGTTATAAATCTAATTTTAGTGTGTAGATCTTTTGTCTGAAACTTCTGAGAATGCTGCTCAAGTTCCTCACATATTGATTGTAGCGCTGTATTACGGTCTCGACGGCAAGCAGCTTGTATAGCGGAACTCAGGGTGTTTAGTTCTTGTATCGTGGCGCCGTTGGCTTTCCGGTCTCTACGATTCTCGATCAAGTCCCAGGTGTCAGTGGACATCCAGTGCTGTCTCTTTTTAGGTCTCACGTCGAGTTTTGATTCGTCCACGGCGTGCGTTGGTTACAAAGCTCCTCCATCTGGTTCTGATCAGTATGTAATCTATTTGGTTGCGGTGTTCTCCACTTGGGGAGGTCCAGGTATACAGTCTTCTGGGATGGTGTTTGAAGACTGTATTTATTATGGTAAAGTTGTTATCTGTTGCAAACTGGATTAAGCGCTCTCCTGTGCTATTTCTGCAGCCAAGACCGTAATGCAGGGGCGTGCGCTCCTTGTGAAATCCTCCTTGCAGAAATGCAGTGCTTTACTTGTCATTCACAGATATTTTAATAAAACGTTCGTACGTTTTATAGATGACTTTAATTAATAGTAAATAAATTAATTAAAAAAATATAATAACTTTAAAACGCCTAATATTTTATAAATAGCAACTCATGCGGTTGCTTTGTGCAGGACAAATCGCATGTATGTGTAATTTTCATACTTCGCAAACGCACACACCCATGAATATCGACATGATTATATAGCAGAAACTTCCGCGGCAGGCGATGGCTCTCGGCTATCCGATCGCTTCCGAAAACCGCCGAACTGGCTTGTCGGAAATTATTCGTTGCCTATAATCCGAGTAAAAAGAATAGTCGGAAATCTAATAAATCACGTATGCACATTATGCATTTTTGTTTAGTAAGGTTTTATTTGTTTAAATAGAAGAAACGTTTTGTGTTTTGCGGGGGCCATATTGCATATTTCATGTGATAAGCTGTGTTTACAATTTCATCGCTCCAGTTTATTTATAGTTTTCTTAAAAGATTTTTCATTTTAACATTTGAAAGTGTGTACATTTAACAGTTTATTACTGAGTTTCTATAATAATTGTAGTGATTTGCTTTTACTAGTGAGTTAGTCGATTTTTTTTAAATGTTATTTGACTGTGAGGTTTGTGTTGAAAATGTGTGTTTATTAAAAATTAAAAATAACAAGTTCTCACAATTGTCATTCAGTGAAAAGATTCAAATTCTGTCTAAAGGTAGGTGTGTACCCGAGTTACAACAATTAAACCAGCAAAAAAATAATGTAACTCGAAAATTTCATGTTAAAAGTTATGAAACGCATAACTGGCTGTGTGCTTGTGTACACACGATTAAATTATATTGTTTCCTTGCATATTATTTAGTAATTTACATCGGGATATAGTAATCTCAAGTAACCGGAACCTTGAATATGTGAAAATTGAAGCTGACTGACTGGTGAGTAGTTATAATATTTTAAAATATGCTTATTATTTTACTTATTAGAATTTCTTCTGCCGCGACGATCGATCGCTGTTTTGTCTGCGTTGCCGTAGAAGATGTACATGAATAGTAGTACATCTAAGACTTGCTCTGTTGGCATGGTTTCGACTTAGAGATCCGTCGCTTGGCTGTAGCTATGCTAAAAATCTATAAACGAAAAAGTTTTTGTGACCGAGTACTTCGCCGCATGGGTGTGTCATAATCCTGTGCACGCCACTGCCGTAATGGCCCAAGATATTTCGCAAGCCCACATACAGGACTGTAGCTCCCACCTTCGCGTTGAAGTCGCCTACAACCATCATAATCTCTCTTCTTGGTATGTTGTTGATGCAAGTCTTAAGTTGGTTATAAAAGTCCTCGATTTTTTCTTCGGAAGCGCCACTTGAATGATATTAAGTGCACACGGAGAAGCGTCGAGTTTTATGGTAATTATCCTCTCGTTGACAGGGTTATAACCTAGGACAGACCCAGCCAAAAGTGTGGGTATTGCAATAGCCACCCCAGCGAAACTGGATGACTCATTTCCTGAGAAGAAGATCGTATGTTTCTCCAAGTTTATGTGTCCACTCTCTTTCCAATGCGTCTCACTTAATCCTGTGATAATAGTGTTACATCGCGCCAGTTCATGGTCTAATACATGGAGCTTTCCTTCATCCTTGAGGCCTCTTACATTCCATGTTCCGATGCGGATATCACGACGAAGTTGTAGTTTCGTTCTTCCAGTGGCATTGTTTCCATGGGGCGCCTGGTCGCCTACTGCCTCATGGCCGGTAACCAATTTCACACCCAGGTTCCCGGACAACTCAGGGCGCCGGTCGCTACGCGGATCGCTACGCGGATCGCTAGGCACTCGTTCATTGTTATAGGACCTTTACATGACTCTCATGGGAATTAGTGCAGTGGTTTCCCGTGGCCTTCTGCACCAGGACTTTTAGGGGGTATTTGGTCCCCAAGGTTTCTGACGCCTCTTCCGTAAAGGTTGCCCCGACGGGTGTTTATGGTTATACCGCCAATGCTCGGTCGCCAGGGCCCCGTTGGTTCTCTAGCAGGGAGCACCACGGCAACCAGTTAATCGCCGCCGCCATCCGGCGCGTGCAGGTGGGGTTGACAATTGGGCCGCTAATGTTGTTGTTCCGATCCCCCATACTCCCCTATTGTATTAGCGCAGACCTATAATTTCAATGCTATGAATTTTCCAGGCCCGCCGGATTCCGGATCATATAGTCCCAGCCAGCCAGGTAAACTCAATACCAGATGATAAGTGATTTCCGCCACCCATTGATACCCAGCAAAGGAGTTGAAAGTGTGGATCCGGTCTCTAACCACTATCCCCCTTTGGGCCGATTTACCGACGAAAAAGGGGTTTGTCTTGTCTTTAATCCCTAACACCCATTGGATCAATGAACTGGCGAAATACATCGTATACATTATTTTAAGTCGGTTTTCTGTGAGGCCGTATTTGTCCAGTCGAGCTAACCTATTCGTGCCAAAGCTCTCTCACGTTCATTTTGAAGATACTGTTTATTTCAGTCGGGAATCGAGCTGATGTTCTCGCGGCGTTTTCTATGGGCGGCACTGGGCGTGGTTTCGGTGGCGTGCGTCGTGCTTATGTTTGTGCCGTTTGACCCGTACGCGCCAGCGGGCTTGGCCACGCAGAGGCATTACTGGTTTGTAAGTCCTATTAATATTATAAATGTGAAAATTTCTAAGGATGGATGGATGTTTGTTACTCTTTCACGCAAAAACTATAGAATGGATTTTGATGAAATTTGGTATGGTAGTAGTATAGGCTCTGGATTAAAACATATGCTACTTTTTATCCCGGAAAAGTACAGTATTCCCGCGGGATACCCGATTGTATATTTAGGCGGGTGGAGCCGCGGGCAACAGCTAGTACATTATAAATATATTGATTATTACACTTACCCACTTACTAATAAAAAAAAATGCACAGCGTTAAAGCTATTCAATGTTGCCGTCTTTGTCTGATACGTTGGAAAGTCACTTGATATACAAAGACAGCAACAATGAAAATCTTATCCGTTGTGTAAATATTTGTATTAGTAAGGGGGTTAGTTTACTACATATTATGTAAGTAGAGTGTGTAAATTTAAAACTAGATGCCGCCCGCAACTTATTCGCGTAAAGCGAAAATCTGTATATCCCGCATGAATCGGTCACTTTTCGGTACCTATAAAAAGTTTCCTAAGTGTGTAAAACTGGACTAAGCGCGTGCCAAACTTCATTTAAATCCTTTCAGCGGTTTACGCATTACCTTTACACATTATTATTTCAAAAACTTTTGCAGTTACGAGTAAAGAAAATACTTATTGTAATTTATTTTTTCCATTGTAACAGAAATCAACTCCACGAATCAGGCTCATTTGAATAACTCTTAATTTCAGCACACAAAAATAACAACGTTTGACGAAGATATGAAAGTAGTTAGCACTCGTACTGGAATATTAGTGACTAAAGTAGACGCTTTAGGGGTGGTTTCCGCGGGCGACGCGATACGGGCGTACAACACGTCGCTGCGTATACGCCGCGTGACGTCAGAGGACTGTGAGCGAGCGGTGTACTGTGACGTGCCGCTGTATAGACCGAGATTCGATATTTACTTGTGAGTTGAGACCGTTTTATAGTAAACTGGCTGTCCCGACACACGTTGTTCGGTCTTAACTTTAAACTGGTATAAATAAATACCTGCATCTACTAACCTGCTGCGGCCGGATGATTTTCTTGAAATAAACCACACAGGTAAACTTAACGCACCTATAATTAAGATAATGAATGCAATTTAAATCGCATTGCTTAAGAGTCAAAGGAAATATCAAGATTGTTTTAGCTGTTCGATAAATGAAAGAGATAGAATGATGAAACTGACATGTCAGTTTGTTTGCGCAGGTCGAACAGTATATTCGTGGACTTCCCGCCGCCGCACGAGTTCCAGCACGAGCTGCGCGAGGGAAGCCGCCTATGTGACGCCGCCAGCTGCACCATACACTTCGTACTCAACGGTAAGATGACTGTATTGGCATACAATTACTGGCATACAATAAGGCATAAAAATGCTAAGGCTTAATATGGGGCGCAACACCATATTAAGTGTCCATGGGCAGTTTTAATCGCTTACCATCAGGTGACATGTCTGCTCGTTTCCTGCTCCATTTCATAAAAAAATATGTACAACTTACTGAATTATGGTTTCAATTATTTCTGAAGGGACTACAAAAATACGTAAAAGGAAAACCACAGTATAATTTATGTCTGCGTCACTTGATGAAACGGATCATGCAAACTTCGTAATGCTTGTTCCTGCTTATATAAAAATTCTTATTAATTCCAGGTCCAGCCCACAACACGATCACCATAACGCCCCGGTCAGGCGCGAATCTGACATCGTGGACGTTCAACTCGCCGCTGCAGCCGACGCGCACGCACGGCGGTCGCCCCGTGTACGTCATCGTGCACGCAGTCGGCACGTACAGCGAGTTCCTGCCGACGCTCGAATTTCAACTTACTTTTGATGTAAGTCTATACTTGCGCAGATATAATAAATAAATCATTTAATAAATTGTTAATAACGTTCTAAGTAAACAAATAATAATAATAAAGTATTTTTATATGAAGAAGGAGAATTTTCATGAAGAGAAATTGCGTTTACATAAGCTGTTATATTACAGTTATGTATGTACTAGCTTTTTTCCGCGGCTCCGCATGCGTAAATATTGTATCGAGTATCCCACAGGAATACTGTACTTTTCGGAAAAATAACTTATGTTTTAATCCAGAGCCTAAACAACTACCGTACCAAATTTCATCGTAATCCGTTCAGTAGTTTTTGCGTGAAAGAGTAATAAACAGCCATCCATCCATCGTCACAAACTTTCACATTTATAATTATAGTAGTAGGATTTAAAAATCTTGCATTCATTAATTTCATTACGCACATCATAAAAATGAGACATAAAACTTAATTGGTATTTTGTCACCAGGTGTCGCTACCAAGAAATTCTGTGATAGCGGATATATCTCACCACGCGCACAAGATCCATGACCCCGCGGAGTTCACGCCGGAGTACCAGCAGCTGCTGGAGGCCATGCCGCACTACTTCAACGTCGCCTCCTTCCTAACCTTCAAAAACAATTACGTTATCTTGTCCAGTTAGTTTAAGATTGTCTATGGGTTGATTTTTTGTCTGTAGAACAATTTCTAAAGTTTTTTTAAAGTATAATCTTAAACAAAGTTTCATTTTATTTAAATTTGTTATGGTTTTCTCAACTTTTGCATTATAATATTCTGTATATGATATGATACAATACAAATGAATGTAGGAATTTAAAACTATCTATGGTGCAATGAAATATTTCATTTCAATAGATAATTATAATATACTTGTTGTAAGAACTGTTAAAATAACTACAGATTTATTACAATTTAACTGTATGATTATGTATTAAAATTAATTTTGAAATTGAAAATATTTATATTTTTATATACATAACTTATAATTGTAAGCTAAATGAGACACTCACAAAAGAACAAAATAATGCTAAAGCATTGGCATTTTTTCTATAATCGCTTGTAGCTCGAAAAATGTGCATCCTAAAGTATTCCAAAATAATGAAAATTGGCCTGAATACACCGCCTGTAACAATAGACTCTTCAGGTGGAGACAAAAAGTTCGAAAAAAAAATAATTTCATATCATACAATATACCTACCTATCTTATACCTCAAACTAAAGTAATGCCATATTTTTTTTATAATCGCTTGTATCTCGGAAACTGCATAGTACCGAAAAATATAATGAAAATTTTCCCCCATGAAAATGTATAGAAATACACCCCTCGTTGTTAGGAGGGGTGTATTTCTAACCATAAATTTTCTTCTTAAGAGAGAATTAATATAATAGAAATTTTTTCGTATTTTATATGGCTCGATATCGAACCTTAATAGACATTAAAGGGAGAGACAATAAAAGACCGTAATTAGAAATGAAAATATTTTATTGTGGATTCAGTCTTCACTTTTGCCGATGTGCTTATAATATTATCAGAAATAACATTTTAAACAGATCAACATTTTATATACAGTGATTCACACGTTTTATTTACATGCAAAAAAGTGATTTTATTAAATAAAAATCATTAAAAACAATTACTCAAGTATTAAAATACATTAGAAATGCTATTCATAACCAATATTAGGTTACATCATATTTTTGATGTGCATTAATCAAATAGAATATATAAGATCACAATAAAAACAACAATAACTTCAATAGGTTTATTTTGTCCTGAGATCACATCATAAGGTAATAAAATAACAACATAATATGTTCTCTACATATCGTTTATTCCTCACAAATAATGTCTGATACTACTGATAAAAACTTAACACTAATATGTCTATCTTAAAACAAAAATGTTATGATTTTCTTAAAAAAAGGAACAACAAACAACTATAATTCCAAATTCTTTAAAAACTTGAAGAGTGTGTACTTTAAATGAAAATCTATCTACTTGCAGCGTTTCTGACCTGAATATTTAGGGCCTTTTTCACAATCTTCTAATTAGTGTCGTATAGCTAATTCGGGCGTTTTGTCGCTGCTTTCTTTATATCGAGCGACAGAGACAAAACATGAAAAAATCTGAAATTGTGCAACAGGCCGAAGTGAAATAAAAGAGACAATAAACAACTTGAATATTGTTTACATTACGTCATAGTGAATTTTATTCTAGCGGAGACCTCAATATTTCAAGGAGCTTAAAAATGCTGTAATAACCATCCATATATTGTGTACAAGTGTGTACTATATGACACATGGTAATATATTGTGTTATGCCAAATGCATTTTAAGGCAAATTATTCTATAATTAATAAATATGACTTACAATAAATATAATGTATTTTTCTATATTATTTTATAAAAATGTTAAGAGGTTCAAAATTACAGTACAACTACAATACGAATGTCGTTTGGGAAACTTCGTTTTCTATAAATCGTCTGTCACTGCCATAGAAAGACAATGTTGCCGAAGGATATCAAGAAAGTAGTTGTATGCACGTCTTATTCGGCGATTTTACTACTAGAGCATAGCATTTGAACAAGTGGCAAAAACACGTTCTAGTGTAAAACTATATCGTAGCTAAGTTAGAACAAGATTTTTTTCAAATTTCTTCAAAATAGACAAAAATAGTCATTTGAGTGAGTACACAGTTCACATAATAATATTCTAGCGGTGGTCCTGATCATACCTCTATTAGTCACTAGTCAGCTACGTACAATGTGACAAGCTCTAAAGTCTTAATGTACTTAGTTGTAGTAAAAATCAGTAAATACTACACCTACTCGTAATCTCCACCAAAACTCCAGTGTTTGATATTATTTTTCTTGTAACATTAGCATTTTAACATTTAGACCACAGCAACATTACTAAATGTTAATCTTAATTTACCTTTATGAAACAGAAGATAGAAGCGAATGAATAACAATTTATTTGAAATAATATAATATTCAACACCTGAACAAAGTAAGACTAGAAATAAAAATAAAAAATAACCGTAAGAGTTACAGAAGGGGTTACAAAAATACATACATACTAATATCTAGTCTTAAGAAATGAATACAAATCAATAGTTTTGTACCTCACATATCCGCAACACTTTTAAATGCAGCAAAATAACTGGCGAATTACTATTTTGGTTACATTATATATAACATTAAAATTTTGAATTATATAATTTAATTAATATTATATCTAGCAATATCCCGCGAAAAAATACCCACAACAGTGCAGTGAATATATTATAGACGAATCTATATTATGTACTAATATGCTAAACACAATATTTTAATCCAGGAGAGAAAAGTTACATAACAAATACAAAAATTGTTTGTTGCAAGTTTATCGTTCATTCGAAATGTAGAGAGAAAATAAAATAAAAAAACATTACAGTTCAGACAAAACAGAAGTATAACTTTATTATTTGCAAGCTTCACAATAATTTTAAAACCGACTTCCAAAATGCGGTTATATAGCCAAGCATCTGATCTTTCTCGTAATGATAACTAAAATTACTATAACAAGTTCTTAAAAATAATAAAAAATAACTTTTATATCTTGATCACACATTTTTTTGTACCAGAAATGTTAAAAATTATGTTTAATTGAACTTATAAAAATGTCAAATAAATATTGCCACCAATACAAAAACACTCCAAGCCAACGTTGCATACTTTAATACAATTATTTCAAGTTGATTTCTTGTTTTGATAAGCATATTAGTTTGATGGCTTGCGATTTGTCCAAAATTCGTATTAATTCCTACATTTTTTTCTTTCTATTAAATATACAAAATATTTTCAATATATATTTGACAATTTTATTACAAAATAATGCATCTATCCAGAAGAAAAATGTGTCAGATACAGAATTATTCCTAGTATACATATTATTATATCAGTGTAACAATTTTAGTCAAAACAATGTGTCCAGAAGGAGAATGTCATACAGAATTATCCTTAGTAAAAATACTACGTGACTATTTCAAGTTGACGGTGAGTCGGCTGGCGGCGACCATCTTATTGTTGAATTTCTTCTTGAACGTTTCGGCGGCGCTCGCGGTTTTGAACGTTATTTTAGCGCTGCGTTCCTCCTTATCCAAACTTAAGCTCTGCAACAGTAATCCGATGCGTTCACTCCACCGCCACTTACACTATATCGAAACTTACAACTAAGTAACAATAACATAATACATTCGTAAAGAACAACATTTATAATTGATATATTATTTTATATTATGTATGTTAAACAAAACGGTTTATGACGTTTGACTAGACGCAACAATAAATACTTCATTCTACAAAACATATAAGAGTAGAATGTATGCCTGCAAAAGAAAGCACTACACTTTTAACATTTATATTTTTTCAAACCCATAGAAGTCACAGAATTTAAATAAACAACGTTATATAGAACATTTTATCAGGTTTCAGGAACTGATAAAATTTACTACAAAACGTTTTCCATCTTAAACCTTAAAGTTCTTTAGTATTGGAAAAAATAAAGTTTTTTTTTTCACTTTCTTTTGCAGGCCAGTGAAGTGCTAACGTTGTATAAAACACATGAACACCATCACAGAATATATGTTTGTACAACATAACTATATAATATTATACATATATTGTAGTATTTCAGTTATCAATCAATTAACATTTTTATATAAGTATCCAGTTCAGATCTGGTAAAAACAATAAAGTATAAGACTTTTGCATATTATAATACCAACAATGTTATATTAATAATTGTATTAAGTATGCTGTGTCCAAATAGCAGTGGTTATAACACTCACAAAACCACTGGCCAGCATACGGGCAAAGCTAATGGAACACAGACCAAATAGCTTAATTCAATTTTAAACCTATCATTTATATTCGGTTTCTAAGGACTTTTGGTCGGTAGTTTATCTATTCAATAGCGCTTTTGATTGGTCAACGCGTTTGGGTCATCCAATCAAAAGCGCTATTGAATATCTGACATATCTGAACTGATCTTAGTTAAACTTAATATGTATATTGCAGCAAATTTCAATCCAGTCTTATACAACTTAAGGCACATATATTTTATTGTAGGCATGTGCATTGCACATTTACAGCAGAGTATAATATAATAAGAATAGATAATTTTTTAGCTCTGGATTTAAATATGTCAAATTTGATCCAGAAAACGTATGAAATAGATTTTTAGACACAAAAATACAAGTAAACTTTTGCCATTTTAAAGAGGTCAATTTCTTTTCAGAAATTGAATAGGGATGTTGCCTAGTGTGGTATATCACATTTTTATAAATTAAATTTTAAAATTGTTGATTAAAGATACATAAATCTAAAAGAAATAGTTATATAAGTTGACGCGATTAAAAATTATAAGCAAATAAAAAATATTGCCCATTTGTTTCTTGCAAAACTATTTGTTACGTCACAAGTTGCAACCGCCATACATTTTGTAGTGACATATGTATGGCGGTTGCAACTCGTGACGTCACAGGCCGATATATCGCTCTCTTTCATATTGTACATTTAAATTGTTTGTATCTTCGTTATATTTTAAGATATACGAAAATGGGTTCTAGGTTGTTTATTAACAAGTTTAGACATCGAATAGACGAAAAAAATTTTTTTAGGCAATATGCCTAATGTATATATATATTATATTTCTGTACCAGAAAAAAATCTTGAATTTTAATAACCCAGTATAGAATCTGGAATTCATTTTTTACTGTTCGTCTTTTGATATTTGGCTACGATTAAGTCATATTATAGAAATTTGTTCAGACTTCAAAACCCTACATCTTAGCATATTATAATATGTAACTATATAATAGGTATGTAACAGGTATAATATTATGTGTACTTTTTCAAGGGCTTTTTTTAATTTTATGTCTATGTACTACGTTTTTATAACATATCGATGAATATTCTCATGAACCTTGTTATAAATATGTAATCTCATTTGCGAGTGACCAACAAAAATAAATACATTTGAACATTGAAAAGGCTTTGCAAATATACTTGTGAGTCTTAACATTTAACATAACGACACTATAGATATACAGTATACACTATATTATTAATAAGATAACAAAAAATATCACAGAAAAAAATTAATGAAAATATGCAAATCTGCAAGGATGCTATGAATGTTTTACTTAAATTTTTCAAAATTAGTATATACCGTGAACTTTATATTGATTAAAATTCATGTTTTATGAGCGGATTTTAATTTTAAGTCCTTCTCTCGGTATGACTATTTAAGAGGACGCATGACAGATTTAGGTTGCGGGAATGCCTAAATACTCACAAATTACCGAACCCCGCATACTCCTCCTGTCGATCATCACTGCGTTATCTTATAATATTCAAAATTACTTTAAACACTTCAATTTACCACAGAAAGCCGGCGTGTAATAACGCGGCGTGTAAATCCCCGGCGGGGATGTATAAAAGACCGTAAATACACTGGTAACTCCTCTTGTGTGTAATGGCTTACGACCTGGCGAATACTCAGCTCGTTTCTCAGTCTTATTCCATAAAAGTGTACACAGTTCAGTTCATTTTGAAGTCGGTGTGTGAAAATATTGGGAACTAGATGTTGCCCGCGACTTCGTACGCAAAAAAAGAAATCCCTCAGGAACCGTACATTTTGCTGCTATAAAAGTAGCCTATGTGTTAAACCAGAGTCTAACCAACTAACTACTAACTAATAAACTACTATCATACCAAATTTAATTCCACCATGAAATCCGTTCGTTAGTTATTGCGACAGTGTAAGAAACATCCCTACATCTATACATCCATCTTTAAATATAAACTTCTGTACGTGTGTTTGTAATTGAACTCCTCTAAATGACCGGACCGATATTGATGAATTTTTTGTGTGGTAAGGTGGATTCAAGAATGGTTTAGATTTTCAATTGGATACGGTATGTGGCGCTGCTGTCAGTACGTCAACAAATTTAATTCTGAGACGGTACGCAGTCTTCCGGAATAACTCCATCCATACATTCACAAACTTTCGCGTTTATAATAATAATAAGGATAACAAGAAAAGTAACACTGTATCATAGTTTTTTTTTTTTTATTTAATTATCCTGATCTTATGCCATACGTAACTAGCTTCTGCTCGCGATTACGCTTCTGCTAAAATTTCTCCATGGACACACCTCCTTGGCCTAACCTGTCTCATTTCTTTTTGTTAACTTTAAGCGTTGCAGGCAATTACATCCTGCCATTCTTGGCTTCAAAAAGGCATAGGAACGTTTAACGAACTTCTTAATCTTTTGGCGGGAATTTGAAAGTGTGACGTTGTTGTTTTTGTATATCTTTCATAAATTTGTGTTATTTCGGTTCTTAATGTGAATATTCGTTACCGTGCAAAAGTGTGGGTAAGGGGTACGTACAACTTCAAAAATCGTACTATTTTGTGTTCTCCTCAAAACTCCCTAGGAACTTTCAGTAAAGCGTCTACCACTTGACTGAATCGACTGATTTTACTCATAGACTGCACTGACGATTTATTAGAACTTTGACTAGACTTAGGACTAGTGTCGAAAACATAAACGAAAATTCTATTTTCCCGCATATTTAACTTGACACTGGCATGGTTGTATGCTATACCAACATATAAAAAAAACTTTAATAATAATCATTCATAATGTATAAACATCGAAAATAAATATGTTTTTTTTGTTCTATTTATCATTCTCAAGTGTCCATAGAGATGCCCCTAGAATGGACTTTAATAAGCGTTTAGCTTACAGAACCACAACAAGTAAAACCTTCAATGCATCCCGCACATTCGCAACAATCCATATCGTTACCTGCACTTCGTTCCCCGCCAACGTGGTCAGTCTGGTGTCGGTCATGCCGTGGGGCAAGTTCGTGACCACGGCCACGTTTTTACCCACGGGTGATTTTTTGCCCGTGGGCGATTTGTCATCGTCAGAGCCGCTGTCATACTCAATTTGCGGCTCGTTTTTCACGTCGACTATGGCAGTGACGGCGCGGCTGAATATGCCGGGATGGGGGCGGGTGGGGTCAGTTTTCTCCACCCGGAATATTTTCTCCTTGTTCGCCTTACGCTGCAGTATGACGCGTCTGTTCGCGAACGTTTGCTTTTTCTCTTCCGTCTCTTTCTCACTCTATAAAATAATTAATCATCATTGAATGATACATAATGAAGTTATGTATTTTGGCTTGAACTTAAAAATATTTCAATAGCACTTTTAGAAACGTAACTCACTTTTAATAAAGAAATTAGACCCTAGTAATTATTATTAACTACAGACCGTAGAAGACCTTCCTGTTATTATTACTGGTCGAGGAATCAAATTATAACCTTATAATTGAAATAAGGTAATCACATGTGACTTACCTGTTTATTAAAAGTGATTTTCTGTCTCGATTTAACTGGAAGTGTGTTAGTTACACTTTTTTTTGTCTATAACAAAATTTTATGTGTTTTTATTATGTAATTATATTTTTTAGTTAAATATCAATTTATGTTCACCAAATGATTTTATAAGAAATATTTTTTACACACAAATAGTGTTACAGTAAAACAGCTTGTTATTCGAAGCAATAGAACACTGAGTATAATTTTATTAAAACTTACCTTTGAAGGTTTTTGTTCTTTGTCATCAATGTTCTTACTAATTGTTGAAACTGTACGTCGAATTGGGGACTTCTCTGTAAAATAAAAAGTATAACGAATTGTATTTTATTTTGTGTAAATGGACAAAACAATTTTACTTAATTTTATAGAACTTGGTCTATAGAAGTATATTACTTAATTTTATTTATAATTTAGTAGCTTTTGCTTGCGGCTTTGCCCGCGTGAAATAGTGTTTTGTGTAAAAAATATTTTACTATACTTTTTCGGGACAAAATTTATCATCTGTTAATCCAGAGCCTAAACTACTACCATACCAAATTTCATCAATATCCGTTCAGTAGTTTTTGCGTGAAAAATTCATAAACACACATGCATCCATACTCGCAAACTTTCAAATTTAATATTATAAACACGCCGGCATATTTAGCGGAACACAAAAAAAGGCCCATAATTAAAAAAATATGGTTTAATTTTAAAATCTACTTACTACACTTCTTTTGTTATTTAAAGTTTCATTTGTTTTACTTAAAATGAGATCACATTAAGAACAGATTTTGCGAGTAAAGGCAATTTGTGAAAAATGGTACATTTTTGAACTTTTCATGTAACCGGGAAAAGTGAAAATTAATATTAAAATAACAATTAATTAAATTAGAAAAATGGTGATTAATATCGCGTATTTCTTCCACGTGCTCTTATTAAAGTTTCTACCCGTCTAGGCATACTGAGAATGATGTTATCGATGGTCTCCTGGGATAGTCTCCGCCATTCCTCAACTACGGCGATTCGCAGTTCACCCACGTTGGCAGGAGCTGGAATTCTGGACTTAACTTTTCTTTTCAGCAAGTCCCAAACGTGCTCTATTGGGTTCCTATCCGGTGATATCGCCGGCCACTCCATAACAGTGATATTCATATCATTAAGATAAGCTTGAGTTACCCGAGCGGTATGCGGCCGAGCATTATCCTGCATAAAAACAAAATCGTCACCGATATATGGGGCAAACGGTACGACATTTTCTTCTAAAACTTCTCTGATATAGCGGTCTGCAGTCAGACTCCCTCTGTCAATCACTACCAAGTCTGTGCGAGCTCCCAAACAAATGCCCGCCCAAACCATTATTGATCCACCACCGTATGCAACTGTAGTTTCAAAATTTGTCTGAATGTATCGTTCTCCTTTGCGTCTGTATATTCTTTGCCTGCCGTCAATTTGATTTAAGAGAATTCTGCACTCATCACTAAACAATACCTTACTCCATTGGTCCGCGTTCCAAAGTCGATGTTCCTGAGCAAAAGTTAACCTGTTTCTACGATGATTTACCTCGAGCCTTGGAGCCTTGGCGGGGACAAATGAACCCAAACCAGCTTCTTCGAACCTTCTTCGTACCGTACGCTCACTTACGGTTACACCCCGCACTGCTTCTAACTCATGTCGGGCTTGGACGGCCGTCAAACGGGGGTTCCTACATACACGAAGCCGAATGAAACGATCATCCCTACTCGAAGTGCGTCTTTTTCTGCCTTGTCCTGATCTTCTCACATAAGTACCGGTCTCCCTGAACCGTTGGATACTGCGATGGATCGTTGAAACTGGTTGACGAAGATCTCTGGATATCTCTCTGTAGGTTTGACTATTTCTTCGCATTTCGAGTGCCCTGGCAATCTCCGTTGGGGCTAAGTCAGGCATAATTCAGTCCTCAACTCCAAAAAGATACGCGATTAAAAAAAACTAACAAAAAACAGTATTTCAATGAAATTTTAAATCAAACTCAGAAGGAAGAAATACTCGAAGTTCGCTCCAGATAAGGTGTATTTGAATAAAATTAAAACAATTGCATAAAATGTGATGTTCAGTTGTTTCCTTTTAAAAATATTTCTTTTTAAATTAAATGACGTATAAACCAGCCAGCAACCTTATATGATACTGATATCAAACCTTTATTTTATGTTCCGCTAAATATGCCGGTGTGTGTACATAGTAGGCTAATTTTGTATAATTTTTAGGGTTCCCTAGTTTTATGTCTCGGAACCCTTTTAGTTTCGTCATGTCCGTCCATCTGTCCGTCTTCGCCTTACCAGTCAAACGGTTAGTGCTAGGAAGATGAAACTTTGCATGGATATATGTATGTACCACGTCAACAAAGTGCTAAAATAAAATCACGAAAAATAAAATTTTTGGGGTTCCCGTACACGTAAAGTGGGGATGTTTTCTTTTCTCGCGTCTACCCCATAGTGTGGCATTTCATAGGATAGGTCTTTTAAAAACATTGAGAGGTTGCTAAGGCGATTTTTAGGGATCCGTAATACTCAAGGAACCCTAATAGTTTCGCTCTGTCCGTCTGTCCGCGCTTTAAAATAAAGGCAAGGTTCTATACAAGACTTTTTTACAAAGTCGACTATTTTCGAGTAATCGGCCTCCAAAGTGGTTTATAAGTTGGTCTCCCTGGCATTTCTAAACTATAGGATATAGAAACTTTTAAGTTACCATACAGATAGATCACGCTAAAAACTCTTTAGGAAAAATATTTTGAGTGAAATCAGAAAAAAAACTAGAAGTAATTCCAAGACTGCGTGTTGATAATTACGGAACCCTCCTTAGACATGTCCTGACATGCGACTTGGTTAGGTTATAATATCTGATTAAGGTATCCATTTGCCAGATATTCAACATTAAAGCGGTTTAATTTTATTAAAATAGAGTCCCCTCTAAGAGCTAAACGGCTGGCTCGCAAAATCTGAAAAAATTTATGGTAGTCCATGTGATTAACTAAAACGAAATCTATAACGGCTCACATAGCTAGTTTAGGAGTTATACATGCCTAACTTGTAAAACTTCGTACAAAAATAACGAAATGTTAAGTAAACGTGTAAAGTATTGGTAAAATGGTACGGAACCCTACATGCACGAGTCTGAGTCGCACTTGGCCGGTTTTTTATGTACGAAATGAACTTTTTCAATTTGTTGCAAAAATGAGCAACCACCTTATGCAAATCAAACATAAGTATGTATGTTCTAACCTTTTTTCTTTTTATCTTTGTCATCACTGAAGACAATTTTCTGTCTCGGTTGAGGTTTCTTCTCCGTAGTGGTGGTTGTTTTGGTGGTTTTGGGAGGAAGCTTGGATCGTAGGTCTGCCGCGGGCTTCTCGGGTTTCTGAGGCGTGGGCCTGTAATACAAGATATCAAGTGAAGATTAATATTTAATGCAATAGGTATATTAATAATAATAGATCGTTCTACCAGGGACTACACTCGGAAGTTTATGTATATTTGGCACGTGACTGCTAGGCAGGACTCATGCAGTAGGTTGTTGATTGTCGCGCGCCCCGAGATAGCTACATTCCGTCGCGCTCACGCATAATTAAAAAAAAATTTGTTTACTTCGATCACGTGAAAGTATGGCGCGCAAACAACATTCAACATTTGCTCGCAGTAATAAGTTTCAGATTTGTTTGCACTGGCAAGTGCAGGTATGTAACGTTTTGTAAAATAGGTTTCAGACGATGTGGGCACATGATTTACTGCTTATGTAAAGACGCTTAGGTGGAAAAAAAATTAAAGTCAAAATTAAAATATATCTAGCAACAAAACGAATCTTCGCCGCTGAGGCCATTGACCTCATACTATCAGCTGATTCATCTCACAAATCGTAAGGTTTTAGCAAAAAAAAAGTGGTTTGAAATCACCTGTGAGGTGAATCCCAGTGGAGATTTCGCTGATTTAAAACTTAAATTTGTCTATTTCATTAACAACACACAGTAATAAGATAAAACTCACTCATCATCCTCGGATAGTATGCCGTCGATATCTCCAAGTATGAGGTCCAAGTCGTCGTCGTCCAATGGCGGCGTGAGCGTCTCTCGCGGCGGCGTCAGCGCCTCTGTAACATAAAACGACATATAAAATATAGATACAATTTTCTCATATATTTACTACAATGAGAAATAAACTTTCACGGGATCCCGCTGAACTGGGATCACTCCCGATATACGAGTAATTTATGTTATCCAAACAAAAACTATATTTACTAGATAAACCACAGACATAAACCCTCAGAAACCGGGCATTCAAGAATTCAGGATATATCAATGTCGATTATTTTATTATATTATAACATTACTGACAAACTGTCTGTTTTGATTAAAGCACAAACTTTACGAGCAACAAATCTTACCACACGTAGAATTAGCTTCAGCGCTCTCGACCTTACGTGAGACGGGAGATCGTTCTCTCACTTTCTCTACTTCCTTCTCTTTCAGTTTCTCTGTTTCTTTTTGCGGTTTCTTCGTCTCTTTCACACTCCTCTCGGGGGTGTTTCGTGTGGTGTCGGGTTTAACGTCTTGTTCGTGTATGGTTGTGGGTTTTATCTCCTCTTTTGTTACTTTTGGTGGACTTTCTCTTGGTTTCTCGGTTGCAACTTCTTTGTCTTGTTCTCTCTCTCTGTAATTTAAAAATATAGATTCTTTAAAACCACACGAGGCTAAAAATATTTTAGTGTAGCTTTATATTTCGGATCGATTTGAGGCAGGATATATTAAGTTGAGGTAGGACAACATCTCTCGGGTGGTCAGTTACTAAGTTAATATTAATATTTTTAACCTCTCCTGCAGCTGCTTTTGCAGCGCTACGGCGTTCTTCCTGCGCCGCACCTCCTTGGCGCGCAAGACTCTCTCTCGCATGTTCTCTTGTTCGCGAAGACGACGTCTGTATTCGCTGTCCTGTAACAGAAGAACTTGTTTAGAGCTAAATTATTAACTACTTGTTTCGTAATTCGTCGTGAAGAAATATTTTCTTATATTTTGTTTGTACTAGGTACCCGCAAAAAAGGCTGACTCAATAATTTTAAAACTGTATTGACGAGTAAAGTTATATTAGAGATACATTTTGCAGCTGTACGAACGACAACCGTAGACTTGCTCAGGTAACTGATAGGTGATTTGCGATCCTCTTGAAGTGTATAAAAGGGGCGTTTCGCAAAAATTTGCATTACATAAGGGCCGTAAAAAAGTAGGTTTCCTATTACGTTACCTCGTCATTTGGCGCGTGAGCATGCGGCGGAGGACGAGCGCGACGCGGGCTCGGCGAGCGGCGCGGCGGCGTCGGCGTACGCATGCTGCGAGCACAACGTACACGTTAGGATATTACACACAAAAATATATAATAATAATAATAATTTGACGACCTCTATGGCTCAATGGTTAGCGAATCAGCGCTCAATCCGAAGGCCGCGAGTTCGAAGCCCGCCTAGCAAGCAAAACCTATCATTTCCTTCATTCAATGTTCCTGGGTCATTAGGTGTATTAAATGTGTATAACATAATAAAATCTTAAATATATGTACAGTATACAAGTATTAAACATTTTTTCTGTTGTCTTTGTACATGTAACACAAATCCTTCGGATATATAGCACAGGGCCAGATGGACGTACGAGGGGAGGTCCAAAAGTTCGCGGAATGAAAGGGTTGTTAATAAAATATAACAATAAATTTATTTTTCCTTTTCAATATAATCACCCTTAAGTGTAATACATTTATTTGATCTATGGATTAATTTTTCTAAACCATCGAAAAAATATTTTTTGTCTTTGGCCTCAAAATGCGCCGAAATTGCCTCCTTCACTTCGTTATCGTCGGAAAATTTCCTTCCCCTTAGCTCTTTTTTTAAATTTGGAAACAAATAAAAATCGCTAGGGGCCAGGTCTGGACTGTAGGGTGGGTAAACAAGTGGTTCGAATCCATGCGTGTGAAGAGCAGCCATGGCAACTCGGCTCTTGTGAACCGGCGCGTTGTCTTGCAAAAGCAACACACCCTTGGCCAATTTTCCACGACGTTTTTCTTTAATTGCCTCCTTTAACTTTTCCAATATTGTGGCGTAGTATTCTCCGGTTATAGTGGTACCTTTTTCTTTATAATCAATCAGTAATATTCCCTCACAATCTCAAAAAACAGTGGCCATCAACTTTCCAGCCGATTCTGACACTTTGAATTTCTTGGGAGGTGGTGTACCCTTTTTGTGCCATTGCATGGACTCCTGTTTTGATTCAGGTTCAAAGTGATGAACCCATTTTTCATCTCCAGTAACAATCCGCTCCAAAATCTGCACAGGGTTGTCTCCACAAACCTCCAAAAAGTGCTTAGACGCGTCGATGCGCTGCTGTTTTTGAAGCGGCGTGAGCATTCTCGGCACCCATCTTGCACTGACTTTTGTCATGCCCAAGTGGTCGTGCAGGATCCGCAAAATGGTTGTATCTGATACTCCAACAAATGCAGATAATTGTTTTATCTTTAAACGTGTGTCTTCCAGTACAAGTTTTTCGACTTTTTCGACGATGTCTGATGTGGTGGCCTCAACTGGCCGCCCAGAGCGAGGGTCGTCTTCAATTGAATCTCGACCATGTTTGAAAAGTCCATGCCACTTATAAACCATTGTTTTACCAGGGCACTGATCTCCATAAACGGCTTCCATTTCATTTAAAATGGTTTGAACGTTTTTTCCTTGCTTGGTAAGGAATTTTATCACAGCGCGATGTTCACTTTTCTCCATAGTTGCAGTTTGCTTCCGGATTGACTTGTTTAGCAGGCGAGTACTCGTAAACGAATGGCGCTATAGGGTTGAGATTTTATATATATACTAATTATGAGTGCTCAATTAGTATGACACTAAGCGAGCTACCCTATCCCCACTCCATTCCCTCCATTCCGCGAACTTTTGGACCTCCCCTCGTAGTTTGCAGCGTCCAAAGATAAATAAATAATAAATAAATATCTATGGATGCTTCACACCACGTCAATCTGGCCCCGTGCTAAGTATCAAAGAAATTGTGTTACAGGTACCAGAAAACGAGAAGTATATTTAATACTTTTATACTATAGATATATTTAAGATTTTTATTATATTATACACATTATTAATACACATCCATGACCCAGGAACACAGAAAAACTTTTTGTTCCTTCGGCGGGATTCGAACCCGCGACCCCCGGCTTGAGCACCAACGCGCTGAACTACTGAGCCACAGAGGTCGTCAAGCAGTCAGATGGCAATCTTTCCTAGACTGTGTGTTTTTTTTTAACGATAACACTGTTAAATTGAAACAGTGTAAATAAGATAGCGAAGTTTTAATCCGTAGTATAAGCTGCCTTTTTTAACGTGAAATATCTTTCAAGTTTCAGCTAGATAGCAGCAGCTAATAATAATGAGACCTTTTTAACCAATTTCGTTACAGCCCTAACTATTATGTAAGTATCGATTTAATAAATTTGTCTATTCGACATCGAATTTACATATTTTCTTCATTCGTTTCAGTCTATATAGTAACGAGTTATACACCTCAAATACCACATACCGTCGCCGCAGGCCTGCGCGGTTGGCGTTAATAAACTCCTCCTGGCGACGCAGCAATTCGTCGTCGTCGCGCCGCGCGAGATCATTCTCTATTTCAATCGTAGTGTTCTCTATGTACCTGGAAAAATAAAAACACGAAAATTTTAAGTTTTACCGTTTATAAAGCTATGGGACTAGTAAGAAAGTTATAACATGCAATCTTACCAGCCTTAAGCCTATCTATAAATCATGCATTATTATTATAACGTTTTAACCCACTTCCAAAAAAGGAGGCGGTTATTCGTTCGGATGTGTGTATATATATATATATATATATATATATATATATATTTGTATGTTCAACGATAACTCCGCCGTCTGTTGACCTATTATCAAAATTATTTGTTATAATGGGCACATAAGGTGATTTTGACTTTTTCTGAAGTAACCCAAGCATATGCTACCAAAAAGTAAGATTTTGCACCACGGTATACCCTGGATCCAAAAGTACTGAACATAACTCCTGACTCCTTATAGATACATGTTTGATGATTTCGGCGTTGTTTAAAGAACTGGAAGCATAAGCCACTATGTCAATTAAAGTAATCATCGTCATTACCACCATCATCACACCATACATCATCACGTAATGATGATACAATAGGTAGACAATAATAACTTCTCATAGTATTTTAAACCGACACGAATATCTTTGAACATTACTCTGCAGTTTATGGACCGATTTTCAAAATTATTTTTTAGATTTAAAGGGTATAATCCGAAGTTGGTCCCGTCGTCACCAAAGTGGTGACTTGATTTTCATCATATAGTGATTTTTACTTTTTCTGAAGTAACCCAAGCATAAGCAGCCAACTTAAACGTGAGCTCTTATAAAATAATGATTTATTAGGATATTGTTACAGGATATTGTTTGGGCTGATACCAACTTCAAAATAATGAAGATTGTGTAGAGAAATAGTTAAAATTTTAGCCGAATTTAAAAGGGGAATTATTTAGAAAATAAGATTTGTTTCATAATCTTTTGTTTATTTTTACTTTGGAAGTCGGTTGATTTTTTTTATATACGTATACACTGTATACGTATATTTTATGTATTATACATGTATACTATACAGGTTTTTATCCGAATGAAAAATTTAACCCACCATTAAGCTACAATACCTATTACATACCTAATGACAGTTTGCGTAACGAAAAATTCGTAATTTACAGAAAAGTAACATGATTAACATTTCCTGTCAAGTCGTACTACGCATGGAAAACCTGACAATGCCGTACAACGCACCGGCTTTGAAAGTCACGCGCCCGTCGCGAAGTATGTTATGTTCGTTACGTTATGAATAGAATTTAAGTGTTTTATAGGATAATCTGGTCAAAATTTAAGGTCAAATATTATAAATATTTTTAGAACGAGAAACCGAATACTGGCTACGTTCCTTGAATATCTATTTTCGTTTTGAAGACATCCGGTATTATCAACGAGTTTCAGCATGAACGACGATTTTATAAAAAGTCGCGTCGGCACACACTGGTAACTCTTCTGGTGTTAAGTGTATCCATCGGCGGCGAAAATTCCTGAAAATCAGTGAATTCCTCTGCTCCTTGCCGGTCTTATACCATAAAAAGTGTAACTAACCTCTGTGGTGACCGTCTGGCATACTTTCTGCCGGCAGCCCGGGCTAGTGCGTTTCTTTGTTCTGCGATAAATCTCTCTGCCGCATCATCTATATCTTTGATTGGACCTGCAGAGAAATAACATTAGAAAATGTCTAATGTGAATTTTTACGGATATCAGTACAAATTTGTAACAATCTTTAACATTTGTAAATAATACTCATAAAAATATTATTCACAAAAATACACTACGTTAAGAATTAAATAATAATAACTTTGACTAATGGGACATTTCACGTCAAGCAGACAACCAAAAAAAATGAGGTCATGAATTTTGTTTATACTCTGGTCAGTTAAACTTCTAGTAGACGTGGATGTGTACACACAATGTTTTTTTTGTATCATACTCTATTGCTGAGTAATGAGCTTTTAAAAAATTACTAAGGCCTGTATTAATAAACCGTTCTCAAACTTGTTCTCAAGACCTTACTTGGCTGAGACAGTCTCAAGTAACGATTTGCTTCTCAAGACGGTCTTTAATTCACAGTATGATCTCAAGAGCGTCTCAGTTGATAACGTTATTGAGATCACTTACTCAACTTTTAAGCGTCATCTACACGACAAAGAACGAATAAAATAACGTTTCGTTTACACTTATACAAAGAACGGATTTATAGATTATACATTCCTTCAATATTTCTTTTTAAAAATGTAATATTTAATAATATAAATACCAAAAAAAGTTAGTTCTGTATTTTTTATATTGAAAAAACTTGATTTTCATTAATATTTACGTAGATATTAATATTTATTATTGTCTAGCATATTAATATCCATATTTTTTTAACAACTATGTAAAACGGAATGCGGATCATTGCTATTCGAAAAAAGTTCTTCTTCTTAAAAGTGGCTCCTTAGTGATTCGCCAATGTGTTGTGTGGACGAAAACTCTGCCTTATGAGTGGGTTTTATGAATAAACAAGGGCACGGACCACGGTGTACAGGAGGAAGTCTGTTGAATAATCTAAAAACTAGAAGACAAATTTAGGGCCAGTACCACAGTATATACATAAAGTTTCAGAAAAAGGAGTATTAACAAAACACAGAACAGATTTAAGGTTTATAGGGCGAGGAATTGTAGGAGGGAGGGGATCATATAATGAGGATTGTTTTTTGGGCAGCGAAAACAAAGTTCTGCTGTCAAGTGTCAAATCAAGTCACTTTTGTTTTGACTTTTATCTTTGATATTGAGTGCCAATAATATAAATCAAATAAGTAATTCGTTTAATGTAAATAAATAAATAAAATCGAAAATATTTCTATAAATACTCGACACTGGCAGAATGGTGCAAAACCTTTGCAACCGCGATTGCCAAAAAATGAAGAAGAATAGGTATCAATATAAAAAAAAGACGCTTGTTGTCTTTTTTTTATAACTTTATTTTGTGTTGAGTATGTAGTGTAAATTCTGAGTTTGTTTAATCATATTTAGATTTTAATTTACATAATTGTAACACAGCCAAAAATACAACAAATAATATTGTACTGTATCCCAAGCCGCACTCAAGTCAAGGTTTGACTGTACCCACGAAACCGCGTCTCAAATAACAGTTTGACAGCAATGACAGCGTACTTGAGTAACGAGTCTCGCTTATTATTACGTTCACACTCACTTGCTACGCCATACCTACAGCTGTACTTAACTACGGTCTATTAATTAAAAGAACATCTTAAGTACTTTCTTTAGAATTGTCTTAGAGATAAGAACGTTTTATTAATACGGGCCTTAGTGCATATAGAGTACATATACACATAGCTATGAGAACTTTCTAAGCAATCGGGTTTTAAAAAAAATTCACAACCTCTTTTATTTGGTTGTTCACTTGATGTGAAATACCCCTAATGCCAAAACACACAACAATAAAAAGCATTTGTAGATAATAGATATACAATAGATATTATGTCAAAATTAATATGAGTCTAAATTTAAGCACTACAGAATCCAAATACATTTTTGTACTTTTGTAAGTTTGTTTGTCCACACGCTTATCATGGGAAAATACACTTTGTTTAATCTCTTAGTTTAATAATAAAAGTTAATATGCTGTCGATTTATAACAAAATCGTGTTTTGAGAGGTTAAAATATACTTTTTAGGATATTTTGGGGTTAATAAATTGTAGGATATTTTTATAGGCAATTTTAAATAGGGTAAATTTTTCGCAAATATAAAGAAGTGCAATTGATATAATGAATACTTCTTTCGAGTCAAATATATAATAATTAAACACGCCATCGTGCAATATAAAGGTAAAAATTTAACAAAATAAAAAATTATAAAACTAAATCTTATTACAACAGCTTACAAGTATATAATCGTGCAAAAGCAGTTGCTTTACCGAATTTGCTCTCCAACGTGGGACTGAGCGGCGGAGTTTTTTGTATTCTGGTTGGTATGTAGGCTGGTAGCCCTAGGACAGTCAATTTACAGATTAAAACGTCCGACTTACACAGGGAACAAAAAGTATTTTATCAATTGTCACAGATTGCATTTGCTTATAGGGTTTTAAATTTTGTGTACATACCACATTCTGTCTTTTGAATTATCTTTTTCTCATATAAAATTTCTGTTCCATGTGAGTACAAAAATTAAACTCACCTTCAATTGGAGGTTGGAAGTTCCCCTTGAAATGGGGATTGATCAACACTTTCTTTCCCGCTAAACCTCCTGGTGGCAAGTTTGGTGGCAGCTGCACTGGCAACATTCTTACTTCCGGCTCCCTGCTTTTTGGCATCATCGGCAGACTGGCAGGCTGATGAATTGTGATTTGCGGCAGATTATTCGCAGGCGCTATTTCTCTGACCGGAGGAGCAAATCTCGGGTTAAAAGCTGGTCTTTGATAGAACATTGGTCTATCGAAATTCGGCCGTACATTCTGGAAGTTTGGTTCCTCGTTGCGGTATGGAAATCTTGGAGGACCCTGATTGAATGGATGGTTCTCTAAAGGCATGAGGGGCATCTCCTGTGGTAGTATCGGTCGTTCTGGAGATATCTCGGGGCCCATTTGAAGAATTTCCGGCCTCATCTCCAGTTGTGCCTCAGGCTGTGGTCGTGTTTGCAGTGGCGGGAATGAGTGACGAGTTGCGAAATTTCCCTGTGGACACCCAATATACGATTTAATGAGTTATATCTTATTATTTATTCATTCTTGATCATAAGGGACAGTAACCACCAAGACTGAAAATTTTGTGAATTCGACCAAGCAAACATTTTATAACTGTGCAATGGTGATTGGTGGTGTGCATTTTATAACTGTGCAGATTTTTATACTAGAAAGCCAAGTATTCAGATCTTTAAATTCCATTAAAAGGTAACATAGGCCTCATGCATGCAATTGGCATAGTCAACCATGTAATCTTTTTATACAACCCTATTTAAAAACCTCATAGCTTAAGGTTTAAGCCCCATACCTGGTTAAAGGTATACTCACACGGAAGTTATGCCGGCGATAGGGATGCGGCGCGCGGTACTGTGGGTGCCGCCACGAGTTGCGGCCCCGCGCTGTACCAGACACGCCACCGGGCACTATCACTTTGTCTGTAAAAAAACAGATTTTATTTTAAAACTGTTGCCATTTACCCAGTAATTTAAGGAAGAATTTTTTATCTTTTTATATATAATATAATATAATTATTCATATTTATATATTTTTTTATCTCGGATTGAGAGGGTATAAACCAATTATTATTATAAGCCTTCATTATAGTGTCCTAAAGTGGTATCTATAGGAAAAAAGAAATGCCTGTGTTGTTAGTTATCATAGGACATTTTTTTTTATCTCTTATGTGTTTAACTATGTCTGTAGTAACATCATAATATATTATAATTTACCCAAAGAGTCTGGTATATTTCTTTGCTGTGGAGTCCTCACTGGTCCTGTCCTTTCTGATATAAATCTGTTCCGACCAGGCTCACCATCTAAAGATATAAAATGTATGTATGTTGTTACAATATTTTATTTTATAGATTGTAATTTAATTTATTGATAAATTTTTCTTATGTGAAATGTTAAATATTTAAGAAGCTTATTACAATTTTCGGCATTTGAAAAAATTTAAAAGTATACATTTTACTTGCACATAATAGGTCTTTACCTATGAAATTGCCGTTCTGAAGTACTGGTCATTTCAAATCAAAATAATTTTTGTTTGGCTAAGAATTCTAATTTCAAATTTATTTTATTTTAAAAACATGAAATTCTTTTTCCAAAAGTAGTCATTTCTTTATTGATTAGTGTTACATTTTCATCGCATTTCAATCTTTTTCGTCATCATGGATACGTTAAAAGTTCGAGTAATTATGGAATATGAGTACCGTCGTGGCAGCAACGCGGCACAAGCGGCACGCAACATCAACGACGTTTACGGAGCTAACACTACAAACCAATGCACCACCTATTATTGGTTTGCTCGCTTCCGTTCTGGAAATTTCGAGCTGAAAAATGAACCTCGCGGTCGTCCGAAGACTGGTCGCCAATGGCGAATTAAAGGCGATTGTGGAAGCTGATGATACACAATCTACGGCTGAATTAGCAGCAGCTTTCGACGTTAGCGTCAAAACGAAAAAAATATTGGTCCATTTGCGTCAAATTGGCAAGGTAAAAAAGCTTGACAAATGGGTGCCCCACGAACTCAATGACCGCCAGCGCGAAGTACGCGTCGAGACGTGCCTTGCACTGCTCAACAGACACACAAATGAAGGAATTTTGAACCGCATTGTTACCTGCGATGAAAAATGGATTCTGTTTGATAACCGCAAGCGTTCAGCAAGTTGGTTGGATCCTGGTTCAGCACCTAAACAATGCCCTAAACGAAAACTTACCCCTAGAACAGTGATGGTCACTGTTTGGTGGTCTAGCGCCGGTGTGATTCATCACAGCTTCTTACCAAACGGGGTAAGCATTACTGCAGATGTGTACTGTGAAGAACTGAACACAATGATGGAGAAGCTGGCACATCTCCAACCAGCATTGGTCAATCGCTCGTCTCAGCTGCTCCTGCACGACAACGCGCGACTTCATACTGCACAGCAGACGGTCTCCAAGTTGCAAGAACTGGGGTTGGAAGCTCTCCGTCATCCGCCCTACTCACCAGACCTTGCGCCTACAGACTACTACTTTTTCCAGAATTTTTTGGATAACTTCTTGGCGGGGAAAAAATTCAATACCCGAGAGGCAGTACAAAATGCCTTTGAAGAATTTGTTGCCTCCCGTCCAGCTGATTTCTTTAAGAAGGGCATCAATAAACTGCCACTGCGTTGGCAAAGATGCATTGATTGCATGGGTGATTACTTCGATTAATACAAATAAAAAATACATGAAAAAAATTAGTTTAAATTTTTTCATACAAAACGGCAATTTCATAGGTAAAGACCTAATATAATATGAATAATTTTTATTCACTTACTTGAAACACTGGGCATTTCTGATGGTACTATTTGTGGCGACTCTACTGGCGACGCAGGCTAGAAAGAATTTATTTATTGGTTAAGTAACCCTTATTTTAGCATCTCACTATACAAGTAAGGTACAATATAAGCAGTTAGTGCTTGGCCAGTTTCTAAACATTTTCCTTTGGACATGCCTTAGAATATTAAAACACAAAGAAAGTGGGGTCACCCATTGACTGAAATTGGGTTGAAGAAATCCATATTTACATGTATGTATGTATGTCGTGTGCGTGTGCACAATTCATCAGCGATTTTGGTCTTATGCCTGGTATTCTTTGATTTACATCAGTGGTTCCCAGGCTCTTTTGTTTCATAGACCACTTTCAAAATTTTGCTGGATCCGGTGGACCCCCTGCATCTACATTCTACATTACTACCAATTTCTAAATCTCGAAAAAAAAGTGAAGATTAGAATCTATCTATCTATGGAAACTTGCGTTGTGGCTGAGTTTCAACGACGAATTAACAGTTTTCTAAAAAAAAAAGTTAGAATTGATTGCTTGATAGGGTTAATTATTTGATAATAAAGTAGGTAGACTAAACAAATTTTCAATTAAATTTTAGTTGTTGGCTTGTTGGCTACTTGCTGGCTTACAAAGTTGGCTAATAGAAAAAGTGACTCCATCCAACTTTACTTTTTTGAAATCTACAGTAACTCAGCACAAGGACCAATCAATTCTCACAAATCAAATTTTATTTAGAAAACGTCCCATTCGGAGTGGTAAAAAGAAATATAGTATATTTCCTTGTGTTGTAGGTATATATATTATATATTCAAATATATAAATTATTACACTAATAATTATTATTGTTTTAACAGTCGTAATATAATCAAAATTAAACACTAATTTATAACGTAATGTAACTTGTTCAATGGTAATTACAAAAAAAATTAGAAGTTTAATGAGATGGATGTACTTGATGGATTGACAGCAAATTATCAATATTTAGCTTGAGTTTTGTAAGGAATAACCGCAAATGTCCCCGTTCTATGATTCCTTGTCCTTTTTTTGTTAATAAGTTAGTAACGGCACTAAAACTTTTTTCGACGAGATATGATGAGGGAAACACTATCAGAAGCTTTTGCGCGATTCCCCACAGTCCAGGATATTTTTCAGGTATTTCTGCCTGCAGCCAAAATTTTTGATACCCTCTTTTAAATGTCACTTTCAGCTCCTCATTAGTGCTAAGCTCGAGTAGCTCCGCTTGTAATATTACATTCTCCACTCCCATTTCATCAAATGGATTTATGATCCATGGTGGTATTTCCATCGACAGAATGTCTTCAAATCTGATTTTAAAATCATCATGCAGGGCAATCAAATGTTGAACGTATGTCGAATATCTTCATCAAGGCATTCTACCTGCGATAAGTTTGAAAACTGAAAATTCGCGCCAACCAATATTTTTCTTCATAAATTTCAATTTACCAATAAAACCTGAAATTACACTCTTTGTTTTTATTAAATTAAGGCTGTCCCCTTGTAATTGTAAGTTGAGGTCTTTAAATTTTTTGAACAAATCTGTTAAATACGCGATGTCTGCTTTAAAATTGTTTAGGTTTTTTTTTTTAAATCAGGATCTTTACTTTCCAGAAATTCTAAAACTGAGTCAATAAGTGAATAAAATCTTGATAAACATGCACCTTTCGACAACAAGCGTACTTTGGTATGTAACAGCAATCGTTTTCATCATTTTCATTTTTTCGAAATAACGTTTGTAAATGGAATTGATTTTTCTTTAAAAAAATCACTCAGGACATTATATATTGATTCACCTTTAGTGTCCGTCTTCAAAGTTTTCGCGAATAGTAGCTCTTCATGAATTTCTTCGCCCATAACAAATCAAACATATGCCAATAATAATGCTTCATTGGCCAGGAAAAGTTGACTCGTCCAGTTGAATAGAAAAATGAGTTGTTTGCAGATAATCACACAAGAAACTTTCAACATCAGAGCTCATTTCATCTATACGTTTTTGTACAGTGTTGTTACTCAAAGGAATTCTTTTGAGTAAGTATCTCAAATGAAGATTTGTGCAGAACAGTTTTTAAAACCTCTTCAACAGCAGGTAAAATTAACTGTTCTTCAATGGTGTGCGGTTTTCCACATTTTGCTATAAGTAATGAGATATTGTAAGTTTCCCGCAAGCCATCATTGTTGCTTTCAGACGTTTAAGTGAACATACTGTGCACGGTGGGTCTCTTTTCATATTATTATTCCTTTAATGTTTGAAAATATTTTAAATCTTTACCTATTTTATTAGGATGACACCTTCTTAGGTGGTCTTTGTTGCATAAAAGGCATGTGGGCAATCGTACTCTCACTACAACGACAAGTCAGCAAGCAGAGCACATCTCTCCTGGTCAGCACATAGCATCGGCCCGCACGGCAGCACTCCGACTCACTAGAGCCCGTGCAGCAGCAGCACAGTTCCGACTCACTGGGACTCTCTGGCACTGGCGACTCAAGCAAGACGACTCAAGATTCGACCTCAGGTCTTCGGGGGGGAGTGATGTGGCAGACCAATTAGCGCCACAATCCTGAATCGCGCTATCGAAGTTTTCTAAGATCGGCACTATATATACAATATCTGAAATTAATATAAATGGGCTTCAGCCTGACCGAGCATAGCACCTCGCACGGTCGGAGATCTCCCTTTGGGGCATCCACTTATTCCCACAAATTTGTTGAAAAATGCGCCCTTTTAGCATTAGACACGCGATATTATAATATTATATAGGCAGGTAGGTAGGTATACAAATAGACAGGTAGGTACTTATTTTTCCGACACTGGTAATCACTAATATCGATTCACTTTTCTTTATGAAATTTCGGAAACAAATGAGTAACGTTTATCCTTGACATTCGTATTTATATTGGTGAAGAATTAAACACGTTCATACAAGATTGCTAGTACATACACCACAAGGCGTATTAATTTGCACGTTAAACACGCATTGCGGATGGGAGTCGGGACGGCGGCGGCCGGCGCGGCAACAAGTCTCGACGCGTTGTACTGAATATGGAATATGCAAGTTTTTACAAGTAACAGTCGCTGAGCTTCTTAAAATATTATCTGCCTTTATTGATAGGAGATAATTGTCTTATTGAGACGGTTTAATTTAGGTAACATATTGTTTGTTGTTGTATTACCGTATGATGGACAGTGTGGCTCAATAAGTCATAAATTAAATTGAAAAACGAAAGTGGCATAGGGCCGGATAGCTCAATGGTCTGGACATGGTCTGGGTTCGACTCGCAGTTTGGAACTATCCATTGTTTTCTTAATTTATTTATAAATTGTCTTATTGAGAAGGTTTAATTTAGGTATCATATTATTTAAAATAACAAGCCCAAATTAGTTCTTCACTATCAAAACCAAATTAATGTTCATGCCTGCTTACGATTGTAGATCGCCATTTTTTGCACGTCCAACGTAGACCCCCGTCGAGTCCCTGTGGACCCCTGTGGGTCCACCTGGACCTTTTTGGAAATTACTGATTTACATTCATATATTACCATCAATCCCAAGCCTACATTAATACTTACAATAGGTGGTGGAACTACTGCTGGCTCATCGTATGCTGGTGGTTCATAAGGGGCATATGTAGAATGAGGTCTGTGCGACACATTTGGTACCTCCACAGTTATGTTTGGTACCACACATTCCGCTTCTGCAGTGTGTGTTGGCTACAATATTTGGATAGCATTAATAATAACACTAATTATTATTATAGTAAATATTTATTTTATTTCACAATTTTCGTACTTTTAAATTGAAAAAAATATTCCTTTTCTAGTTATTAGATTTAAAAGCTAATAGCGCCTTTGCTCACCTGACTATATTCCATGGCTTGTGAAGGAAACTCATTTGGCACAACACTGACTGGCTCCCTGTATGCAGGTCCGTGAGAACTTGGTACATTTTGTGATGCACTAGTATCATAATCATCAGCAAGTAGCTGTTCTTCCTCTTCGTTACCGAGGTTGTAATCTGCAAGACTGTGATCTCCTAAATCCTCTCCTAAAAGATCCTCGCTGGAGGAATAACAAAAATAGGTATTGATCACAACTCATAAATTAGATTTTCAATAAGATTATACAAAGGTTATTATTTATTAAACATTAAAAATAATGTTTCTCCATTGTAAGCTAAATAATCAGTTAAGTTTATCGATATTTTTATAAAATTTAAAAAAAAATGCACAATACTAACTTATCCGACATGTTGACAAAAAAAATTATTTTTAAATGGCGATTGGCATTTGGCAAGAATGGCTATACCTATTTTCTTCTTCTAATTTTTTTAAATTTATTGATGTCGTTACGGCTTAAAACCATTTGCTAGGGTTTTTTGCCGGGGAATTCAATGGGTGACGTTTGGATTTTGCATTTCCTTCATAAATTTTGTGTCATTTCGGTTCTTAATGTGTAATATTGGTAGAATATTAACTATTAAATATTCGATAACGTGCACAAGTTTGGGCAAGGGGTAAAACTTCAAAAAACGTGCTATTTTGTGTTCTTCCAAAACTCCCTAAAAAACTTTGAGTAAAGCTTCTACCACTTTTCTGTATCGACTGACTTGACTCATTGACTGCACTGACTATCTATTTGGACTTTGACTAGACTTTAGACTTGACGATTTAGGAATACGGTGTTGAAAATTGAAACGAAAATTCTATTTCCCGCATTTTTAACTTGACACTGGCAAATGATTTTAAGCCGACGCCATATATTTAAATAAAAAAAATTAAAAACAGTAATACTTATCATAGAAACCTAGTCCCTCGATGTCATGGAGAATAGAGGTAAGGAGGACAATCTAAGGCAGAAAAGCTAAAAAGTGTCCGACAAAAGTAATTAAATAATAGTTCCAAAACTGGCCATAAAGGCGCTAGAGTGGCAAGGGTGTGTGATATGAAGTTAGCAATAACTAGAGATGTAAGTGATGAGTTGAGTTTAGTTATTTAAAATTTTTGATGACTTTAATAGATTAAGGCCCGTATTAATAGTCAGTACTTAAGATGCGACCCGGTCTCAAGACGCGGTTCGGCTCTGTGATTGGTCCAAATTTTGACAGCCAACCAATCACAGAGCCTGAACCGTGTCTTGAGACCGGGTAGCATCTTAAGTACTGACTATTTATACCGGCCTAAAAGTAGTTAATTCAGTAAATCATGAAAATTCTAATTACTCGTATAGTCTAAAATATTTTTATATATAAAACCGAAGAAGATACTAAGATTTAATTATCCGTATAAATTTTGCCGCTTTACTCCCGTCTGCGTCTGTAGCTATTTAATTTATAGCTATTTAAAGTAATTGTATTTAACGCTATTTTACGGATATTTTTCATGTATAGAGATGGTACTCTTTACCTCTATTCTCCATGCTCGATGCTTACACATGAGATGACATTTTCCTTCAGTAGTAATACTTATTATCTATGGTAGTACTTAGCATCTATGCATTTTACACTGTGATATAAATAGTGTGTTATAAATTTCAGACTTTTGGATCTCAAAATAAATTCAAAAGTACTATAGCACTAAGATACATTTGTTTTGGTGGGAATTGTAACATGTCTGAGGACGGAGATGACATTGAGTTTCTTGATGAAGACGCCGAAATTGTACAGCAATGTGTACAAACTGCTCAAACCGTTGAGAATGCTCTATCGAATTTCAGCATAGAAACAGAATTGCTGGTTGAGCGATTACCTCATGATGCGAAATCTAATAAAAAGAAAAAAAGGGTAGAAGAAGATGACTTCGATTACGATCCAAACGAGGATTTGCGGCGTTCTCGAGCCAAACAGAGGAAAACGCAACACTCTCCTAACGATTACAAGAAAATTATACCTCAGAACACTTCACACCAAACTAAAGTTATTAAAAAGGATAGTGAACAAAAACCAGTAAATTTGAAACAACGCAAACAAATGGATATAAGGGTTCCTGATTATGAAGATCCTTTGTGTTTGCCAGTGAGAGCTGTAATCAGAGATAAGGACGATGCAAACAAACTCAAGGCTTGGAACAAGCTGTGTTTAGAAAATTTTAAGCATTTAGACAAGCCCATGAGGGTCGATAAAGAAGAGACAGTTGCTTCAAAAAGAATTGTAGAGCTACGAAATGTGCGGAACAGCTTAGGTAAAACAACAACTTTGCTATAAAACAAGCTCACAAACAAAACACTACGTGGCAAAACCGCATCAGTGTTGTGGCCTCACCCTTAGATAACTGAAATTTCATAGATAGTAGATGTTACATTAAGAGTGGGTGCAATACCAGTAAAGTCTACATACAGATAATGGGTCATTAAGAGTTTATTTCATCAGGTGTTTTTAGAAAAGATATAACATAAAATAGTATATTTTTGTTTCTATTCAATTTCTGACAGTTTTAACATCTAATTTTTAGATAGTTTAATTGAGAATAAAAATATCTTTTTATTACAGGTAAAATTGATACAGCAATTTTCAGTAGGACAGTAGTGCAGAATAAAGGAGGCAACAAAAAAACTGAATCTCTTCAGTCTATACTACCTAGTTATAGGGAGAAGAAGATTCTAAACAACTTCAAACTGTATAGGAATACTAGAAAGCATCCTCTGCATCACAAAACTGAGCTTATACTGAAACAGGAGACAAACGATGAAGCTCTTGTGATATATAATCCAGGTGAATGTGTGTCGTTTGTGTACAAAATGTATGATAAAGAAATGTGAGTAAATATAACATTATTTTTAAAACTTAATTAAATTACATAAGAGTCTTGCTACTCTGGATAAACAAAAAACAAGACCTCTTCCTAATTATCGTAATGTCCGGATAATAGTATTCAATATGTATTTCAATAGGAATAAAACACCTTTTCATGTGTTTTAACAATGTAGAATGATTATGTGGCGGTGCCATTTTATCAGTGAATGCATGTTCAATTTGCTTACACTACAAGGTGATTAACAAAAGACTGTCAAGTGACTGCAAATGATGCTCCTTTGGCCTGCACCATCATTTCATCTGTCCAGATTACAGCAAGCACGGAAGTAACGGGGGTCCAGTCAGCAAGGCTCTACTGAATTCAGTTATTATGACTATCCTTATATCTTTAATTGCTATGCCTATAATATTTAAGAGAAGACTCATGTCAATAAATGTGAATACATTATATTACTAGCTGAACCATGCCTCCTTTGTTGGGTGTTAAATATTTTTTGATGATAAGGATAAAAAGTATTCTAAGTTGCACCCTATAATATGCTGATATCTGCCAGTGAAAGTCTTGTGAAAATTGGTCCAGCCGTTTCAGAGTTCAGCCGGAACAAACAGACGGACAGACAAAAATAAAAAAAAAAGTGTTTTGTTAGCACCTTAATATTTTTATAATTATGCATTAAGTGAAAATCTGCTAATTTAAAATTACAAACAGATACTTCAATTTCATTTATTTTTAAAGATGTATAGATTGGTTTAAAAGGAATTATTTAAATTAATTGAAATATTTAATTTAGTTTCCTAGCAATAGAGTTGTTCAGAAATAGAACATGTTGCCCGATGATCGTTTTTCTGCACCAACTGTTATCTCCTTCAAAAACAAACTTGACCGCTGGCTTCAAAAAGGCAATATAAAAGAAATTAAGAACATCAAAAAACACAGTTCCAACATTGTGAGATATGTAAATATATCTATCATATCAACCAAAAACTGCTTGATCATAATCAGTTTTAATAATAATAATAATTTTTCAGTGATCCTAAAGCCATGGATGAAGAAAGGAAATTCTATTTGAAGGAGACAGAATGCCAAAAGATGTGTTCACCGTGCTACCATGCAAAACACAAAGGATATGATAGAGTAGATACAAGTAAGTTACATCTATACTCTGTTCAGATCTAATTTAATCTTATTGTAAACAAAACAACATCAGTACACTATAATGCTATAGAATTTAGGAGTTCCAAACCTGTGGGGCCGAGGGGCGTGCCTTCCTAGGGGCATAAAGAGACACCTAGGGGGGTGATAATAATTCCTGTTTAATTTGTATTTACTGTAATGGAAGCCTCATCAGTAGCAGTGAAGTTTATGACAAATTACAATAGGCTACTTGACCTTGTTTTTATTTATGTCCTAAATGAAAAATTCATAATTTTTCCATTACACAAAATAATGTTACATTATTTTGAAACCTACAAAAAATATTTAAAAATACTTTTCTTAAATCCGCCGAAAACACTATTTGCCATGTTGGATAATGGATTATCTGTGCTGTGACGTATTTTTTAAAGTGCAGTAAAAATTATAAACTGAAAGATAATTAATTACAACATAATATTTTAGTGTAAAATGTAAATGTACTTTTCAGATAACTATTGCCACATCTGCAAAAGGGTTTTCTTGAATTCCCAAATTCTGGTCTCTCATCTAAGAACTCACTTGCCAGCTGAAAGACTGTCGTACAAGAAAAAATTGAACCAGGAATTACAAAAGGTATGTGTAGACATATCTATTATAATATTATATATTAATATGTGAAGCAAAAACTTTGTACACCATATAAGAAAAATTTTGAGAATGGAGGAGCATGAAATTTCACATTCGATAGACAACATTTAATTTTTTTTATTTAATTTAAAAAAGGTAAAAGAACCCTTATAAAGTTTAAATTAAAAAAATAATTATGGTCGAATTTCGTCCACTAGGCGACCACGCCAGGCGAGAATTTACTCTTAGGTCATTATATTTACATTATATCATAAAGGAGGAACATTAAGTCTACTTTTTTAAACATAATATATTTTGTTCGAGCTTCCAATTGACAGCTCAGCATTTTTACATTTCTGTGTATATATCGTTTTCGCATTGTCTTTAGTAAGTTGTCGCCATGAATCCGTCCGATTAAGCAGTTGTGACAGCTCGTAAACAACCATTATACCATAAAACTATTTAATTATTTCTTCCATTGACCAGTTAATCATAACAGTTTATTATTATATTAAATCAGTGTAATTGTGTTTAGTGTATAATAAACCAGTACAAACAGTTCGCTTCTTTCGACTTTATCAACCAAATCGACAGCATGTGTGGATAACTCCGAACCACATCAACTACGAACTACCAGCCCCAACCCCATAGTTCCTTTTACATATTTATTTAATCAAAATATATTGCTATCTATGCACTCATAGGTATTGCCGTCTCATAGGTAGTTAATTGATTCCTTTACTAAAAAAATTCGGACAGGAATCAATAAAATCTTTGAAGGCACTTTGGACTACCCCATCCAAGTTGGGGCAGTCTTTTTTGCAGAGCAAATTTTTTTCGTTGTAAGAAGTTATCTAAATTAAAAAAAAAATGGTAATCTGTTTACAATACAAATACAAATGGTATATACTTTGATAAAAAAAATATATTATGTTTAAAAAAAAAATGACTCTATGTTCCTCCTTTACAAAACGCCAATTTCATATGTAATGACCTAATATGACTAATAAACATTACCTTACGATTTCAATATATTTTTTAAATATAAAAATCATCTTTTTGTGACTTAAATATGCTGTCACTGCCATTTTTGCAGGCAATATGAAACTAAATCTTTTCTAGAACTCAATATTAAATCTCTCATCGATAAGGCAGAGTTTCTCCACGCACACGATTGCGTTCGATTTATATTATTTTGCAAATAAATCGAAAAAAAATACCCCGGAAGAGACTTATAATTTTTAAAACACTCACAAATAATGTGGCTTTCTATTGGTAAAATAATTTAAAAAATCGGTTACTGTAGATCCAGATAACTTTTATATTTATGAACTGATTGAAATAAAACAACATTAAATTTTAATTGGAGCTAACCTAAACGCAATAGTGAAAACCGCATTTAAATCGGTAAAGCCGTTGACTTCGTATGCGCAATAACAAATATTGCGAGAACCGAATGTACGGTTCCGCAATAAAATGTAGCTTATGTGTTAATCCCGAGTCTAAACTACTACCATACCAAATTTCATCAAAATCCGTACAGTAAATTCTGAGATTATCGCGTACAAACGTACAGACAAAGAGACAAAAATTATTAGCACTCATGTTATTTATTTCTTCATAAAATTACGAAGAATGAAAATTTGCCTTGTTGATGAGATGTAAGTATCAATGCATTTTACTTAACTATATTAGCCCGGCGAGTACCTTTTTGTGCGTGAGACGCGTTTGCTGGTGTGTGCGAGGTGTGCGTGAAATTTGACTTCATGCGCGAGGTATCAACGCTCTTCAAGTCTTAACAGTTCCACGCAAACGTAGTTGCGGGCACCAGCTTGTGTATAATAAAAAAAACGTATTGAGAAATTGTTCATCATTTTAATGTGGTTATGAATATCAGAATTTAATTACATTGTATTTGACATTTTGTAATATTTTGTTCTAGAGGGTACCTGACACTTATAAATGTAGGATTTGTCTGAAGAAGTTCATGGGGGTTACGGCGCTGAAAAAACATGTTACTATACATACTGGTAAGTGTAATATAATGTAAATAATAATTGTCATTAAACATTAGATTTTTTTTAATTGAAGAGACTAGTTACGTTACATTTTAATTTTGATAATGCTCTTGTTTCTTTCGTAACAGAATAAGAACAAATCAGCGTCAGTCAATGAACATCTCGAACAAAATTATTGTTCTATATTCTGTTTTTTTAATGTGCGTTAAGTATATGAGTTTGCATTAGGATTGGCTTTACAATACCTTGTCTTAACTTTTAAGATCAAAACAGAAGAACTAAACAGTTTTGTTTAAATTGGATCTTAAAAGTTCTTTATTTACTTTGAATGGATAATAATCCATCTATATATATAATATCTTTGGACGCTTCACACTATGTCCATCTGGCCCCGTGCTAAGTACTCTTAATTTAATTAAATCTTTTTGTTCCTTCGGCGGGATTCGAACTCGCGTCCCCGGCTAGAGCACCAACGCGCTCAACCACTGAGCCACACAGGTCGTCAAAACATTACGATTTTTGTTAAAGTTCAGTTAGAAAAGAGAGACGATAATACTTTAACAGAAGACATATTATAAAGAAAGTGATATTATGTTTGAAGCTAAAGAAGAGAAATAGATATATTTCTTAAAATTCATAACGTTAAATAGGTATAATGTTATATTATTATTTTATAACGGGCACACCCGCGTCAAAGAAAATATATTTATTAGCGTACAGAACCGTCATTCAATAGACTTACACTAATGACAGCTCGCAGCTGTGTCTGTGTGGCTAGACGTATGTGAGGGGAGCGCGCGGAGTGCGGGTCCGTGAGTTTTTGAAGCCAGGACTTTCGTTCACTCGTCGTTTCGTGATTTGACATAATAATATTAATGATAGATTTGTCTGACGTGATGTATAAAATTATTTCGGTGTCAACCTTAGGCTAACGTCAACATGGCTGACATTCGCTAGTGCTTGAGCTGTCATTTGTAGAGGGGGGCGACACTCTGTGGCCGCGTTTATTAACTAGTATTCAAAGTAGATTGGATAAAATAAATAGATTTTTCTAATTGTTTCAGGTTCCGTTACACCATTTGTATGTGAAGTCGGACAACACTTGATACGATAGTGGACGAATAGTTCACTAATAGAAGAGTAAACTATTACTTATTATGTTGATTATACACTTAAATTAAATATGTATTTCTACTTGAGTCTATTAATAAACTAACGCTTGAGTATTTATGGACAAATATACATATTTTTACTTATTGAAATGTGCGTCTTAAAACGCTTACATACGCGGCGCAGCACCCTCTGCACTAGGATTTGTATGTCATTTTTTGCCGCATGAACTCGCATGATCCATACAAAACCCGGTGGCGCTGTCGCAGTTGCGGCGCGTGTTTAAGGCCGCTGCTTCATATTTCGCGGCGAGCGGCGCAGCGGCGGGCGGTGTCAACTGCGGCGACCCGTGCAGGTGGACGCCATAGTCACCGCTTGTCAGAAATGCACTCCTGTCAAGCGATGACTACGGCGCCCGACTGCGTCGCCGCCAAATTCGAGGCAGCCTCATTAAGGCGCTAACGCTTCTCAAATTAATATTAATACCCATTATTACTTTATATTATGTACTCCTTACTTACTTTGTAATATGGTCTTAAGCAGAAAACATAGGTATCTATAATCTACTATGATATCAGTCGCAGACGCGGACGTTCGAATCGAATCTATCCTAAAACTGGAATCACGCGTCGGCTTTTTGGCTTTATGATATCCACACTCGACTTACGTCACGGCTGTGAGTATAGGACAGTGCCGTAGGGTTATGGTCCGTCTACGAGTTTAATGACATTCGCCCACGCGGGACAGGCCTTTAATTATTCGCGACCCCTTGTAATTTCATAATTAAATAGGGCCTGGGCCCCACTGAATAAGTAATGAGTAGCCATGGTTACAACATGTTCGATAAAACAGCGTTTAACAATTGGTTTTTAATGTACCCACGAAAATCTTGTGGTTATCGTAATTTTATCTTGTTTAATTGTTAGTTTGTTTTCATTGAATAGGCTCCAAAACTAGTGGGCTGATTTTGATGAAAATTGGCATATAATATATAGAGTACCTGAGGCTGAACTACGGGGAAGGACGTAGGGTACTTTTTATCCCGAAAAAGTAGTGTTCCCGTGAAAAACTGTATCTACGCGGGCTGAGCCGCGGGCAACAGCTAGTGTTGTACAAACAAAATTATAATATGTTGCTTTTATTCTTACAAATAGAGTTTCCGTGACTATATCTTAATTAATTAAGTAGTGAGTCACCAAAAATGTGTTTACTATTCAGTAAGTTAATTGTTCCTATTGTAAATACATTGCGTATTATCAAATTGTTACACGATTCATTAATTACACAAGTATGTCTACACTGTATTCGACTGTAACTGTGTTTTCACATCACGCGATACGATATCACTTATCGCGCCGATAAATACTACGACAGACATGTGAAAGACAGGTATATGTTTTAATATGAAACATATACTTTGTCAATATCGGATATCGGATTAGATAATGGCAAAATGCATTTATGTCGACGACATAAGAGCGTTTCCGGTCTGGTAAGCAATATCGCCTACCGCGTAGTGTGAAAACGGCTCTAAGGCCCCTATTAATAAACCGTTCTCAAACTCGTTCTCAAGATCTTTCTTGACTGATACGGTCTCAAGTAACGATTAGCTTCTCAAGATGGTATTTAATTCATAGTATGATCTCAAGAATGTATCAGTTGATAACATTATTGAATTCACTTACTCAACTTTTAAGCGTCATCTACACGACAAAGAACGAATGAAGTAACGTTTCGTTTACACTTCTACGAAGAACGGATTTATTGATTATAGATTCCTTCAATATTTCTTTTTAAAAATGTAATATTTATTAATATAAATACCAAATACCAAACCAAATAGTACCAAATAGTTTAGTCTGTATTTTTATATTGAAAAAAAAACTGATTTTCTATAATTTTCACTCAGATATTAATATCTATTATTCTGTAACATAATAATAACCATATTTTTATAACAACTACGTAAAATGGAAAGCGGATCATTGCCATTCGAAAAAAAAATCTTCTTCTTGTTTTTTAAAATGGCTCCTTAGTGATTCGCCAATGTCAGAGTGTGTTGACGAAAACTCTGCCTTATGAGTGGGTTTTATGAATAAAATTAAATCAAAGGCACGGTGTACTGGATGAAGTCTGTTGAATAATCTAAAACCTAGAACAAACACAAAGCACCAGAGTTTTATTTTGTTATATTATGTACATAAAGATTTGATAAAAGGTGTATTTACAAAACACAGAACAGATTTAAGGTCGATAGGGCGAGGAATTGTAGGAGGGAGGGAATCATATAATGAGGATTGTTTTTTGGACAGCGAAAAAAAAGTTCTGCTGTCAAGTATCAAATCGAGTCACTTCTGTTTTGACTTTTATCTTTGGTATTGAGTGCTATTAATAAATCAAATAGGTAATTCGTTTAATGTAAATAAATAAATAAAATCGAAAATATTCTATAAATACTCGACACTGGCAGAATGGTGCAAAACCTTTGCAACCGCTATTACCAAAAAGAAGAAGAAGAATAAGTATCAACAAGCGTCTTTTTTTTATAACTTATTTTATGTTGAGTATGTAGTGTAAATTCTGAGTTTGTTTAATCGTAAGTATTTAGATTTTAATTTACATAATCGTAAGACAACCCAACAAATAATATTGTACTGTATCCCAAGCCGTACTCAAGTCAAGTTGACTGTACTCACGAAACCGCGTCTCAAGTAACAGTTTGACAGCAATGACAGCGTACTTGAGTAACGAGTCTCGTTTATTATTACGTTCGCACTCACTTGATACGCCGTACTGTTTCGGGATAAAATTTAGCATATGTTTTAATCCAAACTATTACCATAACAAATTTCATCAAAATCCGTTCATTAGTTTTTGCGTAAAAGATTAACAAACATCCATCCATCCATTCATGCATCCTAACAAACTTTCACATTTTAGTAGTAAGATATTTACGTGCGATAAAAATCCACTTTCTATTTGCAAAAGAAAAAATCACTACCTAGTAATCAAATACCTGGATAGTTAATGGTTTAAAAAAATGTATCGACTTAGGGGCCGTCCACATATTGCGTCACGCAAAATGACACCTTTTGACCTTATGTCACGCTCTTTTATTATCCCTGTACTTGTACTTAACATGTACTGTTATGTTTAATAACATCACGTTATGTACGTTATACACATAATATGATCCATAATATTATATTTACCCCGAGTAGCTATCAAACAAAACAGCGTAAGATGTTCTGTCTAATATTGGCATAAGTAGCGTTATCACTTATCAGTCAATTATCACTTATCAGTAATGAATCTTACAATGATAAGTTCTATGACACCCCCAGATATGGACCCCCGAATTTGAGGCCATTCACCTCTGGGGCGTCAACCCCATGTGGATTTGCGGATATGAAATTTATGACATACCAATAATGATCGAGGGTTGGTATATCACTTCGTATACTTCTTGTTTTCTATATTTCTTTTGTTTTAGTGTCACGAGCAATAAAATTAGATACGTGAATATTTATAGAAATATATATGTCACCGTAAAATTGTAAAAACCTTTAGATTGTAATATAATTAGCGAGATTTTAAAAATATGTTGAAAGATTCTTTGCGATATGCAATGCAAGCACAATGTACGGTTTCGCAATCTTCAAACATTTTACAATCTCGCTAGTTATAGTAAAATCTAACGGTTTTTACAATTTTACGGTGACATATACATTATACATAACATAAACCATAGTTAACACGAGTATGTAAATTGTAAAGACCAAATAAATGTCATTTCATCATTTTGTGTCAATTTGATTTCTAATATGTAAGAAGTCTAAGCATCTAAGAATAATGTCATTCCCATGTAGCACCAAAGTGCTGTATATCAGCTGTTTTACTGTATATAATGGAATCCGAAGGGGTACTAACTAGCTGAATAAGAGCTGTAGAGGTGCTGTAACAGCTCATATAACTCTGATTTGGGCATAAATTAAACAGTTGTTAGCTATATAACTGCGACATTTTCTGTATATCAGCATTATATCAGCAATATTAAAGGTAACAGTTGTCCCAAGAGCTGGATATTGGCTGATTATTATTAGAGTATGTGTTACTTTTTATACAGCACAATTCTGATTATTGGAGTTCTAGTTACCTATTTTGCAGCACAAAGTACATGTCCGAACATGTTTCATGTTTCAAAAACAACCCGAGTTGTTTTTAAGCTTCTATGGAGATCAACGTTCAATAAATAAATTACAGATAAATGGCGGACGAATTAACTGGATATTTAATACCTACACGGCGCTGAATAAATTAGTCTTTGAAGTCCCATATAACTACAATAAAAGGGTTAATTGATCACGCTAGTACATGTCTTCAGCTGTTATGGGAATAATGAGTAACATGTGAGCTAATTTATAGCTGTGTGCTGTAATATAGCATCATAATAGTATACCCATAGTGGTCATGTAGGCTATTTAAGTGCTGTTATACGATTGCGTGTCATAAGCTGATTAACACTGCTAAAGTTCTACTTTATGTAGCAAGACGCATTAATCGACGTCACAGGAGAACTGATTGCACTATAGTAGCTCATATGCTCTTTCTTAAAATACAAGTGGTCTGGGGTACACTTGTGGCCTTCATTCTATTATATTCTATTCAGAATAGAGCTGAGTTATAGTCCACGAAAATGCTTAATTGCAGCTTACAGTTCTATTTATTGCTAATAGCTCTACTCTACGCTTTTAGCTTTACAGTGTTGGTATCTGTGGCGCGTAATAGCGTTAATATACAGGCGGAAGAATAATGTTCAGCCATTGCAGTTATAGTGTACTGTTATACCTCTTTATAAACGCTAAAGTTACCGATGTTACCCTTTGTGTCATCTTATACAGCAGTTTTGTGCTACTTGGGTTGTAAATTAAAACACTTACGGACTTTATCGCGGTTCACACATCTGTCACAGCCCTCCCGTGACCACGGCCGCTGTAGAGTAACCGAAACGTCGGGATTAATTATGAATGTAGGTGTAGGTGTACATGTAGGTTGTAGGTGTAGTTATTTATTTAATGCAGTTTAAAGTTAAGACAAAACGCATGTCGGGTCAGCTAGTTTACAATAAATAACTTTCGCGTAAATTATATGAGAATTCACATGAAGTATTAAAAAACTTAGCCCGTATACTATAGTTAATGCGAGTTAAGAAATCAGCGAATGAAATGCGTACAAATGTCAAAATTTACCAATGAGCTGTGTTCACGTTAACCAATTACACTAATCCATTTTGAGATATGTACGCATGATTCACTGACTTCTTAATGTGAATAGACTAGTTAGTGATCGTGAATGTTTCTGCTACTGGCTGGATATTCGGTTCTACTTGATACTGCACGAGATCGAATGTACGATAACGTATTCGGCCAGCTGTCCAAACTGATTATGTAACTAAAGTTGTAAATCCGTCAATATTTTATTTATTGTATGCTTTTGTCCGCAGCTTCGCCCGCTTACTTTACTTATAGTCTATTCGTTATTCTGATGTATGATGTATGATTTGATGATGTAATCATCAAATTTTCATCAAAATCTGTTTGCTGGGTATTGCGTGAAACTCTCTTTCATCATTTATAATTTATCCTTACAATCTTTTACATTTATAATAGTAGTAGGATAGGATTTCGTTTGTTAGAAAAGCCTTTGTGCTAAATAACATTGTGTTTTTGGCATCTAAAACTGCCCCGAGGCAGGGCAGCCGAATGTATACGGTAATAGCCGAATATCAATGTCAATGTTTAAATACAAATCCAATTTAAATAAGAAGAGGATGGAAATGTTTTAAATAACATATTTAGTTGAACACTATTTCCGTAGCCATTCGGTTGCCCTGCCCCGGGGCAATTTTAGATGCCGAAAACCCTATATTACATAGCACAAAGGCTTATCTAGCAAATAAAATCCTATCCTACTACTATTATAAATGTAAAAGATAAATGATAAAAGAGGGAAGTTTTAGATAACGAAAAGCGAAAACGCATTTAACATCACCACAGTTTAAAAAGCGCTAAACAATGAAGTTTAGGTACGATATATGAACATCACAAATCACAATCCCTAACTTTATGTAAACGAATTCTAGATAATATTATAACCAATCTCCAGCCGTCATGTACATACCGTTCAGAGTCATTTTGCCTCTGATGTGATCCTAATGCCGACGACATAAGGATCACTATCCGAGGTAAAATAACTCGGACGGGCTATAGTAACAGTGTGCTAGACAGACGGGCGCACATTCGTTTTATTGTCTTTTTATGTTCGGCAGAGCATAAATCCGTCAATAATTAATTGGAGTTGTCCAGGGCTGGGGGACTGTCACCCTCGGGGGGATGATTTGTTCCGATGTATCATTCCAAACATTTTTTTTATCGTGTTGACAACGCGACGTGTAAAAAAGTGTTGTTATTTTTACACTGTATGTTTGATTTTATTAAAAGTTTCCATGTCGTTATTCTTATGGGAAAAGAAAAGTATAATATTATAATGTCAGATATTATTTTTTTCAATTTGTTGAGATAATTTTTGTCGCATGCAATTTTTAATTTTTTTGCTACCTTTATTTCATTATTATTGAATGTCAATTCAAGAAAAAATATAAACAAAAGTTAATATATAAGAACAATGCATCTTTATCACACCAGCTGTTACTAACTTTAAAACGAAGCCACAGATGACTATGGCGTGGCTGGCAAGCTCGTAGCGCATTCGTAGCCTTAGCGATTTTCTTCGTCGCTTTAGGCTACGCCTCGTAGCACACTACGAAAGTTTGTAGTCATTTGGATCGTAGAATTTTCTCTGTTTTACTTTTGCGACTTAGTATTATTTATGTTGAAATCTATTGTTACATTAGATATCTTAATACCAAAAATTTATACTTACCCAGTTTCCTTTACATACTCTATAGTCCTCGTTTAGCTATAAACTCTTTACTTATAAACATTGACTGTTTTTCCTGTCTTTTTAACGCAAAAAGACTACTTCTTACTGATATAAATCTTGACTTGGATTCTTGCGTTTAAGCTATACTCTGATGGTTTGTATATTTAGGTTATCTACATATATACAAATATAATAAAGGGAAAAAAAATGTTTCTTTATTTGCATTGAATAGGCTCCGAAACTACTAGACCGATTTTGATTAAATTTGCTACGGACATAGAATAGACTATGGGGAAGGACATAGGCTACTTTTTGTCGCGGCAAACAGAAACATATAGTAATTTATAAATTAATTCTTTGTTTTCATGACGGTTTGTGAAGTGGGCTGCCAGTATTGTAGTTTATTACCGTGATAAATGTTTGTGCATATACTTACAACTTATAATTGGTTTGCGGTGCAGAGTTAGAAACATTACTCTGGGGGGGAGCTACGTCGTCTGCTCTTTACTTTGTTGTCAACACCAGTTACTATCAAAGTAGATACTTACCTATCAAGGGCTTTGGCCGATGGCACGGTAGAGCCTCTGATGATGCTTAATTTATGTTTTATATTAGCCTATAGAGAATATCTGAAATAAAATCTTTGACCTTGGAAGTCGGTTTTATTATCTCAACATTATTAAGATTTTGTTTCACAAACTCTTTCTAAAAATAAAGGTGGAGGAAATAAAAAAATAAAATAAACGAAATTCGGGGTTTTTTTTTTATATATTTAGAACAAGAAATGTATAGTTACAACCATTGAGGATATTAAATATCATATTGTAAAAACTATTGTATAAAGTGAAGAGAATGTGACAATTTTCATTTTTTTTTATTCAATTATAATTAATTCCAATAAATTAATAATTATAGACACATAAATGACGTGAAAATATTAATTAATTAATAAATTACATAAAACAGCCAAGTAACCACTACAGATGTAAATATATGGTTAATAATACCTTATTTTTAGGAATGAGTATTATTAAAAATTTCTAATCCGCACTTCGAAACGAGTACGGCGTATCGCGGTTTTCCAAAATGTCCGTTTGTCTTTTATTGTAACGATAATTAAAATATCATTTTGGAAAACCTTCGGCTTACAAAATATCGGGAACAACATTAAGTCTAAGACGACACTAAAACTGAATCTGAGACGACACTCCTTGCATCCTAATAGGTCGTCACAGAATCAAAATATCACACAAGAATCTACTTGTGTATTTAGGTATATGTGCAATTCTATGGCAGGCGTTTCTTGCATTCTAACTCGTTTCGAATTTCGAATTCTTAACCGTCAGATATGAAATGTCAATGCGTAGTGATGTACGCGTTTTGTCGATATTTTGTGACAACCCATTACGATAGAAATACTGAGTCCACGCGAGTGACAGTATTCGACGTGTTCAGGTTTAGCCTCGGTCTTATTTTCACTACTGTTTCTTGTGCAAATAAATTTTTCTCCACAAAAGCTATAATGAAGTAGAGGTAATCGTTTAAACAGACACAATAAGAATATAGAAATACCTAACTCTTAGGCGAATTGCGGTGCAGAATCACAATCCGTGCTCGCGATTTTGGATACAATTGCATTTTTTATAAATTGGATCGCGCACGCGGACTGCGGCGCCACACCGCCGTACAATATCAACTAAATCTGTTAATACGACCAACACAGACACCTACGTCTTAATTTTAATTAATCATAAATAGATGAAATGAAACGGTAAAGTGATTTTAATACCGGAAGATCTTTTATTTCGTTTATAAAATACTTATCTGTATCAAAGAAGTCAGCGGGCTTAGTAGGAAATTTGCTGACGAATTTTTTTTACTATAAATATGATTGCTTTTAGTACTTAACCCACGAGTTGGTAAAATACTTATACAATACTTTCTTGAGAATCTTAACTTTATCTTACGATGCATTTCCCTAATTATTTCTAGCCTTATACGATTTGGAAGTTTCGGTTGAAATACCTTGAAGCCTTCGGGATTGGTTTATATTTTGGGAATACGGATGAACACTACTAATATTGGGTATCACATACTACTCTGCACACCCTGGGTTTGTTCCCGCTACGTTACTCATAAACTCCAACACTTCGTAGACCTTGGTATCGAGACTGTTTGTTATAGAACGGATCAATAAAACTATTTAGACATTTGTACTACATAGGTATATACAATAATACTGTTTGTAACTTTGCCGCACGTAAGGGGAACCAACCGCGGTGCAGTAAGAGGAATCAACACCGAAAATAACCTAATTAATAGACAGTGAAATTGATATTATATGATATAATTTTTATTAATTTAAATTCGAAACTACTCGACTGTTCCGAAGCTGTTCGTTGCCTGTTTATTTACATATTTATTGTAACCTCCTCGGCCGAGAGCTCTAGAAGCTTCAATAGCTCGGAATATTATCCGATTCAAACTTTCACTGTCTATAATGATGGATGCGGACACGTGAGGAACTGAGCTTTGCGACGTGATTCAGAACAGAGTCAATAAGAATTGATTTACAGCATCCGCAAAACACGATGCATCGGGGATGTGAAGAAATCGGTCAGAAATGAGTTTACGTTATAAAACTATCAAATATAATATTTCTATTCTAACTACTAGAGAAACAGATCCAAAAGACGAGGAAGTATTTGATGAGCAAACTTATGTAGTTCTTGATAATTTTATAACCGTTCGCTCATTCCAGCGCTGTAGAGTAGGTGTTGTGCATTCACTATTTCACTAGCATCTTGACGTATGATGTAATAGTAACACATTTAGTCGATGTCTCGAATAGTCTACGGTTTTTTAAAATATTACAATTCATCGTAGCGTATTTGTGTCGCAACACTAAATGCAACTTTAAATATTGAGCATTTGACTAGAGTTGTCGCATCGAGTATAGCCACACGACTGACGATTGGAATATTTCTGCCCGCGGACGTTATAAACTTAATATTATTTCCTATGGAAGATTTATTTTCTTCAATTTGTGTCTTATCTAGAAGAATAGCGTCCGACTCGGTCACTGTGATTTGTATTTGTGCCTATGTCCGAGACTAAGGCCATTCCCTATCACCTATACACCACGATTGAGCTTACCGCATAAAAATGCAATACGCTCTCCCATAACTATTTTGGACAGTCAACGGTTCACGCAGTATCGTCGGAATTATTCAATTGATTTACTTATTACATATGGGCCATTAACCTCGTTTGTACGATCGTGTGCATCAACCGACTCACAGAACGGAAGTAGAAATGTCATCTGAGTATGACGGAACGTCGCCTGTCACCGCCCGCAGAACGCAACTGTCAAGTCGAAAGCGCGCGAAACCTCACATTCCATTTCTACCCAATATTACAAAAATACTCCGACATTCTGTGATATCCACTTATTATCATACTTTATTAATTAAAACATTCTTCATCCCACGTGTATTTTATTTTATTTTTGCTAATTTCACAGCCTCAACGTTAATTAGCCTATGCGTATTAGAGTATTGTTTCTGGATTGCCAATAATTATTTTATTTTTAATATTATTTTAAATTTCATTAAAAAATGCATCAAAACACCGTTCAAAAAGTAGCCGTATGCTATTGATTATAGGTCTTGCTATTCCTTGCCACTTATCGGGGTTTTTAGCATACTTCGATAATATCCACAAGTCTATTGGCATAGTATTGTAGATACTGTGGCTTTCATGCACTCCTGTCAGAGGAGTTGGTCAGCCGCCGCGTACGAGAGTTAAGAATACTTCAGTAACTTCATAAAAGTTGGCGTTCGACCTAGTTCCCGAGACGACAGTGCACCAAAATCACAAATACATTAGTAGAACGTTTTGCAAGTCAACCGCTTATATCTATGTAGATATGAATTACAGTATATTAAAATACATATAAAAATATTAAGTTAATTATATTGTAGCATACCTAACCGTGTGTATGGCTTAAAATTCACAATTTATCTTATTATTGCTTTTTCAGTTATTCTATAAAAAGGCTTTCGCCCTACAATATTGAGCACTATTATTAATTTATTATTAATTTTATTAATTATGTCCGAAACAGGAGGGTGTACCCACAAAACATTCTACTATGTAGACGGCGCTAAGTGACAAAAATCCTAACCAACATTTCAATCCAAAATATTTGCGTTTACACAATTATTTATTATCTAAAAAGTCGATGAGTTTTATTACAATACTTTGGTGTTATTGTTTCGTTATATAAACGTACATTTTATTAAGTACAAAACTGGCGAAATTATCGAAATAATCGAAGCAAAACGTTCGAAATGAAACATTAAGACAACCCATTTTACCATCGATTAATCGCCCGATATATTTTACTAATAAATAAATCAATTCTGGAACTCGTCATCAAATTGCAATACGTAAATTATAATTAATAATACAAATGTACGCCTACATTAAATTACAAGTAAACACAACTGCACATACACCAAACGAATGAGATAGACATATAACCTACGAACAGAGAATGGTAAAAATATCATTAGAGGTAATTAACATACATACGTAACTAAATTTATATTAATTATACATTAAATAAACTTAAGTCAAACAACTGTTGACTAGAAAGAGTTGAAGAGTCAAGTAACACAAAACACAACAACTAGATAACCTAGGAGGCTAAACATTATTTTATTAAGTTTGCAAAACTTGTGCATTGCACTCCGACCGCTCGTCCCACAGTTTCTAAACTGCTCACTAAATTATATTAAATTAAATTAAATATCGCCACCGAACGCCAAGCTGTCGATAAATTTTGACTAATTTTGACTTCACTATACCGACCGCCGACGCTCGGCGCCGAAGGTAACTCACAATTCATCTAAATTAAATACGAGTACGCCTAGTAATAAAACATATTAAGACTAAATTGGAATGTAAGCATATCGTAGCTGTATCAAATGAAGCATAATTTAGGTAATTTTAGTTAAATAATCGAAATATCTTAGTTCGGATAACGTAGTTTACAATAAACAGTAGACAAACGGCGCCATCTCTCGCACGACACAGTCTACCAACACCTCTTCGAGTCAATTATTGTTAATATATTTTAATTAAGTACAGGCTATCAGTTATTGCACGTTTTACATTTATAATAAATATATAAATACTTGTAAATTTTAATCTCCATCTTTGGTATGTAATGAGTACCTATTTATTAATATCTGAAATGTTACAAAACTGTTTTTACATATAAGTATATATTTATTTTACAAAACTCGTAGGGTCGTTAGGACGGCACGATATTATATCTATTCAAGTTCGATGTTTTTTAGGTCTTATTTCGGGTTGAGTACTTGTGACTGTAGCGCATGAATCGCGAGAGCTCTATTTAATATATATTTTTTTCTATTTACAAATTTTTATTTAAACTAAGACAATTAAAGCCTACTTCGAATAGACGCAGGTTCGCATCCATACATTATTATTATAGCAGGTACCGATTATAATATGTTTAGACATCGATTTTTATCTTTTCGAATGAAATCGTTAGACTAGTATGCACCATTGTTCCGCGAAGGGAGTACGCCCGTGCGAGCGGTCCGACCGGGTAGCCGTTCCCTCTTCCTCTGGCAGGGAGGCAGGTAGCGGAAAGGGGCTCAGCCGGCCCCTAGCCCTATCCGCCCCGCCCGAGCCCAGGAAAGCTGAATCGATTTTCCCCATCTCCCGCCGATTATACGTGTCGACCTGACACCGCCTTTATCGTAAGCCGTTCTCTAGCCACCTCAAAATGTTTCTCAAAAACTAACCTAATTTCATCCGCGATACGCGCACCACGATGTCCCGTTCGGGCGATTCGAAACTTTATCTCCTAAGTTATACGAACTATATTCGTTAGTTTTTTAGTGGACCTTTGTACACCATTACGCCATCACCGCGTTCTCTCGAGATTCATTTTTAAAATTTTATCAAAACCTATCACAGTTTTTGATTAGTTTTCATTCTTAATTAGATTAATATAAGATTTAAATATACGTATAGATAATATATATTTTTTTCCAATCTTTAACAATAACTATTATTTGAATCGCGTGCCTCTCGACGAAAAGGCTTCGGCCGGTCCGATGCCATTACGTTCAGTATGTAAATACCGTGAGCGACAGCGACGTAGATACGTACGATACCACGTCGATATAATTTGGCAAACCTTATCAATTTGTGCCGAGCCGGCGGCTCTTGGATTTTTTTTTTCAAATTATTATAAGATATGAAGCTTAAATTTGAGAATAGCATTAGGCTATTATTGCTAAATATTATAATCGAAACCTATTTCTCGATAACCACAACCTTTCATAAGCGAAGTTGATTGTTAGTACGTTATTGACTATTAAATATGTATGGTTGTTAGCATTTGATGCCTCGTCTAATTTTATTATTGCGTGCTCTCGTCTTCATTCAGCGGGCGCCATTTCATCCGTACATGCGCACTAGGACTCCGCCATTTTGATTTCCGTAACACTTAACCCAATTGTGCATTGGAAAAATGGCGAGCGTCGAACAAAGAAGGCGGCGAGCTAGTCGATTACAAATACAAATAATGTACAAAAATGCCCACTCGTGGGCGTAGAATCAGGAAGACACAGTCTGATCAGGTCCATTGTGTCTCGGCCGTGTGCTCCGGCCTCGGTGCTGCGGTGGCGGTCCGCGGTATGTCCTGTATGTATGGGTGCGCGCCTGCTGTGCCGTCCTAGCGTCCGGATAGGCCGTATCCGAGACGATTTAGATCGTCTTGATCTTGTTCGTCTTGAAACTGACCTGCAGCACTCTGTTACCGAGCGTGTATCCGTTCAGGGACTGGATCGCGACGACGGCTTCGTCGTAATTCGTCATCGTGATGAAACCGTAGCCTTTGCACTTGTTGGTCTGCAGGTCGCGGATCACTTTCACGCTCTGGACGGCCCCGAATGGTCCAAATAGCTGCCAAAGAACATTCTCCTCGGTCTCGGGGGCTAGGTTGTATACGAAGATGCACCACTCGGAGCCGACGGCGCCCGGGAGAACCCCGCCGAGCAGCTCGCCGGCCAGGGGACTGTAGCGCTGCAGACCTTTATTTATAGCTAGGAGTGACTTGCCTGAGCTGAATCGTCCGAGAGGAGCTGGGAACCGGAGCGCAGCGGGCAGGTAAGCGGCGAGGGGCGCCAGAGCCTTTCCATTATTACTCGGGTTATTAGCGAACTTCACTGTGATCGGTTCCGTCGCACCTTTGGGCACTGTACCGTTTAACTCTTGTATCGCTCGTTCGGCTTCGACGCGCTGGTCGAAACGAATGAATCCAACACCTTTCGACAGTCCCTGTTCCCCGCCGGTGAACGGTCGGCCTCCAGAATTTTCGCACAAAATACGCGACGTAATTATTCGTCCGTACGGACTGAACAGCCGCTCCAACTCGGTCTGAGTCATCGTTTTCGGTAGTCCGGACACATAAAGATTGGCACCTTTGATGGCCTCGCTGCTCGGCCGGGCGTACGATACCTTAATCGTTTTGTTTTGGAGGCGGAGGCCGTTGAGGGTGGCGATCGCCTTCTCCGCATCTTCGGGTCGGTGGTAGTTCACGAAGGCGTAGCCGAGGCTCTGTCCCCCGCCGTGGAGGGCATGGTTGAGCGCGTCCGGAAAGGCCGCTCCTTTGTTCCGTATCAATTTGCAGGACTCGACTTCGCCGATACTGGAAAAGAGGCTGCGTATTTCCTCCTGGGTCATGCTCTGCGGCAGGTAGTTTATGATCAAATTGGTCTTGGACTCCTCGTTCGACCCATTTTGCTGTTCACCGTCGCCTTTCGACATGGTGGCTTAAATCATAAACGGAAAGAACGAAAGGGAAACAAAACGCGGTAAATAAAAATACGGCACGTCCGGAGAGGCGGCCCGCGCGAACGATTATGCGAGGGTCGACGCAGGGTGCGCGCATGTCCCGGCGTATCGATCCTTCCTTACATAACCCGGTTCGTTCACCCCTCCCGGTTGGTATAGTGTCCGAAAAAACCAGATACAAGGCATCGATCTATCCCGGGAGCGAGCTGAACGTGACGTCCCAGCCGCGCGACTCTCGACCTTACGCGCAGCGCGGGAAGACGCCTCGTCTTAACCCTCCCGGCGACCTAAAAACATCTCCGCTCGAGCTATAAACTGTGACCTGGTGTACTACAGCTACACCTATAAACTATTTCTCGACTACGTATTATTTTAGTAAAATATATTACTGGGTTGTATTTTCGTTGCTTTTGTATTCACTTTTCGTTGTTTCATTCATTTTACAGTACCCCATCAAAAGGAATATTTTTTTTGTAAGCATTTACCGAATGATACAAAAAAAGTTTAAGCAGACTTTGTACTTCCTTCACCTTAATCTTAACAATGATCTATAGGTAAGTTTCTCTAAGTTTCCGGAAGTTTTAGTCAGTAAATAGAAAGTTTTACAAAACCGCAGGACATTGGACGACGCTTGCTAAATTAGGAAGTGTGCTCTTTAATATTTTTCTACATCTATTACATAAAATACCAGTTTATTATGAAAATATAGGTGAATAAATGTGTTTATGATCTGTTTAGCAAAAGTAAATCTCCTTGCTGACCTTTGAAATTATTAATTAATTATAAGGCTTTGTACATTAATTATGTGTGCATTTACAAATTTGACATAAATTGGCCGTTTTTTTAAACCAAATCCTACAAAACAAACAACTGACACAAATGGTGTACCTACTTCTTTATCTAAACAGATATACATTTAGCATAGCAACATAAATTTTCCAGAACCTCTTCACCCAAAATTTACCAAAAGATCTCGTGTTTAGGATCATTTTTTTGTTCTGATGTCATTGTGGTTGTTTAAATACCCAAGGATACCAGATATAATTACCTTAAATTCGATTAAATAATAATCTAACAATATTAATAAGTTGTAAGTTGTAAAAAGTATAAAAAGCCTCCTCAAAATTTTTACGTGTTTTGCTATGTTAAGAGCCATTTACACGGGTTGGTTTTCGCCGTGCGGCGAGCCGTCTGATAAGTCGCCTTCTCCTCACCTCGCCGAATCGCAAGCCCATTTACACAAGTGACTAAAACAGCATGCGGCTTTACGGTCAACTCACACTGGCGCAGAGTCGAAGCGACGTTACACGTCATGATTTTCTCACAGAGGCTATAACGAATGATTTCAAAACTAATGATGGGCTATGACGTACATTTGACAGAAGAAACTTCATACAAGAAAAAATTACGCTATCTTGATTTCAGAAGATTTTATCCTTTTCACTGAACATCTGCTGCATCACTCTGACGTTGGCAACTCCTATTACAGGGAAGGCTATGCCAAAAGAAGAAGAAGAAGAATTACATTAAGCAGACCGAATTATACTGCGGAAAGCAAATGTCAAAATGTCGAACCTCGACTGCCCCAAATGTAGGCCAGTTTAAGTGGCCACTTTGTTTCGACATGCCTCGTCTATAGTAAAGTAATAAAAAAAATATATTTGTTAGTTTGTATGTTGGTTTGTATTGACTAAGTTTCGAAACTAGTGGACTGATTTTGATGAAATGATTTGCGCAGATATGGAATAGAACACGGGGCTATTTTTTACCACGGGAAAATGTACCCCGTGGGATTTCTTTTTGCCCGCACGAATGGCAACATCTAGTTTTTAGTATAAAAGTATAGGTATAGGTTAAAGCATATTCATTTCTATATTTCCATTACTAAGGTACACATTTGTATTATGATAATACTGTAGCGCTCGACGTCGCGAATCGTTGGGCGCGTGAAACTATCATATATTAACTCTAGATACGCAACGCCTAACGATTTTATTATTTGTCTGATCAATACCCCAGATTGATGAGAAGATTGGTGCGATCTGGTAGCTAGGACTTACCGAATTATTTTTAGCATTTAGTACATTGCCTACATTATTTTTATTGTAATAAAACCGTTTAACATAAAAATATTTTTTTATTTAATTTATTATTAACATATAATTTAGGCAAGGCAAGGATTAGTTCTAAAGATTTGAAATGAAAACAAAATACGTCTACTAGTGTAACTCGGTAGTTTCATTCAGTAAATATAATTGGGTTCTGTTTGGATATTATATGAATGAATGATGATATTATCATAATAATTATGGTCATTTTCATTTTTGGCATTTTCATTATCCGAGTTCTGCTAAAATCTACCAAAAACTTTTAAATAGCGTTTTAGAGATTTAAAACATACATACTCCTATCGTTCTACTAAAACACCCCCCTGGTCTCCCAGGTACTTAATTATTATGCATGAATCTTAACACGGGAATAAGGTTTATTGTATGTGGTCTCTGTCTGAATATATTAAACTTAACATCATACTACTATTATAAATGTGAAAATTTGTGAGGATAGATGAATGGAAGTTTGTTACCTTTCACGCAAAAACTACTGAACGGATTTCGATGAAATTTGGTATGATAGTAGTTTAGGATCTGGATTAAAGCATAAGCTACGTTTTATTTCGAAAAAGTACAATCTTCCCGAAGGAAACTGTATTAACGCGGGCGAAGCCGCGGGCAAAAGCTAGTTTCTAATTTGCTCTTCATACTCGGCAACCTGTCAAACAATTTTGTGATAACGCGCCCCTAAAGAGAAAAAGCTCCCAGATTTATTAAAAAGACAATTTACAAATGTATTTTTTTTAATAATTAAGTAAGTAATAGTTATACATTGATACAGAATTCTTTTTGTTATATAAGAATTAGGAATCGACAATGTCCTACATCGTATATTTTATATGTTCCCCATTCGTTCTTTATGATCTCTTTCTTCTCAGCTGGAGCCGAAAGGTTTGTAACGAAAAGCGTATCCTGTCTTCCTAAAAAGTTTAAACACGTTTTTTATTTTTTTTCTCTTCTCCATAAAATCAACATCACATTTGAATATGTTCAGCAAACAGAAAACTTCCTAGAATAAACATTTTCTCCAGATCTCTAGCTAATTACTTTATGTATAAAGCATATTATAATAGTAAAGTTTTGGGTAATAACTTGATTAGACCAATTGTCAACTGACCTTTTAACAGAAAATACTGGGTACTATTTTAATAATTTTAGGCTACGAAAACTTAACTAGTAATAAATCGCAAAAATAGCGTAAAATATTGATGAACTCCACCCAGTTTACGTACAAACATAGCGATCGTGCGTCACGCAATCCCGACTGCTTTATAACTACGTGTCTATTACGTGTCCAACGTAATTATAATTGTTGTCCTGCGTATAGATTATTTCATAGAATACTAGCATTTGCCCGCGGCTCCGCTCGCGTAAATAAAGTATCCCACGGGAAAACGTAGCCTATGTTTTAATCCAGAGCTTAAATCAGTGGCGTAGCTAGGTAATGAGAGCCCTGGGGCAAGAAATGAACTTAGCAACTATTTATAATCGTTTGTTCGGTATTCGTCGTGTTCCGAATTTGTCGTTATCCAGATTATCATAATATCATTATCAATACGCAAGTCAAAATAAAATGTATATAATATAATTATTATATAGTTACGTAATAACTGGTTATAATTTTATATTGTCAGATCATCTTCACTAGGCTTCTCAGCCTGCACTATATTCTACAGTAGACACAATCACATTATTCAAAATATTTGGGTTAAAACTGCTTTTAGACGGCTCACTAAGAAATGTGTCAATTTTCGGTATTTTTTGCCTAGTTTTTTCTCTTTCCTGACGTTGTCTGCGCTTAAATGCACAGCTGGTTTTCCACTTTTTATCCATTATCTTCTTTTTTTACCTAAGTGGACTGTAAAATCAACCTAAGAATACAGGGAGTTTCTCGCAAGTTTCTAACAAAGATGTTTGAGACTTGTCGGGAATTCCTCTGAAATGGCAACGGCTGGTTATTCCACAAGGGAAGCTACTACGTTCCGATTCAATGTGAACTAAATGTAAACAAGACAACTCCATTACTGTGCCATTATATTTATTTATAATACGCGGTGATTAAGTGACATACGAATAATTGATAGCATTATAGCCGCCTATGAGCTCAGGCATGCCGCAAGGCTGTTTCAGCGCCCGTGTGCAATACGGACTATGCCGCCCTACCAGAGGCGTATTTACAAATGTTGCGCATCGGGCTAGTTAACATTTGTCGCCCCATTAATCATCGGTGGATTTTTTATTATCATTTCTTACAGGTTAAAATGTAATTATATTTTAAACCCATCTGAAAGATTTTGTTAAAGGTTTTTTTTTAAAAATACAATTAGCAGCTCAAAACAGAACGTGAACTTCGGAAAATCAACAGGATTTAAAAAAATACTAAGTAATAATAATGATATTCTATCATTTTGATAATATCCTCTTTTTCTTAAATGCGATCGAATGGAGCCAGAGGGATTTTTTTTTTATTTACCTGTTAAAATCTATTTATTTAGCCATTCAGTCGGATTTTTTTCACTACATCAATTTATAGCTTGCAAGTCAGAGTCCGAGGGGCCCCCAGAGCTCGGGGGCCCTGGTGCACATTGCCCCACCTTGCCCCTTAGAAGCTACGCCATTGGCTTAAACTACTACCATACCAAATTTCATCAAAATATGTTAAGTAATTTATGCGTGAAAGAGTAACAAACATCCATCCATACTCACAAACATTTATAATATTAGTAGGATAGAGGATAGTAATGGTGGCAAGGGGTAACGCATTTAACACAATCCTTTAAGTAACGATGAATAAATTAAAATATAAAAAAAACATATTTATTCAGAAAAATACAATGTATTATACCTAGTCTTGCCATAATCATTGAAACAAAGAAAAAAAATTCTATTGTAAATAACATTTATTACTTTTACAGTGTGTTAGTTTAATACATAAATATAAAACAATTTAAAATATAAAAAGCTTATTCCAAGTGGTCTCCATTGGCTGCAATACAGTCCTTTAAACGTTGAGGCCAGTTATCGATAGAAGCACGCAGAGTGCGTGCTTCTATCGATCCATGTTATATCAGATATCCATGGGAAAATTTTTCACTGCCAATCGTACGGATTGTTTTAGGGACTCCAAATTATCATGGCGTTTAGAGCAAGCCGTACTCTCTAAAACTGACCATAAATCATAATCCACTGGATTAAGATCGGGACTAGACGACGGCCAGTCTTCAGTTCTGATGAAGTCCGAAACGTTCGTTTCCAACCAAGACTGCGTAGACCGAGCTTTATGACCCGGCGCCGAGTCTTGCTGGAAGGACCATTATTGGTTATTGAATATGTAGTTGTTAAGGGGCTTCACTACCTTCTCCAAGAATCTTCTCCAAGGTATCTTGATACACTTGTGCCGATGTTTTGATACCTTTTTCACAATAGTATAGTAGTAGTCACTCCTTCATAGCTAATACCCCACCGAACCATCACTGAATTCGGATAGTGCCCACGTTGCACTCTGTCGACTAATTGGGAAGCTTCCTTAGAGCTTTGAGCATAAATAGGGTCATTTTGTTTGTTAAAATGTTACTCAATTGTAAAAATTTTCTCATCCGTAAACATAATTTTTGTGACCTCCCTTTACGTACCGCTTCAGTAGTTGTTTCGATTTTACCACCCTATTCTTTTTTAAATTATCAGTTAAGAAATGACCAGTACGTCTCTTATAGGTTGCAAGTCCTAAGTCATCTTTTAAAATACGCGATATGGTTCTAGGTGCTATCTTCATCTCCCGAGATAAAATCTTTTGCTTTCGGACAGGATTTCTTCAAATTTTTTCCCTTACTGCTTTGACCACCTTTTTCGTACGAACACTACGTGGACGGCCAGATCTTTTCTGTCACAAACAGAGGACGTCTCATTGTATCGATTAGTAGCCCGGTACACAAACATTTTACTAATACCAAGCGTATGGAGAGTTTTAAAAATTTCATTTGGCTCCATACCTACTTTGTGTAATGCAATCACAGCGATTCGGTTCTCTTTATCACCCCACACATTTTAATATCGCAAAATATTGTACAATGTATTGGTGCCAAAATTAGAAAACCCAATGAACAATCATATAAAAATGACTGCTTTCAAAATCAAATGTAATATTTTGTTTATTTTTAATTGTAACAGTATTTATCAGCCAGACTAAGTATATAAAATACCTAAAAACTGTCTTATGATCTAACCTAACATGTATCTACCTGAACTAGGTTGACTGGGGCTAGTAAATACAATAATATAAACATAATCACTGATAAGATTAAGTAAGCATATTTTACAATGTTATTAAATTGAACTACACAGACCGGCATATTTAGCGGAACATAAAATAAAGGTTTGATATCAGTATCATATAAGGTTGCTGGATAGTTTATACGTCATTTAATTTAAAAAGAAATATTTTCAAATTAAGAAAACAACTGATCATCACATTTTATGCAATTGTTCTGGAGCGAACTTCAAGTATTTCTTCCTTCTGAGTTTGATTTAAAATTTCATTGAAATACTGTTTTTTGTTAGTTTTTTTTTAATCGCGTATCTTTTTGAAGTTGAGGACTGAATTATGCCTGACTTAGTCCCAACGGAGATTGTCAGGGCACTCGAAATGCGAAGAAATGGTCAAACCTACAGAGTGATATCCAGAGATCTTCGTCGACCAGTTTCAATGATCCATCGCAGTATCCAACGGTTCAGGGAGACCGGTACTTATGTGAGAAGAGCAGGACAAGGCAGAAAAAGACGCACTTCGAGTAGGGATGATCGTTTCATTCGGCTTCGTGTACTTAGGAACCCCCGTTTGACGGCCGTCCAAGCCCGACATGAGTTAGAAGCAGTGAGGGGTGTAACCGTAAGTGAGCGTACGGTACGAAGAAGGTTCGAAGAAGCTGGTTTGGGTTCATTTGTGCTCGCCAAGGCTCCAAGGCTCGAGGTAAATCATCGTAGAAACAGGTTAACTTTTGCTCAGGAACATCGACTTTGGAACGCGGACCAATGGAGTAAGGTATTGTTTAGTGATGAGTGCAGAATTCTCTTAAATCAAATTGACGGCAGGCAAAGAATATACAGACGCAAAGGAGAACGATACATTCAGACAAATTTTGAAACTACAGTTGCATACGGTGGTGGATCAATAATGGTTTGGGCGGGCATTTGTTTGGGAGCTCGCACAGACTTGGTAGTGATTGACAGAGGGAGTCTGACTGCAGACCGCTATATCAGAGAAGTTTTAGAAGAAAATGTCGTACCGTTTGCCCCATATATCGTTGACGATTTTGTTTTTATGCAGGATAATGCTCGGCCGCATACCGCTCGGGTAACTCAAGCTTATCTTAATTATATGAATATCACTGTTATGGAGTGGCCGGCGAGATCACCGGATATGAACCCAATAGAGCACGTTTGGGACTTGCTGAAAAGAAAAGTTAAGTCCAGAATTCCAGCTCCTGCCAACGTGGATGAACTGCGAATCGCCGTAGTTGAGGAATGGCGGAGACTATCCCAGGAGACCATCGATAACATCATTCTCAGTATGCCTAGACGGGTAGAAACTTTAATAAGAGCACGTGGAGGAAATACGCGATATTAATAACCATTTTTCTAATTTAATTAATTGTTATTTTAATATTAATTTTCACTTTTCCCGGTTACATGAAAAGTTCAAAAATGTACAATTTTTCACAAATAGCCTTTACTCGCAAAATCTGTTCTTAATGTGATCTCATTTTAAGTAAAACAAATGAAACTTTAAATAACAAAAGAAGTGTAGTAAGTAGATATTAAAATAAAACCATATTTTTTTAATTATGGACCTTTTTTTGTGTTCCGCTAAATATGCCGGTGTGTTTATTTAACTTAAGAAATAATTTAAACTTGGGAAAACAGAGTAATTCATTAAAACTAGCACAAATAACAACAATAAGAAAAACATTTAAACACAGTTAAAATACATAACACTAAGTTTTTGTTTATTTACAAACTAGTAATATCTTCTCAGTGTCATCATAAGACATACTGTGTAAAATGTTTAGCAATTACAGTATTTTTGCAATTGCTAAGGTTTTGTGAAATATTTGTTAATGCATTATTTCTATAATACAGAAGTGGACCTAAAAATACTTAAAATGTCGATGAAAAAGCAAATTTACTTACTTCGTTGTACCGACAAGCTCTATCTTTTCGTATTTTATTTACATGATAGGGAGAATAAGTATGTTTAAAATAAATAGCTGTCGGACTGTTAGCACTTTACACGATGTGAAAAGCTGGTCAGTGGGATACAGGAATGGGCGGAATGTGGCCATCTTAAGTAAAGCTCTTTGTGCTCTTTCCACCCTAAGCAGCAGTGTCTTACCCACTCCACCCCATGACGTAATGCAGTACGTTATTATTAATTGACAAAGATCAAGATATACTTGTGTAGGTATTTTTGATCTAAAACTCTTCGCAGAACTTTAAAAGTAAAAATTAGCTTATGTAATCTATTTGTATGAGTCTCAATATGCTGTTTAAAGGAAAGGGTTTCGTCTATAATCACACCCAAGTTAAGTAGTCAGTAAGCATTGTATGGTGTTATTACAATGGTGCGCGTATAAAAATGAATCTGTCCGGCTGGATGATACCTTGCGCTTTGTGAACCGAATAAATAGAGTCTTGTGGGAATTAAAGTATTACGTACAACGTACAGTATAACCACGTACGTTAATATCCCTCGGCAATCATCGTTTTTCTATGGAAGTGACCGACGATGCATGAAAAATGTTGATTTCTGAATGACGTGTTTGTGTTGCACCCACTTCTGTTAACTGTCACAATTTCTTGTGGTTAAATTGTGCTCTATATCCGAAGGGATTAATATCATAATTCATACACCGCAATATGAGTACCTATCTCTCTACCTACCCGGGATTACCGAGTAGGCAGTAGGCTGGACCTGACTGCTGTCAAACCCAGTTAAATCCCTCTTATTCCCTCCGGCTATAGCCGACGCTTGATAAGCTTTGCATTGTTAGACTTATGCGGGATTTACATCAGTGACTCTTTAGTCACGTATGCCGCATGATGAAATCGAAGTGTCCAGTGATGAGTTGTCAAATCTTACATGTGACACTTGAAACGCCTATTTTCAGCTCTATTGTATTAGCAGAGAGTTCTGTTTACAGTGCTGTTTTTTCTGTCGCGACCACTAAAAAAAATTATGGGAACGTAGCCCTAGTCACCCGTGTAAATCCTACATCATAAGCCTATAGGTATAAGCCCTATAATAAAAATACTCCACAATCCAAATGTGTTTGTTAAATGAAGTAATAAGGTTTTCTTTCTTTGTGGGGTATAAAATATTACATCAGCTCTAACCCTTTTTTAAATCTATAACCTAATTTTATAACCTCGATGAAAACCCAATCCACTGGTAATTTTCTTAATAAAAATGCTTTATGACTTTACAGATCACGAACAACGATAATCTACTCGTATAACACAGAAAACCGTTCAGAAAAGAGCATTAACTTAAAATTCATATTTAAAAAAGCTTAAAAGAAATGAAAAACAAGGTCCACTTATTCCTCTATATAGCAGTATGTACGCAAGTCGGCGCGCTTTGCAAGTTAAATTGCTAGCTGGAGCTTCAAAGCGTAGGGCTGTCAAAACAAGAAAAAGAATTGAGGAAAGTACTAAAGTACTACTAGGTCTAAAATGGCCACATTAAGTAAAGCTTATTATGAAACATCATCTATTCTATGTTAATAGATAATGTTCCATAATACGATTCACTTTATGCGGCCAGTTTAGACCTGCTGTTGTGCATTGAACAATACTATGCTATTATAAGCATTTAAGGAAAAATTTAATACCTAAGTAAAATTAAGAAAAGAAAAAATTCTACAATTAGAATTTTTCACTAAGAAAAGTATCGGGGAATATGTTGCGCTAGTGTTGTTTTGTAATTTTTACATCAACCTGTTTTAAATATAAAAGTTTACAATTGCAAACCGTAAATTACAATAAATTTATTATTTACATCCTATTATAACTCCCCCACACCGATTTCGGTGACGGTGGCCGGTTTCATTGAAACAAGGCCAGTTACGCAGGAGTAATTTTATAGTGCCCAAATGTGTGCGTAGTACACAAGAGCACTCTCTCTTACTTTACTCTTAGAGACTTACTTACTTCCTTAGAGATCAGGTCCGAATTTTTACATGCCCATCAGACGCATGGATCATATTTCTTGTCAGACAATCAGGTGGTCAGCCTGCATTGTCCTAACCAAACTTGGAACCAACATTTTTGTTGTTCCAATGTGGGATATCGAACCCACGACCTCCGAGTCGAGAGCCAAGATCTAGACACGAGACCACGGAAGCTGTTACATCCTACTACTGTTATAAATGTGAAAGTTTGTGAGGATGGATGGATGGATGGATGGATTTATGTTTGTCAATCTTTGCTAGTTAGTAAAAAGCTAGTTCAACATAAGCATAAGAATGCGTACTGTAAAAGTTATTTGGTGTGCCTATTTTACAAAGCCTTTTAGGATTCCGTAGTAACTACAAGAAACCTTTGTAGTTTGCTCTATCCGTCCAGACGGACATACGTCCGTCTTCCCTTGCTAACTCCTGTAATATGAAAAGATGAAATTTAGTATAGTCATAGATTCCATAATTATAGACTTTACTTTTGTCATCTTAAAATAATTATAGTTTTGTATTGTGGGGGTTCCAGATACATCGTGTCGGTAATAAAAAAGTTTTTGAGTAATCGACCTCCGAGGTAGTTGGTACAGCATTTCTAAATTATAAGGGCGTTTGTGAACTACACTGAATTTAACTCTCCCGCATCCGATTTTCTATTTATAAAGCTCTTATATGCATCTGGCGTTATAAGCAAAAAATCGGACTAGCGGTCGGTAAAATTCTGTGTAGTGCACAAACGTATGGCGTAACAAGTATGGCGTACACACAATCGTCGAGTTTTTAAATGGCGGATGTGTACAATTTTCAACTCTATTGTATTAGGCAATCGTTCTATTTACAGCGCTCTAAATTTTCTACGACCGGGGAGATTCCAGACAATATAATCCCAGCCTAAGATTTGGAAACTTGTAACATTCTATGCTGATAGGCCCTGCTTATCTGTAGGAAAATTATTTTTAACGAAATCGGATAGTAAATTTTGAAGAAATTTGAAAAAAAAAAAACCTATAGCGCGTCGGTAGTTACGGAACCCTCCTGAGACATGTCCATCGTTGACATGTTCTTGGTTAAGTTTTTAAAAATAAAAACATATTGGCAGTTATGTTAGTATAGGGAATGCCGATAGAATAATAGTAAAAATTTAGAACATTTTGTATTAAAATTTGAAATTTCATAATGTTTAAATTAAAAGAATGTCGGTGACGCGAACCCATAAGATTTTACCCTAAAGTGCCCAACGCAGCTAAAGGAGTTTTCACTTCAATAACTAAACGCAAATGTTATGACAACCCTAATTTCATGACTGAAACAATTTAAATGGTAATCCAGTGAAGGCACTACAGGCTGGCTAAATACAGGCTGCGTGCTACAAGCTAACTACTCCACTTGTTATTTTTGCTCCGCGCCAGCGGAAAACTTGAAATTCTCGTCGAAAAATCTTCTATTTATTCGTCAATATGAATTTTTATTCAATAACCATTATAAATATAAATTATTTTAAAGAGATCTCTGCCCTTTTTGTTTAAATTTTCTTAGAAGTTGTAAACATTTTACTTAGAAGTACTAGTAGTAAGTAGACATTTACTCAGCTTTTTTCTACATACACGATTTTGTACTTTTTATCATTATTTCGCTAATCACTCTAAAATGCATTACGCTAATCGAAATTAATTTTATATACTTATGAGGATAGATCTAGCCCTAGGGCTCAACCCTCTCGAGGGTCCGTCCCTTTATTAATACTGGGGCTGGACCTAGCATTATTTAAAGGGAAAAACACATTCAAATGTACGGACTTTCAATCCTAGTCGGTAAGGTAAAATTGAAAATAATATTGTAATTGTGATGTAGTTTAATGTTTGATCCATATTTATGGGGAAAATTCTTCAGACATACTGTAGGAAATAAAAGTTGATTAAATGAAAAAATTAGAACAAAGTAAACAAACAGCATATAAAAAAAGTTTGTATGCCATCTACCATAAACACTTTAAAAATAGCTCAGTCACACGAACCGAAAAATAAATTGATTTTTTTCCTCTGAAGTTAAGGGAAAGTAAGATTTGTAAATTGCCTTTTATATAGTAAGTTATGAATGTTATCTAGAACTCTTATCTTGAAACTGAAATAAAGAATATGGCTACAAACTAAAAGGCTGGAACTTCTGTTCGTAACAAAAAATATTCAAGTTATTCATAAAGATGTAATCCCCTTCCCCTTTAGCCAAATTTTCATCGCTAATAACGATAACGAAGTTCGAAAACAAAAATGTATGAGGTTTGACATAAGCAACGCTAAGTGATATTGCGATGCTTATGTCGCATAACACATAGCGATGCTTTTGTCAAATCCCTTGTATTTTTGTAATCCCTTGTATATTCGAAATTTGTCGTAATTAGCAATGGCAATTTGGCTGAAGGCTCTTGTTAATTAACTTGACTCAGAATTGCAAAATTCATTTCGTAAGAAATTTCGCGAAATTAGCTATATCTCATGAAACACGAGCCGGTTGGAGACGAAAAGATTTTCCCAAGTAAATAAACTTCCACTGAAGTAGTAACGTTTTCTTAAGAAATAGCACCATAAATATACATTTAATATGTACAATCTAAATTAAACTCTAAATGTTTCTGATACAGTGTATTTCGGGAAAAGATAAAAATTTTGCTACCTTTTGGGTCCATCGCATAATACACTCTTCGTCTATCAAATTACAGTTCTTTTTTGCGTATGCGTGCAAAATGATGAATTTAATACCATTTGTGAAAGGGTAATATGTAAGTTGAATAGTATCTCGTAGTGATAAGGCTGAAATTCGATTGTACTTATCTATGTAGGGGTGCCATTGTGTTTCGCAAAACTGAAATAATTCGCTGGCAAAAGGCAAACTTGCTACAGGTACTTGCACAGCACAGTTGCATTTTTTGACTGAGTGAAAAAATATTTCTAAAGGTGACTTTTAAAAACCTTATAGTTTAGAAACACTATTTTCTTCGAAAAATATAGAAATGGGGTTTTCCAATTTGGATTACGTTAGTCATAAAAATAAAATATAAATGCCTGCAAGCGTAGCTTGATTAACATAGACATGGGTTTTGTGTACGCAAGAATATACAGATCGTAAAGGCAATATTTTTGTAGTTCCGTAGGTATGATAATGTAATATTTAAGCCTTCATAGTAGCCTACACATTCTATTACAAAATATTTCACCGCCCGTTTTAAAATATAGAGTCATCCCAATTTTTATTATTATCACTTAGCTACGGAAACAATGGCACCGTACATCCATGTACAATGGAGACGGGCGCTAACTCGGCCAACACGATAAGGGGTAGCGACCCCCCCTTCCGACTCCTCACCCCCCACCCCCGCTACTTGTTAGGGAATAGAGGTCAACGACACTTAACGCCTAACACGCTCTTACTTGCGAGTTTTGCGGAATATTTGATTTTGCCCAAATATACCTGTGATATTTTTAGAAGACATATTATATACTATTAGTGTATTTCGCTAATCAAAGAAGCGTAATGTAATTGTTTGAAGTAAACATAATATTTTTTTGCTGGAGTTAAATATTGCAGTAGATATTTTTACCGAATTGTCTCTAAAATTTATGGACAATTTTTCTTACATATAATTAGTACACCCATAATGTAGTATCTACCATTTATTATGACTGTTCGAATTATCATACAAGGATCAATTCTACTCAATCATTGTAAATTATGTGAATAAATTGCCAAATATAACATCAGCTGTTGTGTCACATGTTCCATATCGGTGGGAATCGAACCTGAGCCCCGCACGGTGGAGTCACGCGCTCATTGTAGTTTATAATTCTGGAATTATTCAACAGAACATAAATATTTTGTGCACCCTTTGTTGCATACATGGCGTAGGCACGTTTATAGTATATTTAAACTATTATTCAAGGTGTACCAAAGAATAATTTGTTCTAGGCTTATATAAACTAATATAATAGAGAGGAACGGTTTGTTTTAATGTGCGTTTGTTTGCTTTGAATAGGCTCCGAAACAACTGGACCGATTTTGATGGAACTTTAAACAGAAATAGAATAAATCACGGGGAGAGATATAGGCTACTTTTTTTTGCGGCGAAATGTACGGCTTCCTCGAGATTTCCTTTTGCGCGCACGAAGACGCGTATAACATGTAGTGTTCAAATAAGTATGGTTAGTGCGTTAACTATTTATTATCTGGCTAATTGGCTACATATGAGTAGTGTTATTAGCTATTGTCGTCAGCATTTTAATTTGTTACAGAGAACTCGAGCATAGTTCAAGTTTTGAATGAGAGGAATTGGCTAGATGACTAATTCTTTTTTATTGCTTAAATGAATAGTACTCTTAATTATGAGTAACTTCTCATAAGAAACAGTATATCAAAAGTCAATATTTTCAAAAGTACAGCGATTTGTATACAAAATTTCGAAAGTCTCGTTAAAACGCTCCATACTAACGTCACCTAGCTGTGTACTGTGTAATACAACCGCAGGAACACATTTGTAAATATCTCCGATATTTGTGCGTTTAAGTTCATACTTACCAGAATGAATGTTTTTGTATATGATGTAAGTAAACTAATGATGTAGATTTTGTTTACTAATTTAGCAAAAAAAATATCACAAATTTTGTACTTTTCAGGTGTATCTAATTACTAAACTACATATATATATATATATATATATATATATATATATATATATATATATATATATATATATATATATATATATATATATATATATATTTTTACATTTACTAAGTAGCAATGTCTCAATATATCTCAGTATATTATCAAAATACCTAACTTTTATAGCCTTTTTACTGTACTGTACAAGTGTACAAGTAGTATGGAGCGTTTTCACAAGACTTTTGTATACAAAAAGCTGTACCTTAGAAAATATTGACTTTTGATATACAGTTTCTTCTGAAAAGTTACTCATATTTAAGAGAACTATTCATTTATGGAATATTTTTTTTGTCATCTAGCCTATTGTATGGCTATATTTTAAATTTTTCACAATACCATCTAAGCATTACGGATCAAATCAAATCAAATCAAATCAAATCAAATCAAATCAAATCAAATCAAATCAAATCAAATCAAATCAAATCAAATCAAATCAAATCAAAAATTTTTTATTCAAAATTGGTATTTTTAAATACTCTTTTTGAACGTCGATACTACGTGATGCCTACCACCGGTTCGAGAACTAACCCAGCGAGAAGAGCCGGCAAGAAACTCGTCTGGGGCCATCTTTTACCAAAAAGATGGAAAATTATTCTTTTAAAATCAAAATTATTACAATGTTTACTTATGTCTATGTAACAAATAATAAGATAAGATAAGGAGCCACCTTATTCCCAAGGTGTGCCGTCTTGAATAAAGTCATTAATTTTATAATACGCTTTGGCACACAAACGCTCTTTAACTACTTTTTTAAACTTATTAATGGGAAAGTTTTGAACCTTTTCTGGGATTATATTGTATAAGCGTATACATTGGCCTTTAAAGGATTTACTAACTTTGCTTAGTCTGAACACTGGCATATCTAACTTGTTATTATTTCTAGTGTTTACACAATGATTATCACATTTCTTTTTGAAGTTGTTTAGATTCTTTCTCACATATAACACATTTTCCAAAATGTATTGAGATGCGACGGTCAGAACTTTTATTTCTTTAAACTTTTCCCTTAGAGATTCAAAAGTCGACATCTTATAAATAGAACGTATAGCACGTTTCTGCAGCACAAATATTGTATTAATGTCCGCAGCGTTTCCCCACAAGAGGATGCCGTACGACATTATGCTATGAAAATAGCTAAAGTAAACTAATCGCGCGGTCTCTATGTCGGTAATTTCTCTAATTTTTTTAACAGCGTATGCTGCAGAACTCAGCTTATCTGCCAATTTAGCAATATGTGGTCCCCACTGTAACTTACTATCTAATGTTATACCTAGAAATACAGTGGTGTCTACTAATTTCATTTTCTCATTATTTAATAGTATATTGGTTTGTGCCTGCGTAACATTTGGCAAGCTGAACTTTAAACATTTTGTTTTATTAGAATTCAACAGTAAATTATTAGCATTAAACCAATGTACTATTTTTGAGAGAGCACTATTTACCTCGTCATTGTTAGATTGTCGTCGCTTCACATTAAAAATTAGTGAAGTGTCATCAGCAAAAAGTACTATCTCATGCTTATCATTAACTAGATAAGGTAGATCATTTATATAGATGATAAATAGAAAAGGGCCCAAAATAGACCCCTGTGGTACTTCTAGTTTAATTTTAGTACCATTAGACCTTTTGGAATTAACTTCTACAGTCTGTGTTCTATTTATTAGATAAGAGCTTAGAAGCTTTAGTGCCGTGCCCCTTACACCATAATGGTATAATTTCCTGAACAGCGTATCATGCTCCACACAGTCAAATGCTTTGGATAAATCACAGAATATACCAAGTGCATCCTGTGACCTCTCCCAAGCTTCAAATATACTGCACAGAAGACTGATGCCTGCATCTGTTGTGGACCGACCTTTAGTAAAACCAAACTGATTACGGATTCAGCGACCATCGACATATTTTAGTCTCGCTTTGCCCGCGACTCTGCCCAAGTAAATACAACATCCCACGGGAACACTGTACTTTTTCGGGATGAAAAATAGCCAATTATCCAGACCTTAAACTACTACCGTACCAAATATAACCAAAATCAATTAAGTAGTTTTTGCGTGAAAGAGTAACAAACATCCATCCATCCATCCATCCTCACTAACTCTAACATTTATAATATGAGTAGGATTTTTCGTCTACATAATAATATAAATTATTAAAAAGCTTATAATTAGAGACAGTGATGTACAGCTTCATTTAACTTTTAGAGTTAGGGTCAGTTCACACCGCGATGATACGAGACGCTACGCAGCGCTGCATTACTAAGATAGCTACTCAAAATTGAACTTTATTTACTACACAAAAATATACACGTTTCATATGACATCAGTCATACACTGCACATGTGCTGTATGTGTGTGTGCAGCGCGGTGCAACACGACATTCGAACTCTTACAATTAAACGTGTATCTTCTGTTGTGTAATGAATAAAGTTTAATTTTGAACATCTATCTTAAAAGGGCAGTGCCATGGCACGTATTGTTTCGTTTCGGTGTGAATTGACCCTTAGGGTGTGCCGAGTCGATCATTGCTACGAATGAGTTTCGCTACGAAGAAACGAAGCTACGATCGATCCATCGTAGCAGGCCTTCTGGTCATTGATGCATATGCGCAAACTATGCAACTGTCTAGTCACTGGTCAGCCAGTTATTTTTTCCGTATGTTAAAAATTGCTTAATTTAAATACTCTGCAACAAAGTACTCTGTGCTCTCAGCTAGACACGCGCCAACATGTGCGGATTTTATATCACGATAGCGACACGGAAGCTCTGAATATGGAATAGGCTTTTTATAGAGATTTTCAAATAAGTTATGGTAGTTAAAATACATCTTTTAAATATCTTTTAAGTGTTTAGTAATAATAAATAAAGAATATTTTCTGCCAGTAGCATTATTATATTAATACGTAAAGCAAAAACTTGTAGTTTGTACGAGGAAAATAAATAAATTAATAGAAATATAAAATTAATAAAAATAACAACAGCACACACTACCTCAGATGCCTTGCGTTTGATAGATACAATCTTGTTTCACGTTGACTTTTGTCAATCACACATTTACATTTTTTTTCTATCTAAGAGACAAATGAACCATTATGAATTATTATGGGTGAATTTTGACTACAGGGCGATCTCTGGTTCCACGTAAATACTTTTGAATTTATAGTGTATTTACGCGGGCGGAGCTGCGGGCGAAAGCTAGTAATAATATGTAACAATGGTTATGAAAAAATCGCCTTTAACCATTATATTTGGGTGCTTTTCTAAAGGAAGAGACGTAGGTATGAAAGTACACATGAAGAATTGTTCACATCGATTCATCCCGACTGCCAAAGAAAGGGAGGGTTTTCGAGACGATGAATATTGCTTAGTCACGCTCTACAGCTCCAACAGCTTGATGGCTATTGGTTTATGAGATGTCGTTTCATTCGATTTAATTCGATTACACTAACTATTGGGGGTAACCGAGCTTTACTCGGAGTTCTGATTTAAAATAAAAATAAAATAAAAAGAATCACAGAAATATTTTTCTGACCGGGATTCGAATCCACCACATTCGGAATTTTCGAACAAAGCAAAAATTATATATATGCATACCAAACTGCCAAACGGACTGACATAATAGAGGCGAAATTATTGATACTAGAGAACGCCCTGTGGTCAAATTCGACCATAATTCATATTTAATTTTTTTTTTTTCAATTTTTAAGGTTCTTTTGCCTCTTAGATAAAAATGTGTAAATGTTGTCGATGATTTTTACCCGTAGGCTTTGCCGCCCATAGGCTATTCAGTTTCGAAAGTATCCTGTACAGTACTAAAATATATATTTTTGTATGCAAATAATAATGTTTTTTATATTTCTGTAAGACATAAAATGTTTAGGCCACATTTGCCGCCCTAGGCCTACTCAGCCTTCTGGTAAATCCGACTTCATATTTACTACTATTTATAGATAACAGATGAAAAGATATAAACAAATTTTTGACTGCTGTTGGATTTGCGGACTGGACCGTGAGGATGACACTTAAAATAGGTCCAACCGTGAAAATGTGATTTTTGCTTCGCATATGAGAGCGTTTTCACATTATGCGAAACGATGCCGCTTGATGTGAGAGACAGCTACTTATATTGTTTTTTATATTGAAATATATACCTTCTTATTTATTATTTTGCCTTTTAGATAGAAAAAGTAAAAAGAAAATATTGTGACAGATTGACAAATGTCAACGTGTAATACAATTATATCAAACGCACTTTGGGTAGTGTGAGCTAACTCAGGCAGCGTAGCATAATAATTATAAACTATAAGATAAATTTTTTGTTTTTTGTTTCGTTGGCAAGACATTGGCTGAGAAAACTAAAGCATGTGAAAACCCATCACATCATAAAGTTCCCTCAATACATAATAGGTCCTTACAGTCTATTGTATTATTGGACACAGACGAGGCTGAAGTTGAGTGCCGGATTATGAGCCTAAAAAGTGTATGTACAGTACAGTAGTATGGGATTCTATCCCTAACTCTCTCCTAAAGGAGCATAAGAAAGTGTTGGTCCCAGTTTTAACGCACATTTTCAACCTCTGCCTCTATGAAGGAACTTTTCCTACCGCCTTGAAGAAATTTGTGATTCTGCCTATCTTAAAATCAGGCGATAAAAACAGGTAACAAACTACAGGCAAATCTATTCTGCTCTCGGTTTCTCTCTCTTGGAACACATAATAAATAGTAGAATTATTTTTAGAAACAAAAAGTTTACTTTCTAATAACCAGTTTGGTTTTAGAGCTTATAAATCCACCTGTGATGCAGTCCACGAGCTTGTTGATCATGTAGTTAATAATCTTGAAGCCGGTAAAAAAACAATCGGCATATTTATAGATCTAGCAAAGGCGTTTGATACGGTCTCGGTGCTTCTTAACAAACTAGACAGGTTGGGTATTCGTGGTTAACAACTAAATCTGATTAATGATCACCTCTCGAATCGATTTCAATCCACTAAGATTGGCGACATTATTAGTGGTGATCTACCTGTAAGCTACGATGTGCAGCACGACAGTATACTGGGCCCAACTCTAATTTTAATATACATAAATGATCTTTGCGATCTTATTTTAAAGGAAGGCAAGACCTTATGCGGATGACACAGCGCTCTTGTTCTCAGCTGGGTAATGTTTGTATAATAGAACAGGTGGGCTTTGATGCTGTGTGTCATTGGTTAAAATCCAATGTTCTAACTCTAAACGCAAATAAAACTATCTTTATATCTTTCTTATATGAAATACTCCAATCCCGAATCCCTCGTTTTCTTTGTATGCACACGACTGCTGCAATGTTGATGCCAATGTCATTCGCTGCTGGCCACCAATACAGTTAAATGGTGTTATTGATGACAATCTCACTTTTAAAGACCATGTGAATTTAATTACTTCGAGATTGCGAAAGCTAATTTATGTGTTTAAAAATATAAGAATTTCGGCACAACAAAAATTAATCCAAGAAATCTACTTGGCTTCTGCCCAAACTATAGTAACACACACTCACTGTATGGGGTTCTACTGTAAAAACTGTCATTAAACCGCTTGAAATAGCTTAAAGAGCAGTTCTCAAAGTATGCACTTTTCGCCCGTTTTTGTTCCCGACTATCAGTCCGTCAACTATTTATTTTACTCACAATTATGAAACAACACTCAAAGTGTGCCTCTGAATCTAAACGTCGTCGCAAATATATAACCTTCACCAATAGACCAACATTTAAACATCATTTTGTCAATTGATTCTTTCCTTTCTTAGGTCCATGTCTGTATACAATAATTAGCAAAACTATAAACTTACACAATTTAAACATTAAAGAGGGAAAAAAGGAATTATTTAAATATTTACAGAAACTAGACTATGACGAAACTGAACAACTACTTAATGTCTCTCACTAATCTCATTCTGTCCTCACATACACTCACATAATATATACTACACAAGGAGGCTCTCTGACACTCGACAACTCCGTCTGTAATGTATTATTCCATATACTAATTGAAATGTTTTATTTTATTAAATAAGTAAATACCATGAAATTCAGATATTCAGTTATCTAGCTCAAACTCTGATGCTCACTAAATTGTATTTGTAGTTAAGATATTCTTGTATTATAATTATATAGATAATTGTGTCTTAGATAATAAGAAATGTATGTTGCTAGCTAAATAAATAAATAAATAAAATGTAATAATTATTAAAAGAATATCAGTCCAATTCCGTGAAAAACATAAGTGAAATTTTAATTTCACGTATGTTTTTCACGATGAAACTGAATGTCAAAACTCATAGGGATTAGCAATAATGAATCGACCATAAATCGATATATATATATTTAAATTGTCACACTCGTTTTGTTTGACGGCGATTCGAAAATCGATTTGGTTTAAAATAATAACTCTTTCGATGGGACAACAATATCAATTAAACTTCTTAAGGGTACAACACTACCAATTTCAAACACAATGTGTCCAAACTGTCTAGCTAGTGCACTCTGTGAATAGTAGTGTGGTATAATCCATGGTAGTGTGTGTTGCTGATATTTTTAATGTATTAATTATTAATTTAATGTATTTCTAACCATTATTTTTAAAAAATTTAAGCTTTTCGCAAGCCTTCCTCAGCATAAAATTGTGCCAAATTTCTCTCTCATCCGTACGCACAATTCACGTGAAACTGTACTTGAAGTATATATATATATATATATATATATATATATATATATATATATATATATATATATATATATATATATATATATATATATATATATATATATATATATATATATAAATTTCATGGAATACAATACTTGCAGCTGTTATCGAGATTACAATACATACAATATATATTATACATTATATATTATACAATATATATTGTCTCGTTTAAAGTATAAGTGTAACTTCAAATATTATAGTCCTTGTCCACACTGTCAGCCGGCATGAGGCTGGCATGCGTTTGCGCAGTTATAATTAGTTTACGCGGTGTCTTTTATCTCCCCTCGCCGGACGCCGAGCGGTTTACCCCTTTATAGTCCAGAGGGAGGTGACGAAGTTACGCTGTGCACCCTAACAAAAAGATTTCTGAATAGACATATATTTTCATTTTTTTCAGTTTTCGTAGTTATCTATACAAAATTTCTAAATATTGTATAGATAACTATAAACTGCAGGGTAGTCAAAGAATAAGATTTTTCAACCAGAAGATTGCTAAGAATGTCGCATTTCATTTGTAAATGGTATACCTTTTATAATATAATATTTACATTACATATACATTTTCTTTCACAAATGACCTAGTATAGGCCATAGGCTAGTTGTCTATGGTATAGAATGTATATATATAGAAGTATTAAATATATTTCCGTTTTCCTCTAGAACTTACAACGGAACCAATTTGACGTGATGTGGAAGCGTCCATAGGTAGTTTAGCTTTTCAGAGGAGGCCATATTTTAACATACAATGCGCTAAAGCGCATTCATTAGTTTCATTCATTCATTAGTCAAGTACATTCGTATTCATCTTTTTAAAGTTGAATGCCTCGCAAACGACCTATCTAATAATATCGGGTAGACGCGAGAAAAAAAAAACATCCAAACTTTTCGGTTAGGTTAGGTTAGGCTAAAACAATATATTTTCATTATTTTATTTTAGCACTTTCTCGGCGAGGTAAATACAAAATATATCCCTGCAAAGTTTCATCTTTCTAGTAATAACCGTTGGGATTACCTTCCAGACGTTTGTAAGACGGATGAAAGGACGGACGGACATGACGAAACTATTCCGAGACGTGGACTACGGAACCCTTAAAACAATATTTTCAAAGGTAACGCGTTCCTGCAGTTGTGTGAAATATATAGGTCGCAAGAAAATAAATGCTAATGTCTCCGAATTTATTCGGATAGATTTTTTTTTACATAATTTGCGTCAAGAAACTTACATTTAATTGTGTAGGTTTTTACACTTATTACCTATTTAAAAAAATCAACTTTTTTGCGACTTAAAAATGCACCTAATTACGTAATGTCGATATATAAAATTTGTCATTTTTTTACATTTACATTTTACATTTTTTTACAAGTAAATAATACCTCAATATTTCAGCATTTATAATTAAATTAAATATTTTATATGCAGTTTTCACATGTTTTTAGATCTACTTTACACAGTAAATTTGTAACCCTGTTAACATTTATAACTGCATTTCAGTGAATTTTATATACATAATACGAATTTTATATATTAATACGAAAAGCGAAAACTTTTGACTGCCTTTTACGTAAATTATGCAAACGGAGGTGTTCCAAATTTGGCACAGTTATAGAGAACTAAATAAAAATAGTTAGTCTCAGTTTCATGCTTAGAAATACGTAAAATTACAGACGAACTCTGTGGCTCACTGGTTAGCGCGTCGGCGCTTAAGCCGGAGGTCGCGGGTTCGAATACCGATGATGGGACAAAAAGGTTTTCTGTGTTCCTGGGTCTTAGATGTGTATTAAATATATTTATAGTATAAAAAAAATATTAAATATATGTATGGTACAACAGTTTTCAATATATTATTATTTCCGTTGTCTGGTACAAGTTCTTCGGATACTTAGTACATGACCAGATTGACGTGGTGTGAAAGCGTCCATATTATTATTATGAATTAATAAAACAAACGTCACACACATTACCTCAGTTTAGCAACTCACACTACCATGCGTTTGTATAATAATTCAATTGAAGTTGCAGCCCGCGTTGTTTTGTGAATTTGTTTGATTTGACACAATTGTCAATCTTTCACATTACAGAGACAACATTTACATATTTTTATTGCGTATCTAAGAGGCTAAAATTATAACCCTAATTAAGTTCAAACCTAAAAAGCCACTAGGCGACCACTAGGACTAATAACTATACGTATAACGCTTGGACTATAACATTTTTAAGGGTGTAACAACCCCATCATTAGCATTCCAAAACGGGGGACACTCGATCAAATGGCGGATTGTCTAAAGTATTTCGCGAAAATAGCCCCTAATACATAGTGGTAGGATTTTTAATTCTATTTTAAATATTATTAAAAAATTTAAAAATATACAGGGGTTGGTAGCTGTGCAGTTTTTTTTTATAAAAGATTTATGTAGGTCAGCAAGAAGTATTGATATTTAATCCTGAGATATTGCATTACAGTGACTTATATCCAGTTGTATGTATAAGACTGTTATGGAAATTGAGTTGTGAAAACGTAACAAGGGAAAGTATTTAGCTAACATAACATTAAATAAAATTTAGGGCACAGAGGCAATAACCTACTACTATTAATATAAATGTGAAAGGTTGTGAGGATGGATGTATGGATGGGTGGTTTTTACTCTTTCACGCAAATACTACTAAAAGGATTTTGGTGAAATTTGGTATGGTAGTGGTTTGGGCTCTGGATACATAGGCTACTTTATATTCCGAAAAAGTACGCTGTTCCTGTGAGATACTGTTTTCCCCGGGAGGCGCCACTGGCAAAAGCTGGTTAAGGCTGGTATAGGCTAGTGTTAGAGTCATAGTCTTATAGCGTGTTTCCGTATCGTGTTAAGGACATGGTAATGAAGGCCATCGATTGATCCATAATAAAGAAGCCTATGGTAAATAGTAAATTTCTAATTAATAAATATCTATTGAGAATGGCTTCATTTTGTAACTAATAATGTAAATTGTTTTTCCTGCTCTGAATAAATATCTATATTTTATTAATATCAATGTCGTTTTACTTTACAAAAGTGACACGGATTGTGACAGATAAAGCGATTCTTTGTGTGTCTGTCCGTGTATTGTTGAAATGTCAAGTTGTAAAAGTAGTGCGTGAACGGTTTAATATAAGTTAACTTTTAAAGTCTCCGTGACAATGAAATTATCTTTTAATGGCGTATTATTATTTACCATTAAAATAACTGTTACACTAATCCTTTGTAGCATGTATGAAGTTACTAAAACACTTTCAGTTTATTATTAATATTTCTTTTTAAGACTTATTTCTTTGTAATATTATTAGATATATAATATTACAAAAATATTGGTATCCGATGATATTTGCACATAACTAATTAAATATTAATAATATCGCTAGTATTTGAGTGTATTGACGACATAGTAACAAAACACAAAAATAAACTTTTAACTCTAAAACAAACAGTGCATATTATTTTTATTTGTCTGGCAACAGAGACTAATGACACTGCCAACTCATGTAAAAGGCGGAGAAATATTCGCGTTCTTTTACTAATTTAGTTGATATGACACGATAATGGTAGACATATAATTTGTTTTCTATTTATAGGGAAGCAACAAATTCGACGATTGCACTTTTGGCAAGGCGCACTTCCTCATAGCAGATGGTTTGGTGAAATTTTTTAGGGTCTATTTTCAACTCTAAGCTTTGGACAATAAAGCTCAGAATTGGACAGTGTGTTTTAAATGTGACATTTAAAGTTACAACGGGAGTAAATTACAAGACAAGAATAACAAGTGACACACAATTCGATCAGATGTACGTAGGATTTGAGTGAATTTAGACGTGTTAAAGTTAAATTTGTGGTCTAGTGTATTTTAGTGATTAAAAGTTTTAAATTTTTAGTTGAAAATGAATACTAAGAAGAAAAATAAAAATCGACCCAAACCACCAAATATAGCCCCAAAACTAGATTCTGTTGAATGTGATAAGCCAGAAAGCGTAGATAATGTCATAAATGTAAGCAATATTGAAAGTGAAAAGAAAATTCAAAGTGAAAAAAAAATGCCCACTACTTTGGCCTTAGTAAAAACGGCTATTACTGAAAAAAATGTTACTGATGAAGTGCCTAAGAAACCCGAAAGAATGAAAGGTAAAAAACAACAAGAATCATCGAATAATGGTGATGATAAAAATAAACTATTGGAAGATGAACAAAAAATCAGCATATCTGAAGAAAACGTACCTATTATACCAAAATCGCGTAAAAAGAAGAATAACGATAAAAAGCAAATCAGCACACAGGAAGTGAATAAGGCAGAAGGAGATGAAAAAATCGATAAAATGAATGTAGAAGATATTAAGCAAGACAAAGAAATAACAAAAGATTTGCTTGAAACTTCTACAAACGTTTCTCAAGAAGAACAAGATAATAAAATTACTAAGAAAAAGAAGAAAAAACGTAGTCGTCATGATTCTCAAAAAACTGATGTTGATGAAAGCACAACTAATCTTGCTTTTAAAAACCTTTTAGAAACAACAGAACATAAAGATTATACTTTACGCCCAAAAATTGATAACGTTACCGATGTTGATACTCCATTAGACTTCACTAACAGAAGTGATATAAGTATAGATTATGATAAAAATAACTCTCTAAAAGATTTGTCAAAAACCGACATAAATATTAATTTAAGAGATCAAGAGGAACATAATTCTAAAAATAAAAAGAAAGGTAAAAAACAAAAATCTCCTCGGGAAAAAATAGACGATGGTAATACGAAAAGTGAAATATCATCATTAGAAAAGCAGGAAAAAAAATCTTCAGATTCACATGAACTGTCATCTTTAGACGATTCCGTAATTAAAGCAAAAATTGCAAAACCTGTTGATAAAAAGCGTAAAGTAAAAAGCCCAAAACAAGCTACGTCTTCCGATAACCAAGCCGCAGAATATGTTTCCAAAAATGACCAAACAAGTGAAAAAGCTGCAGTGGACATTAAACCAGATGAAATTAAAAATATATGTGAATCTTTCGAAGCAGCAAATGTTATTGAAACTAATGTAGCAATATCTGATTCAAAAGAAAGAAAAATGCCCGTTTTAACTACTCCAGAAATTGATACTTTAGGTGGACAGCAATGTAACGACAGTTATGTCGATGATAGTAGTGAAGATATATTTATGGAGGTGAAACCGTCGAAGAAAAAAAAGAAATCCAAAAATTTTTCACACGCTGGAGGGTTAACAGAAACGGAAACAGATGTTGAAAAAAATACTTCAGCAGCTAAAGAATATGTAGAAGAAAATAAGAAGCCAAAATATGAAAAACCCGTAAGCTCAGATCTGCAAGCAGAAGTAATTGAAAGCGATACGACACCCAAAGTAACTGATGAATCAAGTAGTACATCTGTGCCTGATATCATACAATATCCTAGATCTTTAAGTCAACAATTACTGAGCCATAATAGCATTAGTACGGTTATTCAAGAAATACCAGCCACGGAAAAAATACAATTAGAAATACCTGTTTGTACATCAGTTCCTATAGTTCAAGGATCTGGAGAAACGCCAGAGGCTAAATTAGAAAAGAATCCTATGCGTATCAAATTGACTGAGATAGATTCTAAGTTAAATAAATGTGTCGAAGAAAAGACTGACATAAAGTCTAAGATGATGGAAGTTAATAAAGACATGGAAGAACTACGACTGTCAATTGAAAGATCTTTAGCTGAATTAACAGCTTTAGATAAAGGTGATAAGGAATTTGAAAATATATTTGAAGATAATAAAAAAACTGTCGATAGCAACATAGACAAAAATGAATCCAAAGAAACTAATTCCAGTATATTTTTCCCTATGCCTTCCACTTTAGTAGAAAAGCCGGCAACATTAAATGATAGTAAGACTGTCACTGATCCAAAGAATACATCCGTTTGTGTTTCTTCAGAAACAGAAATTATTGGTATAATAAAAGAAACACATGATCCACAAGTAAGTGAAAATCTAGAAAAGCAAATTGAACCACCCGTGTGTCCCAGTAGAAAAGATAATAAAGGTAAAAGCAAATCAAAAAAGAAAAATAAACAGGAAAGTGCTACTACTAATACAACTAGCACTGAAGCCATACCTTGCACAAGTGACAGCAAAAGTAAAAACGAAGCCAGTAAAGAACAAAAGAGTAACAAGACCGATAACACACAAAAAACTCAAGAAAAAGGCAAACAACAATCTTTACAAGATGGAAGTAATGTAAATGATCGTGATGAAATAATACCAGAAATAATGATGTCAGCCACAAAATTTGAACCTATAGAAAAATTTGAAGATGCTTTAACGTCGAGTGTGGATGACGTGAATACAACTTTTGAAATGATAGCAAATAAAATTATAAATTCAGAGGTAACACGTCAGCATTTTGAAAACCCTCAAATAAATATCATAGCACCGACAGAAGATGAAAGTACTGATAAAAACTCAAAAGATAAACAGGTTACGCCGCCAAAAAACTTGTTAGGCCACTCCGACATTCCTGTACCATCGAATAAAACTGATTACAAAAAAGAAAAGAATAAGTTACCTAATAATCAACAAGCAAAAGTAAAAATAAAAGATTCTGTTGATATTGAAAAAAAAGAAAAAGTTTCAAAACAGTCGCAAACGTGCATTCATAAAAATAATTCGAAATACATGAATGGATCCAAATCTTTTTCATACATGACGAATGGAAACAACGAATTCGTTTATAAATACAATTTTCGCAAAGTATTTCTTCAGAGTTACTGTCATGTTTGTAAAAATGAACTAATTGAAAGATTTCCTTGTAAGTTTTGTTCTTTGATTTTCTATTGCTCTCAAAAGCATACAGACGAAGACTGGCCACGTCATCAACCACTTTGTTTTGCTGTGTCTACTATCTCACATCTTAAAGGTAACTTCCTATTATTGTTTTGATTTTTTATAAATTTTCCATAACCTTATTTTATTCTCTGAATAATTAAAATATTAACAATACGCCTCTCATTAAGAAATAAGAATACGCTATTATTAGTAGAATCTCTACTTTTCTAGATCAAAAATATATATACGCAGATGCAAAGGGAATAACAGGCCAAGATTATAGAATTTTTAGGATGCAGATGATTGTCTCATGTGAAAAAATACTAAAAAGAAAACTGGTGCCCTGGGAGCAGGAGGCTTTGCTTTATCCTAGAATTTGCGCCGATAGTAACTGCAGAGAGTGGGAGCAATCGAAATTGAGAGATTGTAAGGGATGTAAGCAGGTGCCTGTTTTTTTTTTGTTTTTAGAAACATACAGCTTTATATAATTTAATAAAATTATATAAAATCGTATCAGAATTTAACTAAGTAAAATATTTTTTATCAAAGTAGATTTATTTAACTCTTTCTAAAAATAATTTCAGATCTCGTATTGCAGTGATCATGAAGATCATTTACCATCTGAACATTTACTTTGGTGTAAATCCTACTCTCTATACAAAAGGCTCGTTAATTATCAACAAACTAAAGGAAGACTAGAACCACCAATGCCTACTAAGATTTTAGAGAATTATGAAATTCCCGAAAAAATTAACGATGTACTAGCTTCAATGTATGAAGAGAAAATTGGTAGGTATTAAGGAAATATTCATTGTGTACAAAACATACTTTTTGCTTCACTACTAAAAACTTCTTATCGTTTCCATCTACAGATATGAACGATATTCAATATGCAGCTCTAACTCAGCTAGCTACTGCCCCACTTACTGTCGCTTACTGCTACCAAATATTTTCAAATGACTCTGCTACAAATAAATTTCTGAAAGTAAGTTCTTTCCTTAGTAAACAGTTGCTTTTCGATGGGAAAACTCTAGATAAGTCTACTTAAAATATAAATGAAGACATTTTTTAGTAAAAGATTCACTTGTTCTGAAAAAAAATGAATAAAATATAATTTAATAGGTAACATTTTGTGATACAGAAAACGTCTTTCACTGTTCACGTGGTTGGGGCAGAGCTGCAATTCGAGGCTGACGGTTTGAACAAGTGGGAGGTTTTCCTCCTTCACCTAAGACCAGAGATCAGAGATTTAAGGATTGTTCTTGTCAATCCAGATCTCAATCCGTCGAAGTTGCCTCTTGACTTACTTGCAAAAGTAGAGTAAGTACATATACTTATATTTTTATTAAAAACATAGTTACAATTTTGATCCAATCAAACAAATTCTCAAATCCAATTCTTCTCATGAGAAGAAACCCGATGCCTCAGGTGATGATAATGCTTTAAATGTTTACGATTTGTAGATAGTACATTATCATCATCCGTAATTCATGTTTTTTTAAATTTTGATTTCAGATTATGTGAAAACTGTAAAAGTAATAAGCGTCGAGTTATTTTCAGTTTTCAAGATAAGCTGACCTACCATGCTTACTATTCTAGCGACGATTTTATCACACCTGACATAGGTACGTACGGGCGTTCTAATTATCATAACTTTATTTGTTTACTGTAAAAAACCTTGGATCGTAGATACCTTGCTAATTGTAAGTATTACACTGATAATTATTTTAAAATTTTTAATTACAGCTCTATGTGTTTTTTTGCATGCATACAATATTGATCATAATATTTTGTTTGCTGCTTATTATATAAAGCAAAAAAATATTGTCATACTCATCTCATGTATGGACTCTCCGCTCAACACAAACTCGCCTATATAAAGAAAGCAAAAAAATAATTATATTTAAGCGTCTCTAAAAAAGCAGTAGATCATAACATGCCCAAAATATCCGTAATTGATTTTACCGGACCTTATAATATAGTACAGTGAATTTTCATTTGTTTCTAGTATGTGCCTTCAACCCCAGCATTCAGAGATCATCTGTATACAACGGTAAAGATTCCTGGCCGTCGACTACTCAGTGTATTTTGAAACAGAAAGTACCATTTTCCATAACTTCCTACACTTTAGAAGAGCTAAAACGTGATTTGGAAAGAATAAAACAATTTGGCGATGTTAGAATAATTTTGGAACCGAAACCTAACCCATTTGCTAGTGTGCGACCCGATAGAAACTTTATCACTGATCACGAGATCCCGTTATTGTTTAAGAATTATTGTCTGAGTATGGTTTGTGCTAATTAATATTTTTCGACTTGAAGTGTTATACTTGTGTTATTTGAATAAATTTGTATATTGAAATGTTCGTTTTGTTACCAAAAGCTTCAAATTTATCTAATGTTAAAAATATGTCGTAACAACTGTAGATATTTTACTAATGAGAAGCTTTAGGAAATGATAAGAAAAACTATTTTACATAGGGAAATACTCAACTTAAACCTTAAATAAATCATCATAATTAATATATTAAGCATAATATTATCATCGATATTTACAATACATTATTTACAGGTAATTTTCGATGGTTAATCGAAGTCGTATCACAGTTTAATATGGCGTAGAGAACCAAAGTGACTTAATTGTTAAAACTTTATTAAATTGGTTTTACATTGAATCAATCATCTAGTCATATAACTCTAAATATGCTATTGATTGTACTGTAGGTTCTTGGTGGAAATTCATGTTTCACAGTAATAACACACAGGACTTCTTGCACTATTTCCACATTAATAAGTATTTACACGACCGGTTTCGACAAAGTCACACCTGATGATGACTTTGTCGAAACCGGTCGTGTAATATATTAAAATTAATGTAAAATACTTATTAAAGTGGAAATAGTGCAAGAAGTCCTGTGTGTTATTACTGTGATATAACTCTAAAATTATAATTTTGGAACTTAAATGTATAGGCCTAGATCGAAAGATTCATTATTATTATCCATAAGCTACCTTGGCTCCCATAGCCTAAAAAATAAAATTCAATGCTTACTTGTTATAGCAATTAATAACAAAAATTTTGGTTAAAAATAACAATAGTTTTTGAAAGTTGAAGAGATTACTCGTGTACTACTTGAATATGGTGGATTTTATTGGAGACCAAAATATACATGCTCGATTTATGTGAATAAATAAATATGTGATGATCGTGATAAGAAACTAATAAGTACAAACTTAAAGCAGTTGACTGGTCAAACTTTTTGAATATTAGTTAGGCTCCAAGTATCTACATTACTACAATATCTTACAAATTCAACAAATGTTTAACAGTTTTGTGATACTGACAATAGCTTATTAAATTAATTTTGAAAATCATAATTGAAAGTATCACGTTGGTTTGTCACCTAGTTTTAGATGGCCTCTGTCGTATATGTGTCTTTTTCCTCGACGAATCGGGTGTGAGGTGGCTTTTCTGTAGTGAAATCCACATATCCTTTGTTATTTGCCTCGGTTCCAGTATATAAACTATCTTCAACTGTAGGTCTTGTGTTAGCGTCTTTACCATTTATCGATGTTTCGTCATCAATAAATATAATATACTCATCTTTCGGATCCATACTATCAATAGCCAAAATGTCGTCGGATGGAGGATATGCAGATGTTAACTCCGTGTAGGTTTCAGTGTAATTTGATGTAGAATTATTTTCTAATGATTGAATACTCGTGTAAGAAATAATACTGGCTGTCATATGTGTAGTATTATAGGAAAAACTTTCAAAAGTTTCTGAATTTTTATTCCTAGGTGTACTATATTCGTTGGTATAATCTTGTTCCTCGTCGTAATTTGAAGTGTTTAGTTTTATTGCGTTGTTAATTTTAAAATCACTATCAACCATTAAACGTTCATTTTCAACTACTTTTTGTGAATTTGTAAAATTTTTGTTTTGTTTAGCTGTATTCCCGTAATTATCAGAAACATTTTTGTTTGATTCTTGCTTTAAAATATGAAATGTACCCATTAATATATCAAACATAATACTTGGATTATAACTGTGAAGATCAAGTTTGTTTGTATTTAGAATATTTCCTTTATTTATTAATTGTTCATTAAAATTACTCGGTGATTCTTGGGACTCCTTAACCGTTGAATTCCATATCATTTCAGGATCAATTTTATCTTTTAGCTCATAGTAAGTAGGTGCATTATCATAAATGTAACTTGTGTTAAACTTTACAGTGGTTACTTTGTTCATAGTTTCTGTTGTATAATCATTATCTTCAGAGTTATTCGTCTCTTCAGGAGTTTCCTCATATTCATCATCTCGTTTGTTTGATTTTTTTGTGTACGAAGCAACAGCTGGGCCAAAAGTATTATCAATATATTTTAGGAGTTTCTCACATTTTTCTACAGTATTCACATCATTAGAACTCCCCCAAATGATGAAACCCGAAGCATCTGATTTATACAATGTTTTAAAAACTGCTGAAAGGTCAGCCTGGAAATTAATTTTATTTCATTTTAGTAGTATTCCACATGAGGTTTAATAATTTTTTAAACACATTCTTATAAAGTTAGTATAGTTCTTAAAAAGTACATAGAAAATTGTTTATTTGTACATACACATAATAGAACACACAACAATAATGACTAAACTATTTAGGAACTCTACAAAAAGTATACTTATTATATAATGACTAAACTATCTTACTGATTAGCAGTTTTTTCCAGACAAGCTACCTACCTCAGTAAGGAATCCTCCGTCTCTGTATCTGAACCAGAAGTAGGGAAGTATAACGCTGTTGCGTCGTCTGACTCTGGCTGCTTCGTCCACTCTACCTCTCACCATCGCAGCCAGCTGTGATGACGACAGGTCATGTGATCGGTATACCGACGGATACAGGGCTGTGCTTTCACTCCATAGCCAGTATGTTCTGAAAAAAAAAACATTTTTATTTACAAGACAAAAAAAACATTTAAATTTAAAGTAGACAGGTAATAATATCTATGGACGCTTTCACACCATGTCAATATGGTCCTATGGTAAGTGCTCGAAGAACTTGTGTTACCAGATAACGGAAATATATTTAATACTTTTTTACTATACATATATTTAAGATTTTTATTATACTATACACATATTTAATACACACCCATGACCTAGGAACACGGAAAACTTTTTGTTCCCTCGGCGACCTCCGGCTTTGCGCCGACGCGCCACAGAGGTCGTCATGTAGTTAAAATACTTCAAAAATATTTAGCCAATCCGCGATCTCAAAAGTCATTATGCCGTCTTATCTTTTATAATGGTCACAAAAGGTTTAACATTAAACTTACTGGTCATTTTCCTTGCGAACTTCACTGGAGCATTCCTCGGCCATATTACTCTGTGCCATGTTGAAGCAGTGCGGAAAGCCGTAGTAACCCCATTTGGCCTTTGGTCGCATTTGCTTGGCCACTGATATCGTGGTTTGCATGAACTTCCGAGCTGCTTCTTCAAACCGTCTTTTAGCCTCAAAAGAAAAAACTTAATTTATAATAGCCATATTTTTCTGATACCTATATTTAGTATCTGCGGTTTGTGTAAAGACTTAAAGATCGCCACAGACGGCGAAGTTACTATAATATTTTACGTACCATACGTACGTAATACGTAATATGAAGATATATAGTATATGTTAGCCGTCTGTGATAGTTCATACAAACTATCACATACGCAAGCATATTTTATGTTTTTACAAATTTTTTCGTTCCTTTGGCACACTGTAGGTACGTAAAAATGGGCCCATGGCACAAACTAGCGGGCATGCATACGTTAATTGTACACAATACTACATTATATTTTCTTCTGTAACTATAAGCTAAATATATTAGTATTGAATAATTTTCAAAACAAACCCGCCTGCCTCCGCAATCTAGGTAGTCAGCACTCAGCAGCGAATCGCAATTTTGATTTACTTCAATTAGCTATATTACTTCCAAATGGAATATAAATGAACGTAATGGATGTCCTAATTACTGCTCCACGTTTTAATTACAGCGCAGATTATATCGATATTAGTACAAATGGTTCTTATGTATTAGTTGATATGACGTGACCATAACACTCCCCGACAGTTAGGGAGTGGTGGTATTAGAAAGGAGTGTCCACTGTCATATTATAATGGCATAGGAAGGTTGAAAAGTGACAGTTTACTGAAAACACATAGACCTAATGTTGATGATGACTACATGTAAAATATTGAGTTGAATTTATATATTCACAAATATTGAGGTATTAACAGCTTGATAAATGTAAAAATATATAATATTTTATATGTACGAGGGCTGATTGATAACGAAACGACAAAGAAAAACTTCAAAAATCTATTTAAAATAAATTTATTTCTCAACGTAGTTTCCTTCTACCTCGATGCATTTAGTCCAGCGCTTCTCCAATGCCGTTACACCAGTTTGATAAAATGTTTTCTCCAACCCCTCAAAATACTCGTCCACGGCAACAATGACTTCTTCATTTGATGAAAATCTCTGGCCACCTAACCATTTCTTCAGGTTTGGGAATAAGTGGAAGTCGCACGGGGCCAGATACGGAAAATAGGGTGGATGCGGTAGCAATTCGAACCGCAATTCATGGAGTTTGGCGACTGCAACCATTGACGTGTGTGCAGGTGCGTTGTCATGGTGGAACAAAATTTTTTTCTTGGCCAAATGTGGTCGTTTCTTCTGGCATTCTTCACTTAATTTTTGCAGCAAGCTTGCGTAGTACTCTCCATTTATTGTTTTTCCTTTTTGCAGACAATCTACTAAAATAATCCCTCGAGCAACCCAAAAAACAGTCGCCATCACTTTGCCGGCCGACAAAACCGTTTTTGCTTTCTTCGGCGCAGGTTTTCCGCTCTCAGTCCACTGCTTAGATTGTTCTTTTTTTTCTCGGGAGTATAATGATGTATCCAGGTTTCATCGACTGTTACATAACGCCGCAAAAACTCATTAGGATCTCGGTTAAACAGCGCCAAACACTCCGATGAATCGTCCACTCGACGTTGCTTTTGGTCTACAGTGAGCAAACGCGGCACCCATCGCGCGCAAAGCTTTTTCATTCCCAAATGTTGGTGCAAAATATTAAAAACGCGTTCAGATGAAATGCTCACCATCTCTGCTATCTCTCGCAACTTTAAGCGCCGATCATTCAATACAATTTTGTGAATTTTTTTGATCATGTCCGGATTCGTGACTTCATTTGGACGGCCAGACCTGTGGGCGTCTTCGCAGCTCTGTCTTCCACGTTTAAAATCAGTTACCCAGGTGTGAATTGTACTCAATGCAGGAGCAGAATTACCTAAAACACTGTCTAGCTTGGTTTTAATCTGGGTTGCTGTTTTCTCTTTTAAAACGTAAAACTTTATCACCGCACGAATTTCGTTTCTTTCCATTGTTAAGAAAATTTACGACAGAGAAAGTTCTACGTCCTCTCAAACAAATTCCATCAGTTCGATTAAATTCAAATTTGGCGTTCTATTTTCAAAATTCCTTTTTTGCGTATCATTTTTTAAGTTCGTCGTTTCGGTCAGTTATCAATCAGCTCAGGTAGCTACTTTAGTAATTAGATACATCTAAAAAGTAGATAAAAAGGTTGTTGCTAAAACATTTTAAAAAACGTAATCCGTCACCAAATTGTTCTCAAATTATGTCGCTATTATTATGTAAATTACTATTCTAGTCCCTTTAAAAATTATGCAAAATGTCACTCAAAGACTCACTGATATTCAGTTCTTTTATTTTCATAAAAAGTTAAAGTGTAACTAAAGTTACAGTAAAAGTTGACATAATATTTATGTATTTATTTGTCTTTATTATTGACGTGAGCCGGCTGCACGCTCGAAAAAACATGACTCATGCGTTACCAAGTACTGTTACTTGTTACCGCGCCTTAGGTATGTGAGCGGTGGGACGCAGAGGCAGGGCGCTTGATGTTATTACTCAGTTCGGCGCCGGACTTCGCGGCGGCAACACGCCTACCTAAGGCGCGGCCAATTAGTTCCGCGCGCACTATAAACATGACGTTGTCACGTTCAACTATCGTCAGTAAACCGACTTTACAGACAACCGATTTTTTTAAATTTACTTATGGACTCTAGTGCGAGCATTACCTGTTACGAATAATGGTATATATGCATAACATTATTATTATTACCTCAGACTCTACCCAAGCCTTGGGCCACCAAGGGTGTAGTTTCTTCTCTATTTCATAGGACACGTCCTTGTAAGGAACCAGGGTCCCAAAATTCTGACGGAAGTTTGGTCGCCATGACTCGAAATCAATGATGCCGATACCTGGAATATAGAAATAAAAATAATAAGACGTAGCATTTAAAATAAACACAAAAAATCTAAATGTCAGATATCGTATCTGAAACAAAAGACGTTTTCAAAAAACTTTAAGGTTAATTTTGGTACAAACGAACGACGGCCTATAAATGTCAGTTCTACGGTCTACCACGTAAATATAATTACACTAGCATTTCCCACGGGAACACTATACTTTTTCGCGACAAAACGTAGTATATGTTTTAATCCTAAACTACTACCATACCATACATTTCACGTAAAACCGTTTTAAAAAAAAGTATCTTTTGCGTGAAAGAGTCACAAACATCCTTCCATCCATCCATCTATTCCTCCATCCATCAATCCTCTCGAACTTCCACATTTATAATAGCAGTAAGATTGGCAGAGGCTATAAATATGACAATAATGGCGAAGGGGTTTCTCTTTATTTTATCACAGTGTGTTGTTGCTATCGTTCGTTTATTGTAATCATTGATGTTTTTTGAATTCCGTGGGAAATTCGATTGAAGGTCTTTGGTTTCCATTGTTGTTTGATTAACTTTATTACGTATTATTTTGTTTTTCATTAATAATAACTTATAACATTATAATTTATATCCGACTGGAATAAAGTTTAAAGAATTGTGGTTTTATGCGATGACGTTCGGCTTGTGCATGGTTTTGGGCCGCCTAAGATACAATAAGCGTCAATTCTCACCAAGACGCTGTTTTTTTAAGATAGCGAATGAAATTAATTGACACTAGCAACAATTAGGAACACTGAAGACCGAAAGAGTTGTAAGTGCGACACCGGCCTTAACTATTTACTCTTAAGGTACTTAAATTGCGTAGACCAGCGACCCTATTTCCGTATCGGGTCGTGGTCTCGCGTTGCGCGTCGCTTGCATCGGAAGGCTACCTTTACAGTTATTGAGAGGAGGTAATTAATGCAGATATTATTAAATTTATGATCTTCTATCAATGCTGCAAAATATGTTTACAAGTTAGTTTAAATTACACTTGAAAGATGGGTGCAAGGTTAGTTGTAGGGAATATTTTGCTGAGCATGAATTGTATCACGTTATTTTTATGGGAATAGACAATTGAAAGTCAATATCGTTTAAGCATTTGTCTTATTGTCGCTTGTTAAGGCAAAGTGAACCAGGAATCGATGGCCTTTCGCACATCGAGGCGATCAGTGAATCTTTTCAGGTTGACTGTCGTCATAATTTGCTCGTATTATAATAATACTGGTTTTTGCTCGCGGATGCGCACGCGTAAATAAAGTATACGACGGGAACAGTGTACTTTTCGGGTATAAAAAGTAGCTATATTTTAATCCAGAGCCTAAACTACTGCTGTACTACATTTCATCATAATCTGTTCATTAGTTGTTGCGTGAAAAAGGTAACAAACATCCATCCATCCATCCATCTATCCATACATCAATCCTCACAAACGTTCACATACAATAGTGAAAGGATTATGATATCAAACTGATACACCGTCGACAGTTGTATTGTATGTTGACTGCATGTCGTCATTATAATTGAAATAAATTAATAGAACACTACCTGCTCATGAATTAGATTCCCTGATAGAACCTACAAAGTTTTATATCGAGTATACATCAGGGACTAAGGGACCTATATACACCTATATACCTATATACATAACAGTGATGTATATTATACTAAGACAACGGGGAATATACGCCCGTGTGTAGGAGTTAGGACGTAGATCGTAATAAGTATATTGAGTTGTATAAAAACTGGCATCATTCCAAAATAATATTCATAAAATATTTTGTTAATGAATTAAAGGTATTAAAATGTATTAATGAATTCTTAGATTTTTCAAATATTCTTAGATTTCAAAGATGCTCTACCGACAATTGGAATTTATTTATTTATTCTTTATGTACACAGATATCAAAAACTTAGACTAAAATATACAAATGAGATGGTACAAAGGTGTGCTTATCTATATTAAGAGATCTCTGCCAGCAGACCTAAGACACAGTTCAGGAATTTTTTTAACGAAAAGGACACAGGTAGTACAAAAATAATAATAACAAGAGTGAGAAAAGAAACAAATTCAAATCATAATTATTATAAATGAGATTATATATATTAAATTAATAAAATATACTAAGTAATACTATAAATACCTACATACTATTACACATTTATAAGTCATACTTCTGAGAACATAGAAACAGCGCCGGGTATATTCTTAATTGTTTTAGCATACATTAAAAGATAATTTATTAATTACGCAACACAAATTTAACAATAGGCAGATAAAAAATGCCTAAATATAATTAAAGGCTGACCTTGGTTTGCGAGATTTATTACTAAAAGGTTACTTACTAAAACCAGTTTGAGTCTCACTATCGTGTGCTATCGTCATTGTCATAAAATTATTTTTAAACAAAAAACTAAACCGACTTCCAAAGTAAAAATGCACAAAAAAGTATGAAATAAATCTTATTTTCTAAATAATTCCCCTTTTAAAAATTAACTATTTCTTTACACAATCGTCATTATTTTGAAGTACCAGCCCAAACAATATCCTGATAAATAATTATTTTCAACCAACTTCCAAACACAGGAAGAGGTTATCAACGAGTGTATTTTTTTTTGTGTGTATGTTACGCGATTACTCTGCAATTTCAAAATTATTTTTTTCTTGTAAAGAATTGTTCCTGCGTCTCATCGGGCCGGGCTGGCTAACCGGTTTCTGCCCCGCGCGCCCCTTCTTACGCCCGCGGCTTAGCGGACGACAGCGTCGCGAGCCCTGTCACTCCTCACGGAGAATTCGCCCGACCAGACTCCGTACACGACGCACGCACCGCGACTATCATACCAGTACCTATGTTATAGAAGTACACATCGAAAGCAGTATTTTTATTTGGTGGAGACCACCAGCAGTACCCCTGGAGCGCTGCCCCAACAGAATTCACTCCTGAATTGATCCCATTGTCACCAAATGGTAGACCTGGTGATGGTGATCCATGAGGAATCGAGAGAAGTCCTCAAAATTTATAGGGACACCGATAGTGATTTTGACTTTCCTTTTTGACTCGAGCATATGCTACCAAAATGTGAAATGTGCCAAGGTATACCCTGGATCCAAAAGCACTGAACGCCATTTCTCAGACTTTGAAGATACACGTTTGGATATTTCAGCATTGCTTATAAAACTGCAAGCAAATGTCACTATTAAATAATCATCATCACATACCATCATCACACCATAGACCATGATATTATGTTGATATCTAGGTATTTCTCATAGTCTTTTACACCGATATCGATTTCTTTGAACATTCACAGGTATCAAAAAGTGAAATGTTGTGCCAAGCCTGTAAACCCTAACAATGATGATGGGATCCATGAGTAATCGAGGAAACTCTTATTAGAAAAGTTAATGATCGTTAAGTTTTCTTACACATTTTTAATTTCCGCGCAACTTTTTCTGTCAACACAACACCACAGAAAATATTTATGAAATTTGATCTAGCAGTTCATGCTATGAATGACCAAGAGAAAAGTGGATTTTTTTTTAAATATAGAAGATGATCACTAACTATAAACTATTCAGAGACACGGCGCCGGCCGATTCAAAATTAGGCGTTTTGAGTAGATTTGATTTTAGAAATCGTGAGTGTGGGACCTCTTGCTCCAACTAACTTCATCGGAGTGTTTTGCGCATAAGTGCTTAAAATCGACATTGAACACACGATTATACTATAGTAGACTGAAATCTCGGGGAACCGTACATTTCGCCGCGATAAATTGTAGCTTCAGCTAGATGGTAGAGTGATAATTTGTGTGTTGCTTTCGAATTGGTCTCGGGTTCAGAAACCGGTCAGATAAATATTTTGTGATTTACACTAATTACATCAGTAGTTAAATCACAATAATATGATTTATTTATCATCAATTTATAACAATTTATAATTTTTTATATTACTCTCAAAATAGTTCCCCTTTTAAGTTCTGCTAAAATTTAACTATTTACAAAATATAAAGGGGAAATAATATCTAGCTATTAAGTGTTATTATAAGGTACAGTATATTACCGATGTCACAGATCTCTGTATAGCAGGTATTCTTTATAATCATAAACATATTTCTCCATTAGCCACCTATTAATATTTCTTTTAAAAATGTTTACGGTCAAATTATTTTTTTTAATTCAGTAGGTAATTTATTATACAGTTTGACAGCAATACAGTAGGGACATATTTAAATTGTTTAATATTACATTTAGGCATATATAAATTGTTGGGATAGCGACGGGCAGGTCCCGTATGTGTCCAGTATGTACTTCGGTACTTCTATTAAAATAGTAGGGGTGTTTTTTCACAAAGGTTTGTACAAATGTCACTAATATACATATATGGTAAAGGAAAAATGACAAGTTTTCGAAATAGTGTTCTGCAACATACAAAGGGGCCCACTTGACACATCGCTCTTATACATTTTTTTACATCTAAATGCTCTAATGGCATCGACAGAGTTACCCCAAAGTATTAGGCCATATGACAGGACGGAGGAGACGTAGGCCGCGATATGCACTCAGAGAAGCACTAATTGATATTGTTTTTGCTAAACGTCTGAGTGCATATGCAAATCTGTCAAATTTTGTACAAGCCACTTGAATAATCACTAAGAATTTAAATGTTTCAACTTCTTCGATGCTAAGGTCATTATGTTTTATATCTTTTGGTATCTTTTTGCATTATAATACCGAAACTGCATTAATTAAGTTTTTCTTAAATTTATATGTAGTTAGTTATATTTTAACCAATTTATTATTTCTTTTAAGGCGCTATTTATTTCTTTTTCACAGGTTTTCAGATTTTCACACTTAACTAGTAATGTAGTATCATCTGCGTATAATACTTTCTCATGATGGGTTGCCATAATTATGTCATTGATATAAATAAGAAGAGGAACGGGTCCAATACTATACTATACTACCTTGCGGTATTTCCTTCAAATTAATTTTAAATAACGATCTACATTTATACATTTATTTCATTTCATTCTCGATTTTCGAAATTTCAGTGCAAATATTTATGTTTTCTAAATATGATTTTATCCATTCATTAGATTTTCCGCTTATTCCATATTTCTCTTATTTCTCTAATAATATCTGATGGTTAACCAAGTCAAAAGCTTTCGTCATATCTAAGAAAATTGCAGTAATTGGTACCTTGTCATTTGAACTATTTTACTTAAATAAAAACATGCTTCAGTAGTTGAACTGTTGCAACGGAAGCCGAATTGCAATCTGACCAGTAGATTTTGCGATTCAAAGAAAAATTTCAGCCCTATTAGCATTGCCTTTTCAAAAACTTTTGCAAGCACTGGAACCGAGGTTATCGAACTATAATTATTTATATCACTTCGGTCAATTTCTTAAAAAGAGATTAAATAAGTGATCTTTTTAAATTGTCTGGGAAAACTCCTTCTTCAAAAGACATGTTTACAATATGGGCAATAGGCTCACAAATATAAGAAGCACATTGTTTTATATTGTCAGTTCTTATTTCGTCATAACCAACTGCCTTAGTTTGTTTAAGAGATTTAATTATTATGTTTAAAATTTCATTTGGGTCTGTTGTGCTTAAAAATATTGTATTTTCATTAAAATATGTGGTGTTTTCGGCTTTTGTTAATATTAAGATCATTTTTACCTACGTTAATAAAATAATTGATAAATATTTTACACAGTTCTCCCTTATCTGTAACCACTTCTGATTCTGTTTTAATCATTGAAATTTCATTCGCTTCCTTCGTTATGTAAGATGCCATTATGTAAGTTACATAATGGCATATGCTTGCAGTTCTTTAAACAATGTCGAAATTTCCAAACGCGCATCTTTAAAGACTGAGGAGTTCTGTTCAGTGATTTTGGATCCAGGTGGTGCAAAATCTTACTTTTTATGCTTGGACTACTTCAGAAAAAGTCAAAATCACCATATGTGTCCATATAAATTTCGAGGAATTCCCTCGATTCCTCATGGATCCCATCATCAGGTCATCACTTTGATGTCAAAAGGACCAATTTCGAATTATACCCTATACATCAAAAAAAGAATTTTCAAAATCGATCCTTCTGAGTTCTGATTTTGGATTTTTTTTATTTAAATTACTATTGTAAAATTATTCGAGGTTTTATGATGTTTTCCGGTTTCATTCCTATGAGTCTGCCACAATAGTATAGTTTACGTAGTTACTATTTAGTAATCAGTGATATAGTGATCATAGTATTAAGTATTAGGCGCAATTTACCTTTCGATATCACACACGTTTCTGCATTCGTGAGCAATGAGCATAAATTGATCGTTTGATACGTACGTGTGTCATAATTTTTCTAGTAAACAATTTTATACATTAAACGAGACAATCTTGTATACAGCGTGCTCGCTTATCCGAATGAAATATTTAACCCAACGTTAGGCCACAATGTCACATATGTAATGGCAGTACGCATAACTGAAAATATTCGTGATTTACAGAAAAATAACATGATTAATATTTCCTGACAATTCGCACTTCGCATGGACACCATCACACTGCCGTATATCGCGCCGGCTTCAAGGTCACGCGCTTGACGAGTAGTACGGGCGCGCGGTGATGAATTGAATTTAAGTATTTTTTGGATGTTAAGGGGCAATTCTGCTAAATAAAACCTGCAATAATTCAATTACAATCAAGTCCCGACACGCTAAAACTGACAAACCGGTATTCTCGTAAACATTTAACCCGCGTCAAACGCGTTCTGATTGGTCCGAACTTCACAAAGTCAGTTTATGATAACAAGTCGCTTCACTTATAATACAATCAAAGTAAAATGAAAGTCTACTTTGAATACGGGAATTGAGGTTCAGGTCAAAATTTAAGGTCACAAGTTATATATATTTTACGAACGAGAATCGAACACTGATTACGCTTCTTGAATATCTATTTTTTCTAACCGAGCATTCTGTATATTTTGGGCATATTATGATCTACTACGTATCTACTTACGTATAGACGTTTAGGCAGAAAAATAATTGTCATACTCGAAAAAAATCTTCCTTTATATGGGCGAGTTTGCGTTGAGCGGAGATTCTCCCATACAAGAGGTAATTTTTTGCTTTGATTATAACAATATTTTTTTTCCTAAACGTCTTTTTATTAAGCAGTGGGTCATATTATACCCAATTTATCCGTAATCGATTTTACCAAACCTTATATATAATCGGTTTCTCGAAAACGGCTGCAAGTATTACCATGAAATTAAGTATGCAGGGAGTCTTGGAGAAAAAAAAATCGATCAAGCCTGGTCTTATCCCAGGAAACTGCACATTTTTAAGCTATATTTATTTTTTCTTTTGTCGTGCAACAATATATCCATAATTTCGACTCTATTATGGCAGTCCGATGGGCAGTTTGGTATGCGTATGTATAAATTTGCTATTTAAAATTCGGATTGTGGTGGGTTGGAATCCCGGTCAGATGAATATTTTTGTGATTCTTTTTATTAGGCCATTACATATGAAATTGGCGTGTTGTAAAGGATGAACATAAAGTCGATTTTTTTTAAACATAATATATTTATTTAATCAAAGTATATAATTGCTATCCACGCACTTTTGCCATCTCAGAGGTAGTTCATTGATTCATTTACTAAAAAAACCATTCGGACAGGAATCAATAAAATCTTTGAAGGCGCTTTGGACTGCCCTGCTTTACTGAATTTCGAGTAAATTTTCGCTTGGGGGCTGGGGCAGGCTTTGACTGGTGCGCCAGGGTTCAGCCATTGCGATGAGTGTTTCCGATTATCGTACAGGATCCACTTTTCATCACAGGTAATGATTCGATTTAAAATCTATTCATTATTGTGCCGGTTGACTAATGTAACGCAGTAGTCGACGCGCGTTTGTCGGTTTGTTGCACTCAATTCATGAGGTACCCTACTTTCAAGTTTTTCACCTTCCCAATTTACTGCAAGTGTATTAAAACAGTTTTATCACTAACACCGCAGCCTGCAGCTAACTCGGACGTGGTTTGCGATGGATCCGCTTCCACAATAGCCTTCAATTATCAACTTTGGTCTCCGGCCGTCCACGGGGCTTGTTCTGCAGGTCAAAATTTCCAGAACGAAAACGTTGGAAATGAAAAGTTGGAACCAAAAACGCACTATGTTTTCTTTTGCGACACCGCCGCCATACATATCATTAATTCTTCGAGCCGTTTTTGCAGCACTGGAGCCACGGTGGAACTCGTACTCGAAAATAATACGATATTTCAAGTTTTCCATTTTGTAAACAGAGTGACGCAAAGAAAAAACCAAAAGAAGAAAAAACAAATGAATTACGGTTTTCGAAACACAAATGCATGAGTAAATAGCGGTATAAATTTGAAATTGGAATTCCTAATCAAAGAAGATATTATATTTGAGATCAAAGTAAGATAAAACGCCAATTTCATATGTAAGGACCTAATATTTATCAGAACTCCGAGCAAATCTCGGTTACCCAGGTACTTTACATTATAGGCTATAAATAGTTGTTTTTCGTACGTGATATAAATTGAAATCAAGTAGAAAGCATATTGCGCCGCCAATCACAATGACCTATCTTCCTTATACGTGTGCACTGTGCAGTATCTTTAACAAGTACCGTAACCGAGCTTTGCTCGGAGTTCTTATAGATTTAAAAAAAAGTGTGTGTGTCAGCTCCGACGCACGACTGGAGTTTATTCTAAAAAGTAAAATTTGGTGTGCAATGCAAAGAAAGTAAGTGCACTCAAAAAATAATAATTAAACGACAGTGAATTGAATGCTCACATTCATTGAGAAAGTCTGCAGTGTGTTACTTTAGATAAAACTTTTTAGGGTTTCGTAATACATAAGGAACCTTTTTAGTTTCGCTCTGTCCTTCCGTTTATCTGTCTATCTGTCTGTCTGTCTGTCTGTCTCTCTGTCTGTCTGTCTGTCTGTCTGTCTCTCTGTCTGTCTGTCTGTCTGTCTCTCTGTGTGTCTGTCTGTCTGTCCGCACTTCTAGCTTCTGTAATTATGAATATAAATGGATGAAATTTGGTATAGTTATAGTATGTGTATATATATCGGATTTGAAATCATAAAATAATAATAATTTTATATTTTAGGGGTGGCTCTCCATACATGTGAAGTGGGAATGAATAATATTTTTTCATTTTACCCCATCGTGTGGGGTATCGGCCTCCAAAGTGGTTTATAAGTTGGTCCCTCCCTGGCGTTTCTAAATTATGAGACTAACGGCCCGTTTCAATAAACTATCTACCAATAACTATTTGTTAAAAACGTCACATTTGTATCGCAAAAAACCGGCAAATGATTGAATGACGACTTTTTTAACAAATATGTAGTTATTGGTAGATAGGTTTTTGAAACGGGCCATTAGACATGCTCTTGGTTAGGTTATTTATATTTTGTACTCTATTTCTTTTTTTAAAGAATTTTTCATTTGTTTACTTTTTGAAGGTTATCAATTTTTACTACCTATATTATTTTCTGATATAAAACGGAGAACTTAATAGTGCTAACAGACATTCGAAATTGGTCCGCGGTCCATATCCGCGTATGTCGCTACACACGCACGGATTTGGTCCGTGACCGAGACCGAGACCGAATTGAAAACTCGACACACGTATGTTCGGTTTTCAGCTCTATTGTATTAGCGCAGATTTATATTTACGGTGCTGTTTTTCGACGACGACAATGATTCAAGCAATCAATTGATATCGTGCAGTGATATCAACTCTCAAAAATATTTCTCTCCAAATTTAACCCTTAAATAGTTACACTATTTACAAGGTTTACGCTGATTTTATTGGAATATAATTGGGTTATCCCAATTTAATATTATATTAATAATAATATAATTATAAAAAATAAGAGATAATAAGCTAGAAACTAAAAACTTTATGTACTTACACACATAAAGACTTACGCGAAAATAACATAAAACTAACGCATCACTTAGTCTGATTTCACTCTCTATAAATTTTCATGCCCCAGGGCTACACATATAAAAATTGATTCTTAAGGAGTAAACTCTTAAAAATCCTGCCCCCTAGTAAATCCTCGTAGGTTTTGTTCCCTAATTTTGGGGGTAAAATCCCTAAGTTGGGAACACTGAGATCGTTGTCTGGCCCAAACACCCGACTGCTCTACACACGTACTGATTTCGTACGGAGCGAACCAAATCCGAGCGGCGGACTCAATTAAAAATAATTATGTTCGCCGGACTACTCTACACAAGGTCGGATTTAGTACCCAAACCAAATTCGGTACGGAGCGGACCAAATCTGTGTCCGCTCCGTACCGAATCCGTACGTGTGTTAGCACATTAAAAGTGACATCTTCGGCTAACATCGTGTGACATCATAGTGCGACCGTCAAACATCGTGACCTCGATTTTAGTTATATTATTATGAAAATCGTTTCCAAAGGAGTAAACTCCAAAAATGGTTGTCTGTTAACGGCCGGTTTCAATAAACCTATTTACCAATAACTATAATAGGCTACTTGCCTCATATTTAATTTCATACATTGAAGGAGTATTTCCTTTAGTAGTTGGCTTAGGAAAACGTATTCTGGCGATATCATAAATTAAAAACTTAAGATTTTGCCGGTTTTTTTGCGATACAAATTTGACGTTTTTAACAAATAGTTATTGGTACATAGGTTATTGAAACGGGCCGTAAGTCGGTTTACGGACGATAATTTTACGCAGTAACCTCATCACAAGCCGAACGCTTAGGCCGATCGTGCCTCTCTATCGCTTGTTCCGCGCTCTCGCTTACACGCTCGGCTCAGGCGGAACGTGACTCAGGTGGAACGTGACAATTATTCGTGCGCTCAGCCAGCGTTTATCGATTTATACGACGTTATCACGTCAATGAAGAGAATCTCAAAAATATTTTTATCTGACCAGAATGTGCTGTTTCCCAGGGATAAGACCTAGCTAGATCGATTTTTCTGCCTCAAAACTATCTGCATACTAAATTTCAAGGTAATACTTTTTTGATGCCGTTTTCGAGAAACAGATTATATACAATGTCTCATTTAATGTATAAGATTTAACGGCCGAATTCTGAAACGCTTGGTAAAGTTCAAATACTGACTTGTACGTGGGCAAATTAATGATTCCATGAAATTTCTCAAGTTATGCAACTATATGACCTTGCAAAAGACGGTTAAACTGCCAAAACCAGTTTAAATATTGTTACTTGTTACTTAGATAAACAAACAGATAAAAGTCGCACTATAGTGAACGTTGGGTACAAAGGCTAGTAGAACGATTGTTGTGAATACGAGTTATTAACTCTTTCTTTTCGAAGTCGGTCAATAAAAGTGCCTTAACTAGTTTTAATAACAAGGATATGTACAGTAATTTTCGTTTTGCAATCGTAACAAAAAAAATCTTTGTTTTTTTTTAGACCTTATTAGTCCTGTAACTTTTTAATTAAGCAACTTATTACTGTTAACTTTTGCATTTTTTAGTCCATATTTATGTTGCTTTTCGGATTTATGAATTTTGCTGATCTAAAACAAATGCATGTTTCCTATTTTTTCGTAAACATGGCATTTTCTAGATACAAACACAATTTTGTAAGTGATAACTACAATATTTATAAAAAAACTATAACCCGATTACGTCCCACTACTATTGATGGTTGGATGGATATTTGTTACTTTTTCACGCAAAAACTACTGAACGGAATTCGACGAAATTTGATATGGTAGCTAGTTTAGGCTCTTGATTAAAATATAGGCTACTTTTTATCCCTAAAATAACAGTATGCCTCAGGGATACCATTTTTACTCGGGCGGAGCCGCAGGAAAATGGTAGTAAATTATATAGCCTATGTTACAGTATTACGAATACATTGACACCACATTATTTGTTACAATGGAACAAACTACTTAAATACATACATACATAGACAGCCAAAATCATTACCCTTCCTTTTGGCTTCGCCGTAGTCGGGTAAAAAATAAACATAGAGAACAACAAGAGTATTGCATTCCCGATTATTCTTTGGTAAGTATTTTTTGATATCAGCCCCGTTATCCGTAATAAAGGAAGTGCGAACTGTGTCACGAGTATGCAGTTATGTAAGAAGCTTATCAACAACCTAATTTATAATCTAAACTTTAAACCGCTAGTGTGTTGTATTTTTGACTCGTATACTCTTATTAATAAAAATATTAACACCACGGATACAGTAATCCATGTTGCTGCCTTTGTCTGTCAGGTAGCATTTCCAACGTATCAGACAAAGACATCATGGACGTGGTAAGTGCTTGAGCTTAGTACTCTTGAGGACTCCAATCTTTATATTATGTGGAAGATCTCCACTTGGTTGCACAAATAATTGCATGTAGAGAGAGAGAGAGAGAGAGAAATATAGAAATAGAAGGGAGACCGGAGGAGAGAAAGAAATAAAGTACGAAACTGGCTACCGCTAAGAATAGGAGTAAATTAATATAAGGAAAACAATTAAAATAATCGTTTCAGTCAATCACAAATTGCACGCATAATTGCATGTAGAGAGAGAGAGAGAGAGAGAGAGAGAGAGAGAGAAATAGAAGGGAGGCCGGAGGAGAGAAAGAAATAAAGTATCGAAACTGGCTACCGCCAAAAATAGGTGTCAATCAATACAAGGAAAACAAACAAAATATTCCATTCAGTCAATCAAAACAAAAACAAATATCTTATTTCTCTTTTCGATGAACAGGAATAAGCTGAGTATACAGAAGTTTGTTATGATACCGACATTATGTATAAAACATGTTTATTTATTGAAGTGTTACATAATATAAGGCCTACGTGTATGTGCGCATGTGTTATGTGTGGCAACTTGCTATGTCGGGAATACTTAAAGTAAGAGGAAAAGTTGAAACAACGTTATAATTATAAAACAATACTGCCAACTTTGCAACAGCTCGGTTGTCCGGAATATAACGCATATCCGTCTCATTTGCACGTATCTCTTGCTATTGCCATAAAAAATATTTAAAAAATATAGAAACCAACTTCCAAAATAAAAGCAATAACATTCTTAAAATCGCTAAAAAGTATAAAATAATTCTTATTGTCGAAATAGTTCACCTTTTAAATTCTGCTAAAATGTTACCATTTTTCTACTCAATCTTCTTATTTTTGAAGTCGGTACCAGCCAATTTGATCGTGAGTTCTTTAAAATATTATTTGTATGTATAAGGACGTAGTTGTGTTAAAATTAATATTTTTTTTAACAAAGGATTTCTGCAATTGTTTGGGCTGGTACCGACTTCAAAAAAAGGAAATGCCGTTTAGTGCTTTTGGATCCGGGGTATACCTTAGCACATTTCACTTTTTTGGTAGCATAGGCTCGAGTTACTTCAAAATAAGTCAAAATCACTATCAGTGTCCCTATAAATTTTGAGGACTTGTCTCGATTCCTCATGGATCCCATCACCAGGTCTACCATTTGGAGACAATGGGACCAATTCAGGAGTCAACTCTTTACAATTATTTTATTTTTTTAATCGGCCCACAAACGCCGGAGTAATCGCTTAACATACACACAAAAAAACATATACACGAATTGATAACCCCCTCCTGTGTTTTGGAAGTCGGTTGAAAAATCTTATAAAAACTATAACCCGACGTTAAAACTACGTAAATTAATAGCCTATGTTACCCGGGTCATTATTGCGAATGTTTTGACACCTCATTCATTAAAATCGGATCAGTAGTTTAGGCACTAGGGTGGAACAAACATATATACATACATACAATATTGACAAAGTTCCTTCTCGACCAGTTTCTAAACTTTTTCCTTTGCACTAGGACGCCTCAAGTATTTAAACATAAAATAACTGACCGCAACAACTGCTGACGTGAGTTACGTATTTACACGTGAGTATGTGAGCGTTTTCACGATTCAATGGCGCTGTTAAGCGATTTTCATCCTATGACTGGTCGGCAACATGTTCGATAGTACATACATAGACTGGAAAAATCATCACCCTTCCTTTTGGCTTCGCCGTAGTTGGGTAAAAAATTACCTACCATTAAAGTTTACATCTGGAATGCCCTCTTCCATATCCTTCCTAAATACTTGCAAGTGCTCCTGTATGTCGCCCTCCTGGGGCACTCCGCCGTTTCTGAACCTGTATTTCCCGCTGCTTTCGTTCTTAAAAATCGCTGGGAACAGCCCCGGCTCGTACAATATAGTTATCTTCTCCCCACGGAAATTATCATCCTGATTTTGTAAGATACCGTATTTCTCGTACAAGTTATTGAATAATACGTTTTTGGATTTGCACTGCATCGTGGGGACATTCCAGTAGACGTTGAAGGTTTTGGCGGATTTTACTGGGGGATCGTCGGCTGGTCGCTCGACGATGTAGTAGTTACTGAAACAAGGAATAGGTTTCATTCTCATTACAAACCTTAGTCACCGATTAGGGACTAAACAAGTATTTTACAGTTTTAGTTTTAACCCTAGGAAAGGGAAGGAAAAAGAAACCTAAGAAAGCATAGATGACAGACTTTTTTAATTGCATAAATGAATATTATATAAGTACTCTTAAATCTGAGTAACTTCTCTGAAGAAAAAGTATACTAAAAATCAATATTTTCATAGGTACAGTGATTTGTTTACAAAATTTCGCTAGTCACTTGAAAACGCTCCATGCAAACGTCGTACTTAACTGTGACGTCACTATTAAATTATGTATGAAATTTAAGGCCGCAGGAACATAATATATGTAAATATCTCCGAAATTTGTGCGTTTAAGTTCATACTTACCATAAATAATGTTATAGCAAAAAATTTGAATCTTTTTTGTATTTTTAGGATGTGTCTAATTACTAAACTACACATAAAATAAAATATTTTTTTATTTTCATCAGGTATATAGTAATACCTCAATATTTCTGAGTATATAAATTAAACTAAGTATTTTACGTGTCGTAATCTACCCAATTTATTTTTGGAGGACGATTTTGAATCAATCAATTAGATGTCTAATGTAGTAAAATAAATTCACTCTTATATAACATATTATATCATATTGTGTAGGTAATAATAGTATTCTGTTGTATTAAAGTTAATAGTTAACCTTGACATCGCGTTCACAAGACGAAGAGTTCAACGATCCTAGTTACGTCACTACTCATTGTACACTGATTTAGTTCGCACTTCTTAGTTCAACTACAAATCATAGTTCTTGGTTTGGTGAAAATCGAATTAAGTCCTTATCCTATTTATCCTTTTAGTGAAGGTTTGTATAGTTTTCAATAACCGATACTTTCTCGCTTTGGGAATTTTCAAATGTAGCTCAATAACATTGTAGGGCTTGTAACTTCAGCTACGTGGAAAAAGAAAAGAAAATATATCAAAATATATTCATGAGATGAAAACGTGTTCACTGTTGTAAATATTATGTAAATATTTCCTTCTTAGATACCCAATTAAAATATGTAAATTTTATCTATGGAACATTCCATAGTTAAAATTTACATATTTAGAAAGAAAGATTGACAATTGTGTCAAGCCTACTAAACAAACCATAGACAAACGCATTATAGTGTGAGTGAGCTAGTTTGTGTGTAACTTTATTTTTATTAATTTAAGTATTTCTAAGAATTATTTAAAAAATATTAGCTTTCTGCACACCTGCCTCCACATAAACTTTAGTTTACCGGCCATATTACATACTCCTCTAATTGCACAATTCTCGTGAAACTCTGCTGAAGCTGAAAGTTTTTGCTTCACGAATTAATATAATAACATTCGGTGAGTATAATATTTTATGACAAAAAAATGTACTAAATCCTCCTAGCAATATCGTCGTTATCAAATTGCTATCAGTTCACTTATAAGTACCTATTAGGTCTTGTTAAGTCCGAGTCACGCGGGTCACGGGTGTAGATGCGGTGCAAACTAGTATTCAACTGTAATTTTATTATAAAAGGCTTAAGGGCGTGACTCACTAATCTACTTCTTTAATTCATTCTTTCATAAACGTTCTTTGTCAAACAAAGTTTCATTCGTTCATAGAAAACTTTGAATACTTTCGTATGTACATAATATATTGATTTATTGAATAATATATTGATTACCGTTTTAACTCAGTTAAACACTTTTTATTTATATATTAACTGTTTATTAAATTATTGTAGATAAAAGTTTGAAAAAACAAAAAAACATCGTCATCGTGGTCGTCGACTCAGCTAAAATACTTCTTGCTAGCTTGTAATTATATTTCTTGTACCTTTAAAAATGCGTCTATTTAAAAGTCAGATCAAAATTATTAATTAACATACGTACATAAAATGTATTATTACATTAAACTCATGAGAAACTAATAATTAAATAGGTATATTAAATCCCACCTGTAGGTAGCTACAGAAATAATGTTAATATTCGACTATAATTTGCTCTAGCTAGAGTAAACTTGTGAGCTAAAAATATGAGTAGATACTAGATACCCTCTTATACACACTATATTATGTTTAATTTTTGTAATATGATAGTTTTTATTTCAGAGCTATACATGCAAAATAGAGACACATAGAGCTTACAATATAAGTATGTCATCGCTATTATATACATATTACACTTTAAACGAGCTAATATTGTATATTTATAATCCGAATCTCGGAAACAGACGGTGGGAGTTTTGGGGGAGAAAATCGATCTATCTAACTAGGACTTATCCCTGGAAAACTGTGCATTTTTAAGTTATTGTTTTTTCCTTCGTCGTGCAAATATCCTACTAATATTATAAATGTGAAAGCTTGTGAGGATGGATGGATGTTTGTTACCCTTTTACGCAAAAACTACTGAACGGATTATGATGAAATTTGATATATAAATATATTTGATTGAGTTTAGGCTCTGGGTTAAAACATAGGCTACTTTTCATCCCGGAAAAGTACAGTATTGCTACGGGATACTCGATAGTACATTTACGCGGCGGAGCCGCGGGAAACAGCTAGTATAATATATATAGAAGATAGTTCGGTTTGGGTATGTATAATTTTCGCGTTGTTCGGAAAATTGGAATGTGATGGGTTCGAATACTGGTCAGATAAGTATTTTTGTGATTATTTTTATTTCTTATAATTTTTATTTGTTTTTTATTATTTTATCGTTGTACTAAAACTCCGAGCAAAGCTCGGTCTCGCAGGAGTCCCAGGTACTTTTAATATTACTATCTTTCTCTAATGATAAAAAGAGTTTTAAATTCCAGCATTTGCAAATATTAACATAATTTGCAGTGCGTAAAGATAGTACCCGTAGGTAAATAAAATGTAGGTCATAGGATACTAGAACTAAGAAGGTAAAGCTTAAGGAAGTCAGGAAATTTAAACAATTCGGAAAGGTTATAATGTAGCATTGAAATTGTATTTGATTGTGTTTTTACCCGACTACATCGTAGCCAAAACAAAGGGTTCTCTGATTCGATTTTATTAAATTTATTTATTTATTTATTAAGGTACAACAACAGTACACACATAACTTAAATAACATAATATTAAGACTCATAATTTTGACCTGATGTGTGTACCAAATTACAGGCGTACACATCATAACAAGTAGAGTGACAGACTATAATATATAATATATACATGTTCAACAAAAAAAATATATATATGCGAACCAACAATAATACTTTACGATATATTTTATACTAACTTAATCTAACATTAATTATATAATATAAAATAATTTAACAAATTATCACTAAAAAGGGAAAAAATTATTATTTTTAAACTTAAAATTAAACCTACTTCCAAAGTAAAAATACACAAAAAAGTATGAAATAAATCTTATTTTCTAAATAATTCCTCTTTTAAATTCGGCTAAAATTGTAACTATTTCTCTACTCAATCTTCTTAATTTTGAAGTCGGTACCAGCAAATTTGAACGCAAGTTCTATTTTTTTCCTACATAAGGTTGGGAGTATTTGCTCCGGAATCCGGAATGCCGGTGAAAATTCAGAACACTGAAAATAGAACTCTGCGCTAATACAATAGAGTTGAAAAAGGGAGTGTCAAGTGTGAGCTATGACAGCTCTGTCATATGACATTGACATTTGACTCGACACATGTGTTCGATTATAACTCTATTGTATTCGCGCTGAGTTCTATTTTCAATGCTCAGAATTTTCTACGGCATTCCGGATTCCGGATTCCGGATCATATAGTCCCAGCCTAAGTCACTAAATATAATATCTCGACATTCCCTAGTCTAAGTATCTTTTATAACCACATGTTTCAAATACCAAAAATATATTTAAATGTTTGACATCATTATGGTAATTGTTATTTAATATATTTTATAATTTTACAATAGGTGTCAACTACGTTTTGTATAGTAGGTACAATATCGACAAACTTCCTGCTTGACCAGTTTTTAAACATTTTCCTTGCACTACGACGTCTCAAAATATTTAAACAAAAATAAAGTGGCCGTACCGACTGCAGACGTGGTAGTCCGTATTTACACGTGAAAATGCGTGCGTGCGCAACATTCAACGGCGCTGCTGAGCGATTTTTATCCTATGTCTGGTCGAGCGGCAACATGTTTGATTGTACCAATGTCAAATAGTAGAGTGCTCGTTAAGATGTAACAACACTGTTCTTTATTTATGATGGATTTATTCAACTCAGAGTACAAAAAAATACGAAGGGGATTGATGACATTTATTGGAAACTTTCATATCGTTAAGAGTCAATTCATACCGAAACGATATTATTTACGACATGGAGATGCATTTTTAAGACAGATATTCAAAGTTGATCTTTATTCACTACACAAGAAGATACGCGCTGAACAGTGCATGTGCAGTATTTTGACTGATGATTGATGTCATATAATATGAAACGTGTATCTTTTTGCGTAGCGAATAAAATTTCATTTTGAATAGCTATTTTAAAAATACAACGCCACGTAGCGTCGCGTATTTTCGCAGTGTGAACTGACCCTTACGAGTCAAAGTTGACCTTCCTTCGACGTTACGAGTTTACTCACGCGCGGGAAAATAACCAAGTCACCCTTATCTTATCTACAAAAAAAATACTGTGATCTATTACGGCCTATTTTAATATAAACCTACTGAACGAAGCTATATCATAGATGACAGATTATTATTATTATTTCATCTATTCATTAATTTAATTATTCCTTCATTCATTTTTTGAAGTCAAATATCTACTTGTCTTTATCATTATTATTAACCTGTGTTATGTCATATTTGGAAGACTTTTATCAGTACATAGGTTTAAAGGACAAAGCCATCAATCAATGCCGATTTTCGAACTTAAGTGTTGCATCAAGTAATTTTGTCTTAACAACTGACCTATAAAGAACATTACAAATTAAGTCTCCTTGCGATCACCAAAAAGGGACGGATGATTAACGAGACAGCGAATTTTATTTAATTGGTTGGGTGGTTACAACATAGTACTTGAATCACTTTATAGGGTTTCGTACCTAAAAAGGAAAACAGGACCCTTATAAAATCACTTTTATTGCTCGTCCGTCCGTCTAGCTGACCCTCGACCCTCGATTTCGGAAACGCGTAGAGCAATCGAGTTGAAATTAAAACTGTATACTCAAGTCTACGGTCCCTTGAAGTTGCGAAAAAATTAAACTTCTAAGTTAACGTAAAAAAAAAGATACGGCTGTTTTTGCCACAAAAAAGCATATTTCGACACTCTCTAGGGAATGAAAATTCATAGGGTATTCGTATCGTTAAATACTACAAGTACAAGATTAAATCTGAAAATGTGCACTTGGAACAAAAATAGGCTGTTTAAAGTCCAAGAAGAGGTCGAAATTCGAGTTGAAGCTAGATCAAATGGAGTATCATCATTCATAATATTGATGGAATGAAGGCTTGATGCAAAGCTTATTTACTTAATTTTTTTAAAACGCATAATTTTTTATTTAAAACGAAAAATTACAAAAATAATAGCTTCTTCATACAAACTTTCATTACCCACATTCAGGCTCGGTAAAACTGCTAGGCTCGACTCCTGAACTATTTATAATGTTCCTACTATGTACGGTACCCTCGGTGAGTGTGTCCGACTCACTCTTGTCCGATTTTTTTTATATTAATGGCTACATATTTTAGTTCGTGTTATGTTCATAATATCCAAGGAGTCCTAGTTAGAATTCCTACTTAATAATCTTTTTTTTTGTTGTACAATAATATTATTATTAATTTTAGTCATTAATTGTAAGTAAATAAATAATGAAGTTAATTTGTGTTACATTTTGCTTTGACATTTATAATAGTTATACATGTCAAAGTTTGTGAGGATGGACGGATGGATGGATGGCTGTCTGTTACTCTTTCACGGAAAAACTACTGAGATTTTGATGAAATTTGGTATGGTAGTAGTTTAAGCTCTGGATGAACACATAGGCTACTTTCATCCCGAAAAAGTTCAGTGTTCCCGTATATTACCCGGATATTTACGCAGGCGGAGCCGCGAGCAAAAGCTAGTATTGCTTATTTTAATTGGCATAGAGATGCTTTTTTAATAGTCATTATTTTTAATTCGAAATTACTCCACCTACTGATAATAATATACGTATGGACTATTTTGCTTACTGTTCACATTTTTTATTTCTAAAATTAAATGTACATGTGACCGCAAGAACCATTAAATCACAACCCTTGTGCCAGTAAATTTTATGGAATATCATAAATTTTTCACGCATGAAATACGTTAAAATTTATAGGCTTCGTCTTGAGATATAATTCAGTTCTTAGCTTTAATCGTTTCTAGGTCTTACTACGTTGACGTAGTGAGGACTAGAAATCAACAATATATTTTTATACATACCAAAAAATTACACATACCTAATATTTATGGAAAATTCAATTTTTCATGTAAGGTTGAAGTAATTTGCATTTTAATTTTTTCCTTCGTGTTCTCAATAAAGTTTTTATTCTTACCTAGAATCATCGCACCAAACAGCGCAACATGCCAGCAATAAAAAAATAAAAAACTTCATCATAAATTAAAATAATAATATTGCACTAAATATTTCACATTCGATATAACATCAAATTCATAGTTTTCAAGACACTGCCAGAAATGTATTTTTTGTTTATGAAAACAAAATTCGAAAATGGAACTCGCGATGTTTTGGCGCCAATCAAATATGTGAAGTGATGAGCGCTCACGAAGCACGCTCAAATACAACTCGAGTACTGTACATGGAACAAATGCCATAAATACATGCAGGTTGTATGCGATGACACCAAGAGCCCGCGCACATTTTGTTTGTGTTTTTTTTCGAAATTGACGTGCACTGAATGGCAGCTCTGTAGTTACTTTCTTATTTATTGTAAATGTTTTATTTAAACATTTTTTGTGCATGTTTAATGTTATCAGTGATTTTAATTCGTTTTGCGACATTTGTTAGGCGTAAGAGCAATATGTAGATTGTAGGTAGGTATATGAACTATCACAGGACGTTGAACCGCTCTGTAAGGTATTGTAGCAATATTGTTTGTTTTTAGAATAATAATGCTAGTAGTGTATGTAGCATATTGATGGTTAATGGTTACATAAACAAACATACTTTCAAGTTTCGACATTATTTAATTTCTATTATAATCATTTTTATATCATTATTTACAAAGTAGTTTGTAGCGATAACCTATTATGACCTGACATATCTGTGTAACACTCGGTTTTTTATTTACTCGTAAGAAGAAAACATTCTTATAGGTGGAATTTTTGTAATTTGAGACGAGAAGTATATCTGATATTGTATATATTTTTAAATCTTACTTATATAATACAATCTTACATGTCATGAACAAATTTACTGTGGGAAAAACTTAAGTCTCACGAAAATTCAAATGACAATAAATTGTTGGGAATTTTTTCTATAATAATAAGAAAATCAAATTATATTACTTATTTATAGAAATAAATGATATTTAGTTCATATTAAAAAGCTGTAACTACACAGCATGTAGAGCTTATCGTCTTTGTATAGATTTGAATATATTGACTCTAACGTGTGTACTTGTAATTGTAAAATACACTGTTACTGGTAAAATATTTTTTTTGGAATCCGAATACCGGGGTTGAACGTTTTTATATAAAACGCTACCTGAAAATATGCCACTGGCTCCTAGACTACGGTGTATGAAAAAACGCCTCAACAGCATCATACACGGAAACTGTAGCAGCCAACATGTGATCAATTATTAAGTCAAATTACTCATTCAAGTGAGTAATAGTCCTATTGATTAGGACGAACAATTATGGATATACGGCGTATTCAGACTAACGTTCGAATTCTCAAACGATTCTTAAATGTAAGTGCTGCTTACATCAAAGGATTTTATTGCCTCTGTTTTGGCAAAGTGACAAAGTGGCCTTGAGAGCTTCTCAGTGTAAGACGCGTTTGAGAATTTGGTCGTGGGAAAATAATGTAACCACCTGCTACAGGGCCAACAAAACCTAATACTGATTTTTTCCTTCATACCTCCCCTAATTAGGTATAGGTACTGCCCTTTACTTACTTAACCCTCTTAAATTCCTCACGTAATTTATGGGCGCCCCCTTAGCAACAAAACATTGAACAAAATAGAGTAGCCAGTTGAAATGGTTGCGTAGATTTTTCTCAGTAATTCCATCGGTAATGTGATATAGTACGCTACGTGTTGTTTGTTGATAATGTGGAGGACTACGTGATTCACGAGTTTGTTTTGCTAATCCCAAACATGACCTGCATTGACACTGTGTCAGCATTTCGGATCATGAATCATTTTGTTTCCGTATGATGTGTATTAAGAAAATTTTTATTTGTTTAAACGGCCGTTCAAATTTTGTTGCACTGTCTCTACTTGGCAGGATGACAAGGACAGCATATTGTGTATTGAATGCCTGTTAATTTAAGCAGCGTTTGAGTAGGTATTCGGCCATTAGAAGTAAGTATCTTTATTTGTCAAAGATCCATCGATTTACAATCCGTGGTAAATTTTTGCATCTTATTTAATAAATAAACATATAAAATAAATCTTCTATCTATCTATCTATACATATAATAAATTTGTAACTGGTAGCCCTGTCACGGCTGTGTAAAAACAGACTTTCGACAGACATGCGCTCCACGATGGCACACTCATACTCAGCGCGCGAAAAAACAGACAGCGCGATTCAGGCGCCACGTTTGTACTCGCTAATCTCAAAATCCACTAAACGGATATTGATGAAATTTGGTATGGTACGAGTAGTAGTTTAGACTGGATTAACACATATACTACTTTTTACTTTTTATTGCGGAAAAATTTACGGTTCCCGTTATATTTGTTTGATTCAGGCGCCACGTTTGTACGCGCTAATCTCAGTATCTACCGAACGGATTTTGATGAAATTCGGTATGGTAGTAATTTAGACTCTGGATAGTATAACACATAAGCTACTTTTTAATGTGAAAATTTTACGGTTACTGTGATATTTGTTTTTGCACGTACGAAGTCAACGGCTTCACTAATGCGTTTTGGTATGTTCTACTACAAATTTAGTGTTTGTTTCATTTCAATCGGTTCATAAATATAAATTTATGTAGGTCAAAATAATATAACATATAAAATGCTATAGATTAACTGATTAGTTGAACTGGCTGAAACTTTACGTAGATATTATGGTATTACGTAACCTAAAGGTAGTATGGTAACCTAATCATTGATGTATATTAATATCAGGAGTAAAAGCGAGAAGTTCTATTATGGTCGTAGCGCTAACTAATGTTAAGCAACGCCGGTCATGGATACAACTAGATATCACAAAAAAAAATAAGATCAAAGTCTATACGCCTAATACCTACTAACGTTTTCCTAATCAAGAGATTTTCGAAATCATTAAAACACGACGACGAACATATCCTTACTTATTATAAATGAGAAAGTTTTGTGTATGGATGTATGAATGTTCGTTACTCTTTCACGTAATAACAGCTGAACGGATTTTAATGAAATTTGATTGGGTAGTAGTTTAGTCTCTGGATTAACACATAGGCTACATTTTATCGTAGGAAAAGTACCTGCGGTTCTCCCAAGATTTCTTATTCGCCTACGAAGTTGCGGCTAACATTTGAACTGTATAATATTAAATTTTAATATTTATAATTATAATAATTATAATAATATTTATATTAAATATATAGTATAAATAAACCTATATTATGGTTACTGTAATTGACATAGTGGAATATGCTTGCAGTTCTTTAAACAACACCGAAATCCCCAAACATGGGACTCGAGGACCCCTATAAGGACTCGAGAGTTCTGTTCAGTACTTTTTGATCTAGGGTATACCTTGGTGGAAAATCTTACTTTTTGGTAGCATATGCTTGGGAAAGATCTTCAGAAAAATTCGAAATTACTATAATACTGTGTCCAATTGTTCCATATAAATTTTGAGGAGTTCCTTCGATTCCTCATGGATCCCACCATCAGGTCACATCCTTGGTATCAAACAGACCAAATTGGAATTATACTCTGTACACCAAAAAAGATTTTTGAAAATCAGTCCACATACGGCGGAGTAATCGTTGAACATACAAAAAAAATTAAAATATATACAGCCGAACGTATAACTGTTGCATATTGACAAAAGTAAGTGTCAATGTTATTTTTGACATTGACAGATGTCATGAAGTAAAGCCTTATTTAGTTAGTTTTATATTAGATAAGTAAAAGGCTATTATCAGTGTAGACTGTAGTATTTATGTTAGACATATCTCATATGTAATACGTATCAGTGTTAAGCACCAATAAAGGAGAATATAAGAATTGTTGCTGTATTATTATCATCACCACTCAAGCACAAGAAGGACATAAAAATCAAGAGGTCGTAGTACGCTACAATAACCGCCTGCTTTTTGGAAGTCGGTTAAAAAACCAAGCCGTCTGAGTGCAGTTATCGAAAACGCTCCCTACCCTAACCCGTTGAAGAAAACAATGTATGGTGGGAGTGGGGAGGAGATTATATCTAGGGGATATTTATTTTACTCAGTGCTATTAATATATTGTAGTAGGTATATTTGCTATAGAAGTTTTTTGTCACGAATACACGGGCGAAGCTGCGGGCGAAAGATAGTAAATAAATAAATAAAATAATTAAATAAATAGTAGCTGACGACGTTTTCTACCAACCAACCTATGAAATATAATGTGTAAGCGAAGATGTAGTTTTGGGCTCAGATGTAGGTGTAGGTTGTGGTTGTAGATGTAAGTGTAGATGTTGATATGGGTGTGTGACGATGTAGTTATTTATTTATTCCAGTTCATATAATATAAGACAGAACAACGTGTGTCGGGTCAGCTAGTATTTGATAAAATATACAAAATCCCAAAACATTGATGATGTGTGTTTAAGAAAAGATTAATTCTTCAGGTAAGGCCCTTAACGTACTTACTTTGCGGCTTTTCATAGGCGACGAACAGTCGCAGTCGGGATGGAAATCAAATGAATGGAAATGGAATAAAATTATAACGTGTTGTAGAACTCTTCTTTCATAATATTATTTTTCTTTTGCCGAAAACATACACGATACCTTTAGGAAAATCAACACCTCTTGCTTGAAATAAAATCGTATTTGTTTTACAACCAACGAATAATCTACCAAGTCCAAATCTGACAGTCGACGTTGGTCATATATCAGGAATATTTTAAAATATTACGTTATATTATGAATAAGCAATCGATTCTGTCCGATTCAATACTTTAATCTGGAAACAATAAAAATGCCCATTTTTAAATTATATTTACGAAACCTAGACTTTAAAATGAAAAATAAATGACGGGCGTATACTGCGATTAACACTCGTGTAAGTGGTAGATTGGTTATGGCCTATGGAGCAGATACAAGGGCTGAACTAAAAGTATCGGGAATGGAATATTTCCACTGTTCCTGTCATATTAAAATCTTTTTAATTTAAAACTCCTTGGTTTTAAAAATCGAATACCGTTTATTTATTTAAAAAAAGATTCTCGGTCTTGTCACAAGGTCTTGTCAAACTTTTTAGTCGTTGAGAAAATTGAATTGACTCGAGAAAATTCTAGAGCGATGATTTATTATGACTTTCGAAGTGGTTTAACACAAAAACAGTGTGTTGACCGGATGATTTCTGCATTTGGTGATGAAGCCCCATCCAAAACCACAATTTATCGCTGGTTTGCTGAATTTCAACGTGGACGTGTCAAGCTCAGTGATGATCCCCGTCAAGGTCGTCCAAAAACTGCAGTCACCCAAGAAAACGTTGATGCTGTGCGTAAACTGATTGAGGAAGATCGACATGTGACATACCGCGAAATTCAGGCAACTTTAGACATTGGCATGAGTCAAATACAAATAATATTGCATGATCAATTGGGTGTAAAAAAGTTGTTTTCCCGATGGATACCGCATTTGCTCTATGAAGAGCAAATAGCGGCTCGCGTTACTTGGTGCGTCAGAACTCTCGAAAGATTCCACGCAGGATCCTCAAATGCTGTATACAACATCGTATCAGGTGACGAATCCTGGATATACGCGTACGAACCCGAAACAAAAAACCAGTCACGAGTTTGGGTGTTCGAAAATGAGTTAAAGCCAACAAAAATTGTTCGTTCACGGAGTGTTGCAAAAAAAATGGTGGCCACGTTTGTCTCCAAAACCGGCCATGTTGCGACTATTCCTCTTGAGGGACAAAGAACGGTTAACGCAGAATGGTATGCTAACATTTGTTTGCCACAGGTCGTTTCTGAACTCCGTAAAGAGAACTGCAACCGCCGCATCATCCTCCATCACGACAATGCGAGTTCTCACATCGCGCACAGAACAAAAGAGTTTTTAGAGCAAGAAATCATAGAATTATTAGACCATCCGCCGTACAGCCCCGACCTAAGCCCTAATGATTTCTATACTTTCCCTAAAATAAAGAATGAATTGCGTGGTCAGAGATTTTCATCACCTGAAGAAGCTGTGGACGCCTACAAAACGGCCATTTTGCAGACCCCGACTTCCGTATTCTTTCTTCAATGATTGGTTCCATCGTATGGAAAAATACTTCGAAAAGCAATAAATACATTTTTAAATAGTAACGTTGTGTCACTTCATTGATTCCCGAAATTTTCAGTACCGCCCTCGTATTAACCGGACTAAAAATACGACTAAAAAAACAGATGTCCATTTTTGTTTTTTTTAAAGTAGTATCATACATACTTTTATCGAGACTCACTCAGAAACCGTAATCAAAAAATGTTATTTTTCAGTTCCGATAAATCACGTAGGCGCTGTCGTTCTACTAAAGCGTATTACAGGTAAGTATACAATGGATAATATAAAAGGCTTTTCGAAAACATTCTCATTTGAAATATTTCTGAAACATACGAAAATATATTTTCCTATGTTTCATTCCAAATAGATATTGATTGTTTATTCATAAGTATGTACCTTGTCTATTTTATTATTCAAATGTTAATCTATTATTTTGTTACATTTATTTATCAAAAGGATAAATAATAGACTGGAAAATAATAGTATAAGAATGTAAATTATTCTCATTGTTACCTGCTTTCGTTCAGAAACTATTGAAATTGTTCTGGAAAATTTTAGAGATGAAGTAGAAACGTCTAGTGAATATTCATAATATTTTATACGTATGTATGTAAATTTTTATAATATTCTGCAAAATATTTAAATTCTTTATTTAATTTTCAGGTTTTATGTTATAATGGTCATATTTGGAAAAATACGTTATTACTTAGAGGTTGGTACACACCAGCACAAAATTCCAAACTTTCTTAAAGTAGGTAAGTAAAATTGGCGATTTTATTGAAAGAAAAGTAATAATAATTAGTAATTATAATATAAGTTAATAATGATATATTATGAGGTACAAAAAAATAATATTTTTAAACATACAAATTAAACCGACTTCCAAAGTAAAAATGCACATAAAAGTATGAAATAAATCTTATTTTCTAAATAACTCCCCTTTTAACTATTTATTTATATTTCGGCAACGATTTTAATCTACTCAATCTTCATTATTTTGAAGTCCGTACTACCAGACCAAACAACGTCCTGATAAAACAATATTTTATAGAACTCACGTTTAAGTTGGCTGGTATCGCCTTAAAAATTATGAAGGTTGAATAGAGAAATACTTCAAATTTTTGCCGAATTTAAAAGGGGAATTACTTAGAAAATAAGTTTTATTTCATACTTTTTTGTGCATATTTACTTGGAAGTCGGTTTAATTTTATGTTTAAAAATATTTTTTTTATGTATATAAAAGTTTTTCCCATTTTAGTCATATATATATTTATTTATTTAACAATTTATGGCACACACAGACAATCATTACAATACGTTTAACAAAGAAAGATGACACAAAGGCACGGCTTATTTCTAAAAAGAAATTTCTTCCAGCAGCCCTACGGAGAGAAATGGGATAAAATATAGCAGTTAGGATGTGCACAACTGCAGAAAAAATAACTCATCTTTTTCATAATAAAATAAAATATAGTATCATAAACTAAATATATATATTAAAAATGATAAATCATAGCTGGTTAATATTATAAATAATAATATATTATTATACCTGATGACTTCTGTGGCTCAGTGGTTAGCGTGTTGGTGCTCAAGCCGGGGGTCGCGGGTTCGAATCCCGCCGAAGGAACAAAAAAGTTTTCTGTGTTCCTGGGTCATGGATGTGTATTAAATATGTGTAATATAATATAAATCTTAAATAAACACACCGGCATATTTAGCGGAACACAAAAAAAAGGTCCATAATTTAAAAAATATGGTTTTATTTTAAAATCTACTTACTACACTTCTTTTGTTATTTAAAGTTTCATTTGTTTTACTTAAAATGAGATCACATTAAGAACAGATTTTGCAAGTAAAGGCTATTTGTGAAAAATGGTAAATTTTTTAACTTTTCATGTAACCGGGAAAAGTGAAAATTAATATTAAAATAACAATTAATTAAATTAGAAAAATGGTGATTAATATCGAGTATTACCTCCACGTGCTCTTATTAAAGTTTCTACCCGTCTAGGCACACTGAGAATGATGTTATCGATGGTCTCCTGGGATAGTCTCCGCCATTCCTCAACTACGGCGATTCGCAGTTCACCCACGTTGGCAGGAGCTGGAATTCTGGACTTAACTTTTCTTTTCAGCAAGTCCCAAACGTGCTCTATTGGGTTTCATATCCGGTGATCTCGCCGGTCACTCCATAACAGTGATATTCATAACAGCCTCCGTGGTCTAGTGGTTTAGAGCTTGGCTCTCGACTCGGAGGTCGTGGGTTCGATTCCCGCATTGGAACAACAAAAAATCTTGTTTCCAAGTTTGGTTAGGACAATGCAGGCTGATCACCTGATTGTCTGACAAGAAAGATGATCCATGCGTCGGATGGGCATGTAAAAAGTCGGACCTGCGCCTGATATCTCACCAGTCGTGTCAGTTATTCGTCCCACTGGGTTACGAGAGTAAAGGAAGAGAGAGTGCTCTTGTGTACTGCGCACACACTTGGGCACTATAAAATAACTCCTGCTTAGCTGGCCTGGTTTCAATTAAACCGGCCACCGTCACTGAAATCAGTGTGGGGAGCTATTATTCATATCATTAAGATAAGCTTGAGTTACCCGAGCGGTATGTGGCCGAGCATTATCCTGCATAAAAACAAAATCGTCACCGATATATGGGGCAAACGGTACGACATTTTCTTCTAAAACTTCTCTGATATAGCGGTCTGCAGTCAGACTCCCTCTGTCAATCACTACCTGTAGTCACTAAGTCTGTGAGAGCTCCCAAACAAATGTCCGCCCAAACCATTATTGATCCACCACCGTATGCAACTGTAGTTTCAAAATTTGTCTGAATGTATCGTTCTCCTTTGCGTCTGTATAATCTTTGCCTGCCGTCAATTTGATTTAATAGAATTCTGCACTCATCACTAAACAATACCTCACTCCATTGGTCCGCGTTTCAAAGTCGATGTTCCTGAGCAAAAGTTAACCTGTTTCTACGATGATTTACCTCGAGCCTTGGAGCCTTGGCGGGCACAAACGAACCCAAACCAGCTTCTTCGAACCTTCTTCGTACCGTGCGCTCACTTACGGTTACACCCCGCACTGCTTCTAACTCATGTAGGGCTTGGACGGCCGTCAAACGGGGGTTCCTACGTACACGAAGCCGAATGAAACGATCATCCCTACTCGAAGTGCGTCTTTTTCTGCCTTGTCCTGCTCTTCTCACATAAGTACCGGTCTCTCTGAACCGTTGGATACTGCGATGGATCGTTGAAACTGGTCGACGAAGATCTCTGGATATCACTGTAGGTTTGACCATTTCTTCGCATTTCGAGTGCCCTGGCAATCTCCGTTGGGGCTAAGTCAGGCATAATTCAGTCCTCAACTCCAAAAAGATACGCGATAAAAAAAAAAACTAACAACAGTATTTCAATGAAATTTTAAATCAAACTCAGAAGGAAGAAATACTCGAAGTTCGCTCCAGATAAGGTGTATTTGAATTAAATTAAAACAATTGCATAAAATGTGATGTTCAGTTGTTTTCTTAATTTGAAAATATTTCTTTTTAAATTAAATGACGTATAAACCAGCCAGCAACCTTATATGATACTGATATCAAACCTTTATTTTATGTTCCGCAAAATATGCCGGTGTGTGTATATATATAGTAGAAAAAGTATTAAATATATTTCCCTTGTCTGGTACCCGTAACACAAGTTCTTCGAGAACTTACCACGGGACCAGATTGACGCGGTGTGAAGCGTCCATAGATATTATTATTATACCTACGTATAATATATAAATACTATCCCCCTTACTAATAAAAATATTTACACAATGGATAACTTAAACAACGTTGCTGTCCTTGTCTGATGCGTTGGAAAAGTCACTTAACAGACAAAGACAGCAACGTTGTTTAAGTTATCCGTTGTGTTAATCTTTTTATTAGTAAGGGGGATTATGTATATATAATAACGGTATCTAATATGGATTCAGATTTAAGGTAATGCTCTTATTATTATATTTTTACTAACACATTTTAAGAAAGTTTAAAATAATGGTTTGAATGTATAATTGAATACAAGTATTGTATATAAGATAATGATGCTGAACTGCAAGCATAATATGCTTGCAGTTCAGTTCTTTAAGCAACGCCAAAATCCCAAAACATGTATCTATAAGGAGTCAGAAGTTCTGTTCAGTACTTTTGGATCCAGGGTATACCTTGGCGCAAAATCTTACTTTTTAGTAGCATATGCTTGGGTTACACCTGAAAAAGTCTCATGGATCCCATCATCAGCACTTTGGTGACAACGGGACCAACTTCGGATTATACTCTTTACACCAAAAAAATAATTTTGAAAATCGGTCCACAGACGGCGGAATTATCGCTGAACATACAAAAAAATATATAATATATTTTACAGCCGAACGTAGAACCGCCTCCTTTTTTTGGAATTCGGTTTAAAATATTGACGTAATTTTCGTTTGATGGTTAAAATAATGAAACGAAATTGGATTAAGGACAATTACATTAGGAAGAATAATAAAGTTATCTGCTAATTAATGTATTTAATATCACTCTTTAACATCAGTCAATTCGAAGCCTTTGGACGCGTCTGCTACCAGTCGGTCGTTTCTGGTATTTTCTGGATAGAACCGTCTAAAGTTCCATCCGAAACTTCTCTGTGTGCCATTCCTGATGAAACTGGGCGTGGATGGAAGGGATTCTCCCATTCTGGACAAGGATGAGTCTTCCTGGCTGATTGACTGAGTAGGGGACAAAGACAAGTTAGTAGGAGAGATTGGTTCAGAATATTTTATATCGTCTTCGAATTCTTTGAGGCGGCTGGCGCTGCAAAGTGGTGTTGCCACTTGCTCCATTGTGTCCAGATGTTCAGTGTCTATGACGTAGGCTTCTTCTTTCTTTGAATATCTGAAATTAATAATTATTTATATTAAACTACTAGCTTTTTCCCGCGGCTCCGCCTGCGTAAATACAGTTATATCCCTCGGGAACACTGTACTTATTCGGGATAAAAGCCTGTTTTAATCCAGAGCCTAAACTGCTACCACACCAAATTTCATTAAAATCCATTCTAATTTTTTGCTTCAAAGAGTAACAAACATCCATCCATCCATACATCCATACATCCTCACAAACTTTCAGTATTATAATAGTAGTAGGATGCTATGAGAAAAGGCCTTGACTACTTTAGTTTCTACGCGTTGGATGCTTTATGGTAGAGTTCAATAATCTATGATTGGCAAATTACCATTTGGCTCTTCGGATTTGTAAAAGAAGAACAATAAGTATTGATTTCTTAGGTTTACGCGAATATTGTTCATTGTTTTAAACACTTACGGATTGTGACGCGGTGCACTTTTTTTGAAAAAGAAAAGTGCACCGCGACACAATCCGTAAGTGTTTAAAACAAAGAACAATAAGTGTTGTATGATGTCAACAGATGTCAATAATGGTATTAATGGCTAGTTTCCCCTAAACGATAGTTGGAGTACGACAACCTCCGTGGTTAAGCGTGTTGGTGCTCAAGCCGAGTTATAAACGAGTTTAAATCCCGCCGAAGGAACAAAAAACTTTTTTTGTGTTCCTGGACCATAAATGTATATTAAATATGGGCATAATTTAATTCAAATCTTACATAATATAAATATGTATAGTATAAAAGTATTAAATATGGTCCCCGTAACATAAGTTCTACTTAGCACGAGACCAAATTAACGTGGTGTGAAGCGTTCAAATATATTATTATTATTGTAAAATTATTTTTTATTCCCTGTGAATAATACGAATAGTAAGTAATATCACCTCAACAACCTAAGTGTTTTTCATAGCATTCTATCAGAACCAAATTCTCAAGCAGCTAGTAGAATGATTCATTTCTTTAATTTTAATTTCTAGTTTTAGGTACTGTTAATATTATGTAGAAGGTAGAGTAATAAGAATAAGGTACGATGGGGTCGACATCGTAATTTTTTAACTTTTTGCACAAAAGTCCCTTTTGGTGAATAAAGATTAAAAAAAGTAATATCACAAATAGTGTTAAAAATTTGTATATACTAGCTTTTGCACGCGGCCGCGTCAATACAGTATTGCGCGGCCACACTGTACTTTTTGTGGATTAAAAGTGGCTTTAACTAATATACATACATACCTTTGGAGACCGGCAAGTCGCCATACATTTCCTGCCTGGTAATTAAAATACGAGTCCACAAAAAGTATTTACTGTAAGTTGTACTTTATGAGCATAGGAACAAAAAAAACAATAATATTATACATCAAATTCGGGGGATAAAAGATAATTGATTAAATATAATCTAACTTATTATTCAATATATTGCTCTAGTGGCGGATTGCGGAAAAGCGACGTCTATCAATCCATCCTTTCACATATTTTGTAATAGTTGTAGGAGTATAATACGAGGACGAGTATAATTATTTCACCACTGAATAATATGATTTTTCTACTGTGTGAACGTCTGTCATGCTATTTAATATCTACGAGTACTTACTTAATAACGTTTTTAAATCTGTATCCCCAGTTAATTTCCTTTGAGAGATATGAGGTTCTACTCTGTGTGACTGTTCCCATGCTTTTCGACGAGCCCGTCAAGCAAACCACGATTTCAAACCTACAAAAATTGAAGCTCATTAGACTCAAAGCGATCTGACTGCTAGCAGCTATATTATTATGTCATTGGTTTGTGCAGCGGTCGGCAACGCGCGACTCGAGACCTATCTGGATATTTCGTTGTGGCACGCGACTGTTTTGCTAATAAAAGTCTTATAAGTACATTTAAAAATAAAAAATAGTGTCACGGGTTATAAATTACCGTTAATGTCACAAATTACACATATCTTTTTATACACCTACCTACACAACAAACCTATACACCCAAATAAATTTACAAATTCACTACCTATACGTTATGTGAATGCAGTTTTTTTATTTTGCTTTCGTTGTTCGTTTGACATTTGTATTCAATAAATGGAAATAGTCTTTAATTTTTAATATAGTACTACTATTTTACAATAGATATGTATTACGTACAAAATTATCTTACAAGCCTTAATCTATTTTTTTTCACTATGGCGTCCAAGCCTGCCAAAAGGTTGCCGACCCCTGATTTATAGAAAAACATACAATAGAAAGTTGAAAAAAGTGCACGTCGACCTTTGAAAAAATATATTTAATTTGTGGAAAATAATCTCTGACAAACACTGCCAATGTTGCTACATTGGCAGTGTTTGTCAGAGATTATAGCAAGATAGCAAGGGAAAACGCTCTACACATATCTACGATATGATACCGGCATTAGCCAAATAATTCTTGATGGCCAGGAGCTGTACCTATAGTCCATCATGTCTTGTGCCGATAGGTCATACAGTGGACTCTCAGCGTCTACGACGTGCACGACAGTGATTGGCCAGAGAAGGAACGCCCGCGCTTCCTTCAGCTTCAGTTGATGTATATAGTTTTGCACCATTTCGCCTTCCAAAGTCCTGAAATACAATATTATGGTATTATGAAAAGAAAAAATCAAAAACATTAGCTATTACTGACGATCAAAATCAAAATTAAAAACTGCGCGATCTTTCATCAAAACATGTTCAGTTTATTTTGTGACACGGGATATCACCACGCTAACTTGTTGAGTTGTTTTACCTGATAGGCTTTAATATGTAAGCAGTGATATTGCTACCAATCATGTGCAGATTCAGAAGGTCCCATACCCTGAACTGTAGACACAATTCGCCATCGCGAAGGCATACCTGAAAATTAACAATTACTTTACTGAAAACTAAAGAACCTCAACAAAAAATAATGCCATCATTTAAAATGTAAGTTTGTAGAGGTTAATTTTAATGTCATCTATTTATTAGAAAGTGAAATTGAATCTACATTTTGAGGCTCCTGATGTTATATGCACGATCTTTAAAAGACTTTTAAAAAAAAATCCTTTTATTAAAACAATACAATACTAGTTTTACTTTACATAGACTTAGCTTATAGTCTATCTTAAATAATAAGGAGACACGATCCCTAGTAAGGAGTCAAGACTACTGTGTTATAGTGACTACTATTGTATCACGACTACTGCTTTATCACGACTACTGCGCCGTTTCTAGGCGGACAGGGTGTATTTATTAAAAAGGTATGGTTACTTGTGAGGGTGTTGTAAGTACAGTGGCATCATATGTGTGAGCACCTAGATAACAAGGAATACTATGGGACATTGTATAAGTTTTTGGAATCCATTAAATATCTAATCAATGTCTCTTGTTATAAACAATGAGTTCCTTGTTATATTCTTGGAGGAATAGATAAGTAAATATAATTATTATTAATTATTATTTATCTTATGCAATAAAAAAGTTAAGGGAAGTATACATCTTTTACACTGACTGTCCTAAAGGAGGAAAGGGTAGGGAAAGTTTAGGTTCTTCCGTTATTATCCCAAAGATTTCAAAACTCAAGATAGGCTATGACGTACATTTGACAGAAAAAAATTTCATACAATTAAAAGTTACGCCATCTTTGTTTTCACCATACTTCAAATGTAAAAATGGCCCCAAACATCTCAAAAGTGGGGCCATTTAACACTAATACACTACTTACTCACACTTAATGCCACAACATGCCTCGTCTATAATATATACTTCTATGTATTATCCAGTGAAACCGCCGATCAACACTTACAGTAGCTTTCTTACTGAAGCCAACTGAAGTCAGATGCCTGTTCGGTCGTACGAGCTTGGTGAACAACAAACTCGACAGACCACCAGACAGCGCTGTACCTGCTATTATCTGAAAGAGAGGATGAATACCTGAAGCGCAATTTATGTTATAAAAGTTTAAATTCGCAGTTGGGTGCCAGTATCAGCGAATGTGGCACTCGCAAACGCACGATTTGCTTGCGCTGACAATGAAGTCATACTGCAAATTGAACAAAAATTAATTATGTAAAGTTATAGTCAAATATCTTACTTATTTATTTATTAAAATTAGTACCAACAGCATACCTACCGCGATTTATACCACAAATAAGTACTCTTTCAATTGCATAAGTAAAGAGTGGGGTGTTTCGGTCGTCATTTATCTGTCTCTTTATTTAGGAATATGATACCTCGAACCGACTCGTTTTTAAATGTTCTCTATGTGGTTTTGTGTTTTCCTAATTAATATGTTATTATTATGACAATGTTTAAGAATTAACATTTTTACCTCTAACACCATAACTATGATCGCCTCTGGACATTCTTCATTAGGGAATCGAACTCCATAACCAATTGTCATCTGAAATTATGGTTACATAGTACCATTAACCATAAAATAATATCTTAACTAATATAAAAGTGAATCATTGTGAGGATGAATAAATAGATGTATGCATGGGATGGATATTTTTTGCTCTTTCACACAAAATTATTAAACGGATTTTGATGAAATTTAGTATGATAGTAGTTTTAGCTCTGGATTAACACATAGGCCACTTTTTATACCGAAAAAGTACAGTTTTCCCGTGGAATACTGTATTTATGCGGGCGGAGCCGCGGGCCAAAGTTTGTAATTTCGTAATAGTAATTACGTACTTGAGTCTCAACAGACATCATGAGTAATCCGGCAAAGGAGGAGGTGCCTGTGATGCAGTGGTCCTTGCCATCGCCAATGTCTTCCCTGTACGCGTTGGCCACAAGGTACCAGATAGAAGCAAACAAAAGCCAGAACAGGAAATGTGCGCAAATCATTAGCAATATGAGGAATCGCCATTTGCTGTTTATCTGTGGAAAACGGAACATGGTTGAGAGATTAGAGAATGTTTAATGTTGCAAACCAAAAATTTCCAAACATTTTGGAAACGATTCTTGAAATAATCAAAGTATTTTGAGTTATTACTTTAAGTACCTAGTATTTTCTAGTTAAATCTATGACGTTACTTATAAGAGACGATATTATGGCCGCCCCCATGATGTAATTTAGAAATTCACGATCGATTGGTATCCTAATGTGAGCAGTGAACTTCTTACTTTACAGTCTTATTATTAGTTATTTTAAGCTTACCACTGTGTTCACTATGTCTCGCATATACTTCATAGATTTAGCAGGGATATTGCTCCGAACGGGTACATTCTCTTCTCCCGACTTGTAAACTACGCGGCGGGATCGAATAGGTCTGCCATGTTGTCTCCTGTAACGTATTCCGTTAATATACTTATTCATAAGACAAGGACTTTTGGTTAACCTATTGAGGAATAAAAGAGCTGAAGGCCTCCTCTACAGCTGGTACTCATTGAAATGTTTTGCGATCTAATATTTTTTCTATTATTGTGTATGGCAAATAGACTGTGCCTATATTATTCATAAATTTGTCCCAGAAATTTTGTGTATTTTAAAGAAAATATTATCTTATCAAAGTTCGATAAATAGATAATGTTTTCGTGATAAATCTGACAATTTTTTTTACGGATTTATATCCCTAACAATGTATCATTAACCTTTTTTATAGTTTTCAGGATTATTAAAATACTCAATATATGGTTATAGCCATACTACGAGTATATAAACTCGTAGTACGGCTGTGGCTTGTTTTATTAAGTACCTAGTTTAAATAAATATAGTCATTCAAGTGCTCTACTTATTTTAATGCCTGGCGTTTTAACTGAAAGAAAAACCTGCAATAAATTTGACGCCTCGAGATAACATATTTTATCATACGTCTAATGTTTATTAATCGGTAATTAAAAAACAGTTAACATTCTTTTAATTTTCTTGTATATTATATTTTAAGCTTTTAATAAAAAAAATGTATACAATCGTTACCTTGCTTCAGACAAATTAGTTTGTACATTAAGGTTTTGTAGAATAATAAAAAATAGAACTAAACTTTAATATTACCTTGATCTGTTATGTAGGCCTTTCTTTCGTCTTTTAGTATATGGAGTCGAATTGTGAATTGATGAGGAAACATCATTGCTAATGTATGTACTTTCTATAGTCTCAATCGTATCATACAAGTCAGAAGTATGGTTGTCTGATCCCACTAGTGGGCGAGTTGATGCATCTGACATGTTCCTATTCTCCAAGTTCCTAGGCATTTCTGTATCTACATCAATCGTCATAATAATCCCATCGTCTGTTTGTTCGTCCTCACTTGAATCGCCATCTTCAGTGTTATGCTCATACAAAGTATTTGCATTAGATATGATACTGGGGAACATTATTTCTTTACCTTCAACATAAGTCTGAGAAATCCGATATTGTTTCTTCATCTCTTCGTTTGTGTATACATCGGTGTTATTGATCTTTGGTATATCGATCGACGATCTTCCCGATACATTTCCGATCGCTTCTGAATAACTCAACGATCTTTCCAATGCTCTATTTCTGCTGCCTCTCCTTTCTTGTTCATAAATATCCATTGTAACTTTTTAACTTTATTTTTTAAAATTGTTACCAGTGCACTTTATCAAAGCAACTTATAATGGATTAATATATCAATACAAGTTACAACCACTATTGTTCGTGAGGATTAAAATATAGTTTTAAACTTTACCGCCAAGTAGGTACTAAGTATCTACTCTTACTATTATATCGCTAAATTGTAAATGATTTATTTTATTCTATCTGTACTCTATAACTGTACACGAACTGTATTATTGTGTATGGAATTAACAAGTGCGTATTATAGATTTTTAAGGTAAAAATGTCGTTTCAAATATAATGTGTCGCTAGAACTAAATCTTATCTTGGCTTCGTCAAGATATCCTGCACAAGATAAGGTGTATTTGTTGATACTTTGTTTCGATCAATATTCCTGGCCTAGAATTACAGTTGACAGAGACTTCACAAATACCCGCAGATACTTAATTGCATATTTTTATGTTATCTGTTTGCATTTATCACACGTTACGTTATAATTTGTTTTTTTTTTTAAACAATCAACATTCTTTTTATTTTCTACTAGCTGTTGCCCGCGGCTCCGCCCGCGTAATTACAGTATCCCACGGGAACACTGTACTTTTTCGGGATAAAAAGTAGCCTATGTTTTAATCCAGAGCCTAAATCACTACCATGCCAAATTTAATCGAAATACGTTCAGTAGGTAGTTTTTGTGTGAAAGAGTAACAAATATCCATCCATCCTCACAAACTTTCACATTTATAATATAAGTAGGATTTAAATAATACCTGTGGTTCAGATAAATTAGTTATTTAGCCAAATATTTCAATACTCAAGATAGGCTATGACGTACATTTACCAGAACAAATCTTCATGCAATAAAAAGTTTCATTTTGGTTTTCACCATACTTCAAATGTCAAAATGGCCCCAAAAATCCTAAAAGTGGGGCCATTTAACTGGAGACGCTTTTTGCCTCAACGCCTATGTATTTAGCACCTAATTAAGAGCAAAACTATGACTTGATATATCAATCCAATTCTATTTTTTATTCTTTACTAATCATGACTATCAAGTATTGTTTACATATCATTGATGAGGTACCCAAACTGGTTAAGTACCTAAATAAAGATAAAACATAAAATATTTTGTGGCTTTTGGGAAGGAATTAAAGTACAAAAGGTTTTACTTTTATAATTTTAGATATCTGAACCTTAATTAAAATTATCTTAACAGTTTACAATATAATACTTTAAAAACGTTAACAATAGGCTAGTTTCATCTATCAAAATCAAATGATATAAATATGTTATTTATATAGTTTCTATCATAAGAAATACGAATACAACACTGATTTTGTTATATAAATATGCGATTCATTTATAATTTCGAAAATAAATCTGAAGTTTTATTATCTGTATGTCACGTGACCGAAAACGCCAGCCGCCATATTTTTCTTGTAAGTAACGTCATAAGAACATAATCAAATCGAATAAACAACGGCAAAAGTTGAAAGTTGAAAGAACACCCACACATGACATTTGTTTCTGCTCTTATGACGTCACGATAATGGTGGCTGTCGTTTTGGCGCAAACATTTATCGTTTAAATTTTAATAATGTTTTCTTTGCATAAAGAGATATTATTTCCAGGAAATAAAAATACTAATTGACTATCAATGTAGAATAGCCTATTAAAGCAATGAGTAGGTCGAGTACGATAATTTTTATTTTCTCTTGAAGGACGATGCTCTTCCTATCTGAAACGTCGACATCTTTTCGCTGAAACTTCCTGGCGACTCCGGCTGTTTATGGTTTTGAGGAAAACTAGCTCTACAAAAAATTTTAATACAATAAAGATAGATTTTACATCAGGAGGATTAGGTACTGAAGACCTCTTCGAGACTAGCAGTGGTAGTCAGACATTCTAGAAAGGATGTTTTTTTTATTCTTGTATTCAATTTTAATCACAACTTTTTCATAGAGCTCATATTATAGACTAGCTGGTGCCCGCAAGTACGTTTGTGTGGAACTATTAATGAAACGGAACCGGAAATGTAGCATAACCCAAAAATAAAAGTAGCCTACGTTACTCCTTATAACATCAGCTATCTGTGAAAGTCCTATCAAAATCGGTGTTGCCGATTCAGAGATTAGGCGGTAGGTACAAACAGACAGACGGATAAAATTTTATAATGTTTTTTTAGGTACCGTTTAGACTATCTTAATTATTTAGTGCATAGCTGGTATTTTAAATTACATATAGACACTTTAATTTTATTCATTTGTATAGAGTATTATAGACGTGTAGATTGGTATGAACACATGGTGAACACTTTGACAAAGTTCCCGTTCACATAGCAAACTGTCTTATCTGTGTTTTACCTGTGTAACTCGTAGGCGCTACACCAAGGCGTGTGTACTGATTCAATTGTATCTAGCTTCGAGTGTTCTATCACATACTTCTGTTTCATAATGTTGTATCTGAAAAAACAAAATTAAACTATGAAGATTAACATTATTATCCATCCTAGTAGGCCACAGATAATATCGCTTTAGGTTTTCACAATTTACTTTTGAAATAACCTAACAAAGAGCATGTCAGGACAATATGTCTAATGGCCCGTTTCAATATCTAGTATCTACCAATAACTATTTGTTAGTTAGCGGACTACTTGTATGGAGAGCTGCCCCTAAAATATACCTATTATTATATATATTATTTATGACGTCAAAAGTAAGATCTGTACACAATTTATAGCAATGCCAAATTTCATCAATTTATACATATTTATTATTTCGGTAATTATGAATATAAATTAATGATATTATAAGATAGAAGAGCGGAAAGACAGACAGACAGACGAACGAACAGAGTGAAAATACAAAGGTCCCTTGTACGGAACGGTATAAAGGAATCATGAAATTAAGTAATCATTTACTTAACAACAGGTGGGAATCTGTAGCCCCATACAATTTCTCGAGGCAGATACGATGTCTGGCTCTGTGTAAATGTACCCATAGATGCAGAAGCGCCTTTCAAGGTAACTGTGATTTCGAAGCTGAAATAGAAAGAAAGCAATCGTTTGATAACATGATTATTACATTATTAATACGTTATTAATACGTTAAGATAAAACTTTCAGTACAGTTTTACAAGAATTGTTCGAACGGAGGAGTATGAAATTTGGCACAGTTAAAGTTTATGTGGAGGAAGGTGTGCAGAAAACCAATATTTTTAAATAATGCTTGAAAATACAACAAATAAATAAATATAGCAACAATACCTACACACACTGCCTCAATGAACACACTCTACCGTGCGTTTGATAGAAACAATTTTAAGAGGCAAAAGAACCCTATTAAAGGTCAAATTTGAAAATTATATGAATAGTTGTAATATATTTTATGTTCAAACATGCTAAGTAGTATAGAAGACGAAAACTACCAAAAGTTATTAAATTAACAATACCTATATAGGAAAGAAGATTTAGTCATAGTCTAATATTTATATACAAAACTGTATGTAAGGTGTAAGGGAGTTGGCACTATATGATCCGGAATCCGGCGGTCCCAGAAAAATTCAGAGCACTGAAAATAGAACTCTGCGCTAATATAATAGAGTTTAAAATCACGTCGAGCTGATATATGACATTGACATTTGACTCCACACTTGTGTGTTCGATTTTCAGCTCTATTGTATTAGTGCAGAGTTCTATTTTCAATGCTCTGAATTTTCCCCGGCCTTCCGGATTCCGGAGCATATAGTCCCAGCCTAAGACCGGAGAAAATGTTTAGGGAAATTAAAAGATACATTTACTTAGTGTCCATTAGGCTTTCTGGTGTCCACTTGTACAGCGGACTGCTCTGGTCGATCAAGTGCACCAGGGTGACCGGCCACAGCAGGAACTGTCGCTGCTGCAGCGCCAAGTTACGCGCGTAGTACCGGATCAACTCGCCTTCTTTTGTCCTGGAAATGGTAAATGGCTTATAATCGAAGTCTATTTGTGGATTATTTATTATATTAGTTTATGATAGTATAATTTGTGAAGTAGTCTATAACGCTCTCGCAAAGATTAATTTCCGATGTGCAGAGTAGGATATCCTGTGTATTCCCTTTGAGTTTCAGTCCGATTATATCGCTTAAGCGTAATAATTGCCTAAGCCTAATAACTATAATTTTAATTTAAATGTTGTGACAGATATACAAACGTCAATGTGTAACAAAATTGCTCCTACCGGTATTGTAGTATAGCACGACAGTGTGTGTTAATAATATGAGGTAGTGTGAGTATTGTTGTTATTTTTATTAATTTTATGTATTTCTAAGCCAATAGGGCTACCTTGATCCTTTAGAGAATGCCAAATGAATAACTGGTGGAAGGCATCGTGTATTTAGAAAGCGTATAAAAATATCAACTTTGAATAAAAAAAAATACTTTGACTTAACAAATTAAAAAATGGCTATGGTATGTGATTTTCTAACAATTAGGCCGGGACGATAATTATGATCCAGAATCCAGCCGGTCTGGGAAAATTCAGAGCACTGAAAATAGAACTAGAAATGGAGTTAAAAATCGAAGTGTCGAGTCTCGAGCCGTATATGACATTGACATTTGACTCGACACTTGTGTGTTCGATTTTCAACTCTATTGTATTAGAGCAGAGTACTATTTTGAATGCTCCAAATTTTACCCGACCTACCGGATTCCGGACAATATAGTCCCAGCCTTAGATGATTAAATTTTTTGCCAAATGTATTTTTAAAGTATCTCAGGCAGAAGCTATGCTGTAGAAATTATTTGAGGTGGTAGGTACAACACTAACTTACTTATAGGCACAGATGTAATGTGCAGTGAACTCGGAGCTGATGATGTGATCGTAGTTGAGGTCCCACGCTCGAATCATGAGACAGAGGTGACCGTCTCGCATGCTGATCTGTTAATACAACATAATATAATTGACTACTGTTAAAACTTGTTGGCTTGATGTTTTATATCCATAGCTTCGTTATAACAATGGGCATGATCACTATACTATACACGAATAATCTATGGCAAAATTTTGCTAAAGAAGTTGATTATGCAATTTGATGCAAGTTATAATTTAAGTCTCTCGTCTCTCAAATACGTTATTTCTGAAACTATTATTCTGATATAGAAAATTATTCCTGAACCTTATTTCTAGTAATTAACTTACAATTTTATGTTACTTTTATTGAATTATAAATGAATCGTCTGGATAACATAAACTATTTCTTGGAGTTTGGACCAATCAAAGCGGGATTGACGTTTATGAGAATATTATATATAATTAAGCTATTTTAGCATTATTTTAGCCTCTTAATTTTGTGACATCTATCCCACGTATGGGATAGTAGCCTGATTCATATAAATCTCGTATAGGAGAGAATTACAACAGAATCAACTTAGTGGTAGCTGAAAAGTCTTCCAATAAACAATTGAAACAGTATACAATTCATTCGCAAAACTAGAGTTATTAAAATCGGTGCAACTATACTCCTGGGGCAACTTTCTTGGTTTTACCCTACCTATTGTACAATCAAATAACAATTTTATGTTCCTATACGAAATTACATCTCCAACTGTGGTATTCTGGCATAGCTACTGGCATAGCTACTGCATCTTATACACTTACCACAGCCTTTTTACTAAATCCAACGCCATCCCTGGATAATTTCTCTGGTCTGGTCAGCTTCGCGTAAACTACACAAGTCAGAACGCCCGATAGTCCCGTGCCTAATATGAGCTGAAATTTAAATTTAGTTTCTAAGTAGTAGCACTGATAAGTTAATTAGTTTAACATGACTTAACTCGGTATGAGCATGGCTCATCGTATCGCTATTTTTACCCGACTGCGCCAGAAGCAGGGTTATGTTTTTTGAGTGTATATATTATATTTCTTTGGCACGCTCTAGATCCTATCCTCCAGACCCACATTTGAGTTTGAGAGATATTTTAGATTCGTCTTAATCGTAAGATAATAACGCTGGGTACCTCCATCAAAATTATTTGAGGCAGTCCGGTTTTTTGTTATAGATTCAAGGGTGTTGTAAAAATTAAAAAAAAAGTAAAAACTAATAATAACACTAGTAACAAAAATAACATCAACCTGCATAATAAATAGGAATATTGATTCTGGACATTCTTCATCAATAGCCCGATCTCCGAACCCGATTGTCGTCTGAAAAATTCAATAACAAAATCGTATCCTAAGCGCCAACAAAATTAATGTATGTGCCTCTACCTACCTTTTAAATTCGTTGATAGAGAGTCAGTAAGGGTCAACCGAAATGAAACAACATGCGACATTGCGCTGCATTTTTAAGATAGCTATTCAAAATTGAACTTTATTAATTATACAAGCAGATACACGCTTAATTGTAAGAGTTCGAAAATGAAGTTGCACTGCGCTGCACAGCGCACGTGCAGTGTGTGATTGATGTCTTAAAAAACGTGTATCTTTTTCTATATTGAATAAAGTTCAATTTTCAATTAATTACCCTAACTTCATTTATAGTCAGTAAGCACTTATAGCAGATCATAGTCATCATTATTCAATTCATAGTTGCTACGTAAATCCCTTATTGAGTCTTAAATTGTCACAAAGATGAAGTAATTGAATAATCGAGTTGGACCTATGGGGCTTGGAGTAAATTAGATAATGATACATGTGACAGCTTTGATATAACCGATGAGAATATTGAATGATTACCTTTTTGTTATTATTGAAAATATCGAGTACTTAGACTGCAGAAGAATTAAGGTTTAAGCCAGGGAAAGTTCGTAGATATTTTTTGCAGAAGGATTAAGAATTAAGATCGCAAGACAATGATTTTAAAACTAAGGATGGGCTATGACGTACATTTGACACAAATAATCTTCATACAAAAAAAAGTTACGCCTTACAAGAAGTAAAATATTCTGAGTTACGCCATTTTGTTTTCAGAAGATTTTGACAATTACATGCGGCCCTTAGAGCTCTAGGATGCAGCCCAATTAAACTGCGGAAAGCAAATGTTAAGATGACAAATTCCTCGACTGCCCGGAACAACCTTGAGGAGGAGGTAGGGTTTATGTGTGGACACTTTTTGCCTCGACATATCTTTAAAAAATAATTATGTAAATAAATGAAAGAACATGATAAATAATGATTTAAAAAATAGTTCCTTCATATTGATATGTAATAACAAAAAAAAATTGTGTAGCTTTATATATTTTATATCTTTCATCAATAACAAAACAAAATAATAACAATAATTGGAAAAAAAATCTCCTGATGGCTTTATTTACATGATTAATTTTTAATGACTTTGATGGGTAGTAAAAAAGTAAAATCAAAATTTTTGAATTTTCCAACGGGGATCTTTTCTAACACCATTTAAGATTAAGCTCCAAAAAGTAAAAAAAATCTTGATTTCTAGTTTTGTAATAATCAACGTTATGTTAACTTTCAATTGGTGAAAATCAACTAATTAACAAAAGCATAATTCATTAAAAAATTGGGATAAAAATGTTTTGTTGACGGATTATTGTTTATGTCTATATATTACCCAATTTTATTTATTCCTTAATATTAAATTAGTCAATTAAAATATATTTTTTTGTTCATGTGCCTGATTCGAGCGATGCGCGCGACAGCCGAACCACGCGTTTTTACCCTTATTTTCGCCGCAAAATTAAAATTATAAACATTGTCGGTACAGTTCCGGGAGATAGAAGTTTTTTTTAGGATTTTTTTCTTTATAAGGATCTTTTTTAAAATTTCGATTATCTTAAATAGTTTTTGAAATATTTCCATAAACCAAACCATTTTTTTACGTTATTTTTTATAACTTTTGTATTTTTAATCAGCCCCTTTTGTAATTTTGATAGTTTGTTTAAATTACCATTCCGAATCGAGTGAGACTAAAATCATCATTTTCGGTGGTTCAGGTTAGGTTTTTGACGAAATGGCACTTGTGAATCAGACTATATAGGTCTATGTTGAAAAAGTCCCAATGGTTGTAATCTTGTAAAAATATTAAGACGAATTTGCTGTTGGTGAACCTATGGGTATCCTATCCTACGAGCAACATTAGGTTAAACTCACAGAATAAGTATATACGTAAAATTGATACTTGTCACCAACTTGTAATGGAAATAGTACTCGTATTATCGAAAAATCTATAACCATGTTTCTCTATATTTATGTATAGAAAATTTTGAATTTCATTAAATTGTTTTGTTGGATTGAAGTCAAACTTCTGAATGATTCTGTACCTGAGCCTCAACGGACGCTAAGAATATGGTGACGAAATCCTTCCCGCCGGTGATGCAGCTGCGCACCGGCGGCTCCGGCTCGAAGTCGTAGTGCGCCAGAGCTGTGATGTACCAGAACACCGCGAAAACCAGCCAGATCGCGAAGTGCATCACCACCGTGCCAATCACGATCCAGCGCCAGCGAAGGTTGATCTTGGACAAATTGTAGATAAAGTTAATGAAAAATATGTGCCGGAGAGACTTTGGTTCCAACTTCCAAGTCGTAGTGCGCCAGAGCTGTGATGTACCAGAACATCGCGAACACCAGCCATATCGCGAAGTGCATTGTGCCGATCACGATCCAGCGCCAGCGGAGATTGAACTAGTAATAACAAATCATATAACACCCTTATTAATTAAAATGTTAAATCAAGTGATGTTTCAAATTTATTAGGTAAATTAAAAATATCTGACGAAATCAGGAAAATTGGGTACCTAGTTTATTAAATACCTCCCCCCACACCGATTTCGGTGACGGTAGCCGGTATCATTGAAACCATAGGCCAGTTACGCAGGAGTAATTTTATCGTGCCCAAGCGTGTGCGCAGTACACAAGAGCACTGTCTCTTCCTTTACTCTCATAACTCAGTGGGAGTTGAGACTGATAACCGACACTACTGGCGAGAGATGAACAAAAGGGAATATATTATGTATAGTAGCTATCCCGACATACGTTGTTGTCTTAACTATGAACTGGAATAAATTAAAAATACCTACATACACCTACAGTTTCTACATCAACAACTGACCTACAACCTACATCTACAACTAGCTACACCCACACCTAGATACATCAAACTACACTCATTACCTACACACTTACACCATGAAAAATAGTTTACAACCTATTCTCATATGTATATTCGTTTAAAATAATAAAAATTATTTTGCACGAAATCGGACAGGAACTTTTGGAGCAATTTGAAAAAACCCTCCTAAGACCATGTCCTGACTCGTGACCTCCTCTGGGATAGGTTGTTTTATATTTCATTCGCTTTTTCCTTTCAAGGTTTCAGGCACATATTAACTAATAGCAAGCATTACGAATTTAAGGAGGCAATATTAAATCTCCTCTTACCAGAGTGTGAAAAGTGTCATTCAGTAGCCGAATCTTCTCGAAAGGAACATTGGATATTAGTGCTACATTTTCAGATCCGTTTTTTGAAACGAGACGTTTTGGGAAGTCGGACGCTTTATGTCGTAAAGGAGGTTCATTCCTGGAACTAAATACGATTGTAATGAACTAGATGACACTTAATAATAATTAGAATAATGTAGTTTTAACCTGAATATAATTTTAATAATAATCAGTTCACACGCTATAGCTATTTAAAATTAAACTTTATTCACTTCACAAAAATATACAGGTTTCATATAATGTCAGTCATACACTGCATATGCGCAGTGCAATTTGACATTTGAACGCTTACAATCTTCTTGTGTAGTAAGTGAAGTTCAATTTTGAAAAGCTTTCTTTAAAATGCAGCGCCACGTCACGCATCGTTTAGTTTCGTTTTAAATTGGACCTTACATAAAGATGCTAGGGCCTAATAAACCTTCGTTAAATTAATTGAAATGAGAAGACCATAATATATAAGGTCTAAAATCAATTACGGATATTTAGGGCTTATGTGACGACGTTAAGGCGGATAAATAATTGTCCTACTCGATAAAAATATTATTTCTTTAAATGGGTGAGTTTGCGTTTAGCGGAGATTATTTTCGGAAACGTTGTATACCGCCCATCTTCAAGCTGATTAAATATTATTAAGACCGTAGCTTAGGGGCACTGCCAGTAATTATGCAATAGATTAATTGTCATGTATTGCTTACAATGTGCAGTTTTAGCCCAGTTATTAAAGTGGATTGATCGTGACTGACAGGAATGCACTCAAGAACCACATATTGTAATGGTTTTATGTAACTGACATCATTTAAAAACAATGATTCGTTATTCATAACATGCTAATTCTTTAGTTTTGAAATATATCATCTGAATCCTTGATTTTGTATTGAAATGTGGTTTGGATGTATGATATAAATTGTGATAAAAACTCTCCTTTTTATAAAAAAAAAAATCTAAAACCTAGAATCTACATGTTGAATTCTAGATAATACGTCCACTTAAAATATACGAATAGTAAAACTAAAATAAAGTACAGATTGGTACTTACTTTCGTTTTGTTTTAGATTTTGTTCGTACTTTTCTAGGTGGTAAATCGATAATCTTGTCATAATTTTTTACATCGATACTGGTGTCACTTTTAGTTATAATGATTTTCGGCAGTTGTTGAGACAGTTTCCTCAGTCTTTCTGATTTCACTGTACTTGTTATGGAACACAAACTTCGATTTAATTCATCTTCAACTTTGTAGTTGGGTTTCACTTTTATATTATTATTTTTTTCGTGTACGTAATTTGATTCATTTTCTCTTCTGAATTCTTCGATCGTTTCGTATCCCGGGTCTTCGGGTTCGGAAATAAGCGAAGCTGTTTCTTCGACTTCATTGCCTTTGTAAGTTTTCAAATAATCGATACACTCATCATATAATTGACTTATGTTTTCGTATTCTGCGTCACTTACAAATATTTTGTCACCCATTTCAACGCATATTATGAAATTTTTTGCTTTAATTTTTCCAGGAAGTTCACAACTGTCTTTACATTTATGTGAGGAGATTTTCGTAATGAGCGATGTCGTTCACTATCATATTGTTATCAGCGCGTTATCAGTGCTAATTGTGTGACTGAGGAGTAAGCACTAAGCTGTGTGATCTGACGTGACCTTGTTGGGATGCTGTGGGTCATTCTACTATGTTTTACTTTATCCACTTTCCTGAGTTTTTCAGTAGTCAAATAAACAACAATAAAAATTTTTAATATTCTAAGGATTGTAAAATGAAAAATGTTTGCTGTAATCTTACCTGAGTCACATTAAGCTCTATCTTCTATAGAGGTGAGCAAACATTTATTAAAATGGAAATTAAGCGGCAGCTTATATCTTTTTTTTCGTTAATATCTTTATTCTAGAAACATACAATAACCATTGCAAACTCAATTATCCATACACAGCTAACAATTGATAACTACAAATTTGCTTTGAAATTTCTATAGCTAATAAAAAAATCTATATAAATAAAAATGCATTACCGAAATGTTTGTACGCGCATAACTTGAAAACGTCTGCACCAAATTGGGTAAATCTTTCTTTAAGGTGTTCGTTATTGTTAGGAGAAGGTTTGTATGAAAAATAAATATTTAAAAAATTAAAGCAAATTTACGGCAAAAAATATGGCGGTACGGGTATCGAGTAAATAATAAAATAAAATTTGTTTCTATGCATAAGTTACGATGTTATTTATAGAATGTCAGAAAAAGTAAATCTACTACCACACTAAACGGCAACTAAGTAGCTCGGCAGTCGCCACCTGACGCGTAAGGATGCTCACGAGAGCGATAGATTTGCTCTGTGGCCTCTCACTCCTCTGACAACCACTAAGGGCCTCCACGGTTTCTACCTACCAACCCCTATTATGAAGTATTCGTAAAGCATAGGAACTCTTTTTTACGACCTCTGCGGCTCAGTGGTTAGCGCGTTGGATGCTCACGAGAGCGATAGATTTGCTCTGTGGCCTCTCACTCCTCTGACAACCACTAAGGGCCTCCACGGTTTCTACCTACCAACCCCTATTATGAAGTATTCGTAAAGCATAGAAACTCTTTTTTACGACCTCTGCGGCTCAGTGGTTAGCGCGTTGGATGCTCACGAGAGCGATAGATTTGCTCTGTGGCCTCTCACTCCTCTGACAACCACTAAGGGCCTCCACGGTTTCTACCTACCAACCCCTATTATGAAGTATTCGTAAAGCATAGAAACTCTTTTTTACGACCTCTGCGGCTCAGTGGTTAGCGCGTTGGCGCTTTAGCCGGAGGTAGCGGGTTCTAATCCCGCTTGGGAACAAAAAGTTTTCGTGTTCCTGGGTCATGTATATTGAATATGTGTATTAGGTATATAATAAAAGTCTTAAATAATAAGTGTAATATAAGAAGTACCTATGAAATATATTTCAGTCGTCTGTTACCCATAACAGAATTACTTCTTAATTTAATTTAATTAATTTACCCGCTCTTCGAGAACTCAACGCGGGACCAGTTTGATGTGGTGTGAAAGCGTCTATAGATATTATTATTATTAAACTACCAGTAGAATGGCCCTTTGCTAATCAAGTTCACATGAATTTGGATCCAACAACCCGCTAAGTGGCTAATAATTCCCTTTTGTGTACATTGTTTCGATGTACTTAGCGTAGTTAGCGGTCTACTGCGGACGCATTAACTTAACCAAACGCTTCCTTTCATTACATTAACCTCCTTGGGTAGATGAAAATGTCTGTCTGCGAGATTAATTTTGGTGATTTGCTCGCTTCCTTAGGGCCAGTTGAAAATAGCCTGATAAATCAGAAAGTCCCTTGGGAAGAGTAGGAGGAGTTTATATTTTAAAGCTTTTTAAATTCAATTTAATCTAAATCGTTTGCAGCTACGTCGTGTGCTGAGTGCGAGTTTTGTCACTACTCGCCATGAACAAGTCAACTATGTAAAATAATTTGTATGGCATCGAATTAGTTCGATTGTTTGCCACTAGGTGCAGCGTTTTTTCATTGCCATACAAATTGTAGTTAACTTCTTAATGGCGAGTAGTGACAAAAACTCGCCCCCAGCACCGAATTAGTAACCACTGTTTGCCAGTTGCCACTAGGGGTGTTGTTTCGATGCCATACAAATTGTTCTTCACGGCGAGTGGTGACGAAAACTAGCACTTAGCACACTGATATTTGCCAGAATATTTACTAGTTATAAAGCTGACGTAAAATGATACAAGTGATCGATCGTAAAAATCAACACGTCCATTTTATTGACAAAGCAACATCGATTTTAATTTTATCAAAATGATAATTGAGATTTTACAATTAAGTTTTAAATGTTACACACATCATGCGCTGCGAAAGACTTGTAATGAACGGAGATCCCAGACCTGCCAGACTACCCTTATATTCTTACTGATAAAATGTATATCATGTATGTACCTAAAATGGCCCACGGCACAAACTAGCAGGTATATATAATACGTTCATTGTACTCACTAATGCTACAATATTATATACATTTTATCAGTAAGAATATAAGGGTAGTCTGGCGGGTCTGGGATCTCAGTCCATAACGAGTATCAATAAAATTATTTTATAGTCTGGGTAAAGCGTATTTGTAGCAGCTGCAAGAATATGACATGTGTACAATGTCATATTCTTGCAGCATCTCAAATAAAACAAGCCATATTGTCAACACAATGTAAATACCTAATATTATAACAAATTACAAAGTAAACATCTTTATAATACACGAACTATTTATCAAACACATATTATGACGTAATCATGTCTCGAAACACATAAATAAGGAAACTAAGGAAAATTGATCGTGATTACCTTATGGGCACACATCGATCAAGCGGTTAGGTCGTCTGGAATCCTAGATCTTACGAGAAAAAACTCGTATTCATACTAAATTACAGATTGTTAATACTTTTATCAAATAGCTCGGTTTACTTGTAGATCTGTAGGTATCGTGGCACATTCGGACTACGACTGAAATTATACCTATAACTAGAATAAATGTCATACATTAATTTCTGTGCTGTTTCCACTGATGGGACACTAATTATTATTGTGTCATAATAAATTTTGCAATTAGAGACACTCGCCTTCAAACACAGACACTCTGTGTATACGTACACTGAAGTCTGGGTGTACACTGTACAGTGTATAGTGTCGTAGTCTGAATGCATCCTTAAAGTCTGTGTGAGATTTTAAGTCTATCTAATCATCAAGTATCTAGTTGACATGTGACGCATTAATATCTTACTAATTTATAACTGTGTATTATCTAAAACAAATAATTGTCTTCATTAAGCAACACGTGAATAATCTTTCTAGCGTTAAAACATTTACTTTTTTTATTATATAGGTACTACACGATAACTATTATAATATACTTTATTTAAACTTTTATTATATTTCTAGAACTATCTATAGAAGTAAATAGTTTCTGCAAATTTATAATTTTGGGGCATTTTTGGCTAGTATTCTAAGGCTAGGCGCAAACAGACGACCGGCATATCGCGCGGTAAGTACTGCCGGTCGCAGCATATTTCACAGCAATTTTCACTAGCGGCTACATATTGTAGCCGCTAGTGAAAATTGTGTCTTGGAAGCTAGGAGTGGTCGTCAGTCATCCGTTTGCACAGAAGTTAACTTGCTAGGCGCTCGACGTCATACGAATACGTTTGTCGTCATTTTATAAACTAGTAACTGTATCAGTAATATTTATTATAAATGGAAGTCAACTGTTTAGTTGTAGTTTGAATTGTTTTGTATTTTATGACTTAAGAAGTTAATCAATGGAAAGTCAGCTCCAAAGTTGAAGGTTATGCTGTTATTGTTAAAGTTATTATACTAAGGCCCACTTGTGCAGATCTGGGTTAAAGTTAACCCTGGGTTTAATATCATGTTATCTATGTCGTTCTTCGTATTTATGAAAGAGAAGGCATGATATTTTAACACAGGGTTAACTTTAACTCAAATCTGCGCAAGTGGGCCTTCTATGAGCTATTTACGTGAAAGAGTTATTTTAGGAATCCATTTTCATTTACACTTGGTACTTGGTACATAGTTATTTTATATACTAATTAATACCGAATATTATATATATTGTATAGTTAAAACTCAAAGTCTGAGAAATAATAATATATAAAAATAAAAGAAGAATCTGAATCAGGCGACCAAAAATTTTGATTCTAGGTAGATGCTTGAATGAAATGTTCAAATTTGATGTTATTACATAGTTTAAGTATAATATTAATTTTGTTATAATGAATATGCTTAGTAATGTATATTATTATTTAAAACGTCACAACCATTTCAATAAACTCGAAGATAAAATTAAAATGTTATAGTAAACGATATATTATTACATTATTTGTACCCAGAAATTAGAATACCTTTATGGTGTAAAAATATAAATCCTTAAAGTGTATGAGAACAAAATATATTAATTTTAAATTTTATTTAAGCTACAAGAAACAAAAAATTAAATAAAGGGAAAATAAAAGAACACAAAATACAAAACTAAAAAACACAACGATTTATTTCCAAATTGAAAGAAATGCAACATTAATTTAAATATATAAAATATAGATTACAACAATGAATATCTAGTCTTTTCATAGTTTACCTACTTAATTATTTTACTTTATTACAATAAACATATATTTAATTTGAATTTGTTTACTCACATTTACACATTTTTTCTGTTCCTTCAAACCAATATGTGTACGTTCCGTACATGTTGGTTTTTGCGAATACTTTTTTTTGTCACAATATCAAATATTGTTTAATGATTGATCTTGCAAAAGATTATGAGTATCACTGTTGACTGTACTTATAACTTTGTAAAAATAAATAAAAAGTCTATACAACCTAAATTGATGCGGTCTATTTAATCTTTAATATTATTCTTCCCTAAACTCAAATACATCATGATTACAGTACAACCACGTTGCTAATGTCCTTCGGGAGTCATAGTTTTTTCATAATTATGTCTGTCACTTTAATAGAAAAAAGAATATTGCCAAGAGACCTTAACAAGGTGGTCGTACTGTACCTTTCGTTTCGTCATTTTTAATAACATTATTTTTCTCCTTCTTTTAAAACTTTTAATCTTTTCTTCTTTTAAACGAAAATTTATAAATGAAGATTTTCTTTGATATATGACATCACAATTTAGTTATCTAATCACGTATGGAGTACACTATACCTACTTTTGGAAAGGATCACACGCTGTACATGTCCCGGGGCTGTATCGCCTTATCCCTGAAAGTGTTACGTAATAAATTAGTACAATTCTATTATTATATAATCTACATTCGCAAGTGATTTAACCTCCACCTTCAACCCCACCTTTTAGGCCTCCAGTAAGTACTCCACAGAAACAAGCAGCCTGTGTGCTGAGTGCGAGTTATTGTCACTGCTCGCCGTGAAGAAGTTAACTACAATTTGTATGGCATCGAAATATTACTACTATGGATTGCCACTTTTATTTAACGATGAGTTGTGACAAAAACTTGCACACAGCACACTCGTCGAGCCGGCCCGACTCGCGACAAAGCATGGTTTATAAATTAGGTACAGCTTACGTAGTAACTATTTACTAATCTGTGGTACAGCACAATTAAGAACAATAAAGTTACAAGAATTCGAAAACAATAAGCGACGGCAAGACGTCGGCACTTTTTTCAATCTTTTTACTCTTTTACGGGTATGAAATATTAAAAAATGAAACTTCTATCGCGGTGATAATAAGCTTTTAAAGTATGATTGAAATCAGCATAAAAAATAAAAGCTAAAACAACAAACGAACAATAATCAGGTACCAAACAAACACAAAGAAGGAAGGTATCATAGTACCGGTAAAGTGACATCGGCTACACGTCAGTGGTGTACCTGAAATTAGGCAGGGTTTTAGTTGAGAAGCCTGATATAGTAAGGTTCAACTCAACAATGAAATATGAAATAAGTATAAAATAAATATACCTAGGTACTGCTTTCATTTACAAAAAAAGAAGATAAGATTTTGTCGTAGGTTAAGAGCGTTTTCACGTTACGCAATAACGATATCCGATATCGCGCGCGATAATGTGAGAGGCAGCTATATGCTTTATATTGAAATTTGAAACATATACCTGTCTTTGTCATTATATGACATATTGGCGAGATATCGGATATCGGACTTCACCAATGTGAAAAGGCTATATGCCGTCGGCATTAGAGCGGTTCCCGGTCCGATATGGGCTATCGTATCTCGTTATGTGAAAACACTGTAAGAATGGACAGAGCAATGTAAAGTTGTTGCAAGTAGTACCTAGTCTCTAGAAATCCACGGTGGCCTTAACGAAGGGTCGTTGTTACGAAAAATCCACTACCAATAGATTATCCTGTCGGGGTATGAAACTATTTGAGATTGTATAGTAATTTGAAATAAACCTATTCCGTCCCGGCACAACGTCTTCGTCGGAGTCGATGTCGAACATGTCATCCTGCAGAAAGTTCCTGTTCGAGTACCCGAGGTTCACTGGAATGTACACAAAAACTATTAGCTTAGGTTCTGTTACTAAAGCCCAGGATTCGCATTTCGGTTGCGTATGCGATATAGCGAAAACAGTTAAAACAAACTAGAAAAATATGGTGTTCTTCACTTAGCAATGACAATGATTTCCAATAACTTAATATTTGCGAATATTGAAGGTGGAGTATTTTGAAGTTTAATTTTCTTCAACTTATTTTGGGCTGTTTCTGTCGTTATGATTGAAGAAGTAAATACCTTTGTTCTCCTCACTGTCGGCCCACTTGTAGTCGTCCTCAGAGAAGAGCGGCGGCAGCGCCTGGTGCGGTGTGGGGAACATATCCAGCTTGCGCTTCTCGCTCACGCTGTCCGTGTCGCTGTATGGAGGCATCCTGGAAAAATGTGGTATAATCATACAGGATGGAATACTTATAGTGTACACGATGGAATACTTATTAGGTACTTAATTCATTATGGATGAGTCCATACACCTTGGCTCACATAGGGTTATTATATCCTACTAATATAATGAATGCTTACAAATACGAGGTGGATCGATATCTAAATGAAATTCGTTCCATTACAAATAATATTTGCAAACATTATTCAATTATTAAAAATAGCTCGTTTCCTTCGATAGAACGATTTAACAGCCTGCATTGGTGTTTGATAAGTGATAACAATATTTTTCAAGTCGAAATATATATGTGTCATTCAATTCTTTTATACATTAGGTATTTTATATTTATTTGGTAAAAAAGCGGATAAAAAATGAAATGAACGCTAAATACTTATTACTGTCTTACTAACCTGCTGTAATCTTCGAAGCAGCTGAACCTCCACAGCGCGAAGGCGAGCATGACCATTGAGATGACGACCCCGCCGGCGATCACCAGCCACACTAGTAGCACTCCGTGGTCGTTGGGCACTTGGAACTCCTGAAAAGAAATAAAAGGTTTTTTTACTCTGAGAAGGCCAAATCTGAGATTAATTCGTACAAAATACCCTAGTATTAGAAATTACGAAAATATGATAGCGGGTATTTTTGCAAGAAAGGACTATAAATTGTGGAATTTCAGGGAAGGTTTGAACGGTGAAAAATATTGGGAAAATTGAATTTATATACTAACTGTTCACTGTGTTTGATTGGTCACTTGCCGCCCCCGTAGGGTGGTAGTTGTAGATATAAGTTTAGGTGTAGGTGTAGGTTGTAGGTGTTGTTATCTTTTTTATTCCAGTTCATGGTTCACAGAATAATGTGTGTACTGTGTAGGGACAGCTAGTGTAAAATAAATGCTTCGGAAGTCTATTAAACTATACATAAAGCAAAATCTATTGATCTGATGATTTCGATCTCTGATTTCTACTTACGGTGATACCCAACAGTCTCAGTCTCGTCGCGAACGGATCCATTTTGGAGTACTCAAACCACATGTCGTGGAGGTCTTCCTCGTCGAGCCTCGCCCTGTCTTCCTCGTCAGTGGTAAGGGGTACTCCGAACTGGACCTCAGTACACATCTCATACTTCGGCCAGTTGTGGAAGCATAGACCCCGGCTGGTGATCTGCGTTACATCCAGTCTGAAATTCATTTATGATTTTTCTTAACTATTCATAAAAGTAGTGATGTGTCGAATCATGAAAAATGTAGATCTTAGCTTTTTTACTCAATCGATGTGAATGCGGCACATCTTATTTTATAAACTTGACTTGAAAAGACGGTAGTAGATCTATGGTTTGTGACTAATGAGTTAAATTGGTCGGATTAATCTGGTATTAACCTCACAAAAACTGAGGTTAATTATATAAAGAATAAGTCGTAGTTATATGCTTTAATGATTAATTATTAGTAGAACCCTGTTATATGTAGCTGGAAATTAAATTAACTTTTAGTTAGGTAAACATGCTGAAATGATAATTATAAGTCTTGGCTTTTAATAATAATAGCATACGGCTATAAAACCAGCAGGAAATTACATAAGTTTTTCGTTAATAGCTTTCTGTGTACAGTGGTTTATTAATATAATAAATAAATCATAATATTATAATTATAATGAAATTCTCTTTGCGGTATATCGTCTATGGAAAAGTGTTGTCTATGTAAACAAGTGTTGGGACTTAGAGAACAGTAAACATTTCACCTTGAGTTATGTAAACTGTTACACCTGCAGTCTTCACCTTATTGCAGACATATTAAAGCAAAAATGTTGCAGACGGTAATTAACTGAAAGTTCAGATTGTACGCGATAGTTACACTGTACATGCAAATCTTGTTTGGCTCATTTCCAATTGTTAAATAGAGCTAATCTTTTTAACCGACTTCCAATAAAAGGAGGCGGTTATACGTTAGGCTGTATATTTTTTTTTAACAAGCTACTATGTCACTATTAACTATTTCTCTACTCAATATTCATAATTTTAAAGTCGGTACTAGCCAACTTGAACTTGTGAGTTCTATTTTAAATATTGTTTTATCAGGATGTTGTTCGGGCTGGTACCGACTTCAAAATTATAAATATTTAGTAGAGAAATAGTTAAAATTTTATCCAAATTTAAAAAGGAAATTATTTAGAAAATAAGTTTTATTTCATACTTTTTTGTGCATTTTTTACTTTGGAAGTCGGTTTAATTTTTTGTTTAATAACAATAATAATTAATAATAATGACAATGAAAAATATTAAGTTCCAGTTCTGTTCCAGAAGGTTTTTAAAAAAAATAAAGTAAGTAACTTACATTTAATTAGAGTAAAGAAAATGTTAAAACTATTCTATTATGAAATACTTTTTATTCCGTATAAGACGTTAAAATAGTTTTGTGAGTATGTTCGTTCATAACAGAAAGGTCTTTAAAATTCTTGCTTATATTAAACAAACTGACCTTTGATAATTATGCGTGGTCGTGCTTTTGCATGTAATGAGTGGAACCCCTGTAACTCTTTAAAATTGTTTAAGGGGATTAAATATAACATTATTTTTAATACGGTTACAATCGAACCTTACGAAAGGTTAAAAATTATAATATTTTTGGGATAAACAAAATGATATATTAATCGCAATAAACATTCTAATCACAATTCTTATTCTTATGGCTCTTTAGGCGTTTATATTACTCACTCGATGTTGGCCGCGACTTCGTGCGCGCAAAACGTACATTTTTCCCGCAATAAAAAGTAGCCTATGTCCTTTCCCGTAGTCTACTCTATGTTTGTGCTAAATTTCATCAAAATTGGTCCAGTCGTTTCGGAGCCTATTCAATGCAAACAAACAAACAAACTTTTCCTCTTTATAATATTATAGTAGATAAGTCGATGTCAGTAGACTCTGAATAGTGGCTTAGATAGAAATAAATATAGCTGCACCACTTTGAATACAAAAAAAACGTATCTTTTGAAAACAAAACATCCAAAATATAAACAGGAAAGCAGAACACTGTGCTGTATTAGACAAACTACTCAGGTGAATAAAAAAATAGCGCCATAGTATGTCTCAGTCCCGATTGTTATGGGCGAAGCTTCACACTTCACGAGTTGGACTGACGCCAGGTCAAGAAATTGTATTACGTAAAAAGATAAAACTGAATATAAAAGTGTATCTTTAGCATTTCAGTTACTTATTTTTCGAATTTGACTTCATCCTACATACTATTAATTAGTTTAGTTTTCTATTTAAAATTAAATGTACTACTTAGTAAAAGGGCTTACCCAATAAGTTCGGCTTCAGTTCCTTATTCTAGCAGTTATATTATACATTCACTTTAATCGTAATATAATAGGAATTATTTTATTCTATTTGAGACGGATTCGACTATTTTGTCTACTTATCTTTTAACAGCTATAACGTTTAAATTTTTTGCACATACTACAACAATGAAACCTTATTATTATAAGTTTTGTATATTATATATTACTTTGCTTTATATTTCCAGATTTATCTCCAGTCTTTTTCTTATATGAATTTACAATATTTTATTCTTCGATATGTTTGATTTCACTTTAACAGGCCTCTTAAGCCAAAAATTCCACATTTTCATACGAGATGAAAAATGTGAGGCTAAACCTCATACAAGCTTCTCTTCCGCAAATTTAACAGGTCGCTTTAAAACTTGTAACGTTTTGTGCTTAACACAACTATCAGTGTTAGATTTATTATTATTTTTGTTGTTTTCATTATTAATATTTATTTTTGTTTCTACAACACTATTATTGTTATTTAATTTAGGTGATTCTTTTTCATTTAAAACTGATTTTCTTTCTGAACTTTCTTGCACAGTATTGTTCGCGCAATTTTTGTTCTGTAATTGTGGATAATGGTGTAAAATTGCTGTTGTATTAAAAGTTATTTTACCATGCTTAACATATTCTATGGGCTTTTTCTCATGCGTACTCGTGCTAGGAACACCTCTTTTTGTATCGTCACTTGAGGACCTTAATCTTATATTTTTGACAGGACTTTCAGCAGAATTACCATCTATAATTTCTTTTGTTTCTTCAATCAAACCTAATGCAAGCCTCTTATTACGTTTTAAATTTTCCATGTAAGCATTGTACCTGTTCATTTCTATCGTATTGTTCTTTTTTAGTGGCAACGTGTTTGGCAACTTGATTTGAGGCCTATCTTCGGCCGTGTATCACAATTGTTTTTGAGAGTTTTGTAATTTTGGGTTATCGGGATCTAATGCCGCAACGCTATCGCGCACGGCGTTTGTTAGCTATGTTTGAGACTGCACCATGGATATGCCGGTGATTTCAGTGACGATGGTCGGTGATGGGAATTTATCTTTCGTTGAATCATATATAGGAAACTCACAGCATAGCATACACTTCAGAAATCTTGGAACTTCAACATAAATCGCCGGTGGTATCGGTATAAAAGGTGACGTCGATGCTTTGTAATATAAATAATCTGGGTTATCTCTGTATTTTTCGTCGGCTGACCGTTCAAGCAACGGTATTCCTGATAAGAATAATATTATTGCTGTCGTGAATAATGGAGACAATATCGCAATATATTCGATACCTTCTATAACGTTTAGAGATATTATGAATAAGCCCCACCAGAGCACTACTTCTCCAAAGTAGTTTGGATGCCTGGAAAGTCCCCATAGACCGTCATTGCACCATTTTCCTTGATTTGCAGGTTCTTGGCGGAATGCGAATTTCTGTAAATCTGCATATGTCTCAATTAATAGTCCTATAACAAAAACACCAGCTCCGGCCGAATCTAAAGTGGTCATCGTTTTTGGAGCTTTAGGGTAGGAATGGTGAGGTGAATTTATGATTATAACAGGTAAACTGACTATGTACACCCAAAATGCTTGAAAGGTATAGAAAACAGCAAATCTTAGAGTGTTGCTCTTACGATCCTCGAATTGTTTATCCCTTCCGATGTGGTAGATTCTGTAGATAAGATACCCGGAGAGTCTGATGCCCCACAAACATACAAACGCCGTGACCATTAACTGTCTGCTGTCGTAACTTTTAAGTGTGCTGCCTCCTTGTCCGAGGAAGAATGTCAATAGAGCTATGATAATAAAATTGGCACCACCCGTAAAATCGGTAACTTTATCACTCTGCGACAGCGAGGCGATCGTAAAAAATAATATTTGCATGGCGACAGTAACGATAGCACTCACTGCAAAATTATTTTTATCTATAAATGGCTCCATATTTTTATTTACTTCACACTAGATTTTGTAAACTTTGGCATCAGGGAATACTGGCATCGATCTTTTGGCGCATTGCTGCATTTTAACACTTACGACTATCTTAATTACGTTCTCAATATTTTTAACATTTTCATTGTTAACTATCACGATTGTTTATACGAGGAAAGCACAGGAAGCAAGGCGTTTATTGTTAACTAGTTCGATAATATCGTGAAGCGTGGTGGTGTTAGCCCGTGGCGCACGAAAGCTTGCTACTAAAATAGACATGACATTCGCCCGGCGCATGTGTGATATCCACGCATGCGCTGTACTATAATTACAACTTTGTTTGGAATCTTGGTATGTTAAAGTTCAAAGCTTTGGAACTGCAACCAAATTCTTCTGTGTTGCCAGGATATATTTTTTTGGGGAAAAAATAGTTGAAGTAATTACAAAGCTATGACGGCTATTATAAATTGAGTAACAACTCTTAAAATCAAACTGGTGAAACTGTAGACCGTCTAAAGTCATACAGGTAACAGTGTAACTGACAGGTTTGCCTGCACAGGTACACCTGTCAGGTAGGCTTGAGCTGAGTAGTGTGGAAACTTGCACAGTTGTGCAACATATACACGCTCCGGTTTAGTTATAAGTACAATCCAACTATACAGGCAAACCTTTCAGGTACACCCTTACGTGTATGGCTAGCATACAAGTAGAATATAAGCTAACAATGTTGTATTTGACAGTCTTAATATAACGACATTATACCATTTAACAATTTTGTAATGTAAGAAATTACGTTAAAGGTGTTTTTATATTTTTCTAATATTGCAACGATACCTACCGTTCTTTGCAAATTGTACGCAGTTTGTTCATTTTATTTTATCGTTGGTTATCTGATAATTTTTATGAAATAATCTTACATAAAATCCATAACTTTTTCTCCTTATAAAGTTACACGATAAACTTAAATTTTTCAATAAGCACTAAATCTCTAATTTATTAAAATTTATTAATTATATTGATTAATATATCTCATGTTATTATTATTTAAAAATTTAAAGCATTTTTATTGTTCATTAAACGGCAAAACCCCGTTGTAACCATTCCTGATTATTTATCAACGAATAAACATAATGTGATTAGATTGTTTTCATTTTGCATACTTTTATTTGGCTTTGTAATTCTTTCTATTTGTTAGGCTTTTGTAGATTGTTTTTTTACTTTCGGCGCCCTCTGTGGCTCAGTGGTGAGCGCGTTGATTCGTCTCAAGCTGGAGATCGCGGGTTTGAATCCCGCCGAGGGAACAAAAAGTTTTCAATGTTCCTGAGTCATAATAAAATCTTTTTCAAAGGAGACTGGCAAATCCTGCCTGATTTTCCATCAAGAGCGACTAAGTTTCGAACATATTTGGTTTTATAGTACTTAAAAAGTTATTAATAATTATAAAAATTATATTAAAAAATATATATTTATTATACTGATATATATGAATAACTTGAATGAATGAATCTCCGATTATCAGATAATTCATGTGCAGCATATTGCGTTTCCAAAAAAACTTGTTCTTACGTAGTAACTATTTATTAATCTGTGCTAGTTCTTAATTTCATTACGTAATTGACATCACAAAGCTAATAGATGTCGGTTTTCCGCAAACCAACGAACCATAGAGCAATTTATTGAATAATAGGTGAGGTGATATTTTTATTAATTATCTTTTATCCCCTGAGTTTGATGTATAATATTAGGTCCTTACATATGAAATTGGCGTTTTGTCGTACTGGCCACTTTGATCTCAAATATTAGGTCATTACCTATAAAATTGCCGTTTTGTATCAAAAAGTTTAAACGAATTTTTTTTTCATGTATTTTTTATTTGTATTAATTGAAGTAATCACCCATGCAATCAATGCATCTTTGCCAACGCAGTGGCAGTTTATTGATGCCCTTCTTAAAGAAATCAGCTGGACGGGAGGCAACAAATTCTTCAAAGGCATTTTGTACTGCCTCTCGGGTATTGAATTTTTTTCCCGCCAAGAAGTTATCCAAATTCTGGAAAAAGTAGTAGTCTGCAGGCGCAAGGTCTGGTGAGTAGGGCGGACGACGGAGAGCTTCCAACCCCAGTTCTTGCAACTTGGAGACCGTCTGCTGTGCAGTATGAGGTCGCGCGTTGTCGTGCAGGAGCAGCGGAGACGAACGATTGACCAATGCTGGTTGGAGATGTGCCAGCTTCTCCATCATTGTGTTCAGTTCTTCACAGTACACATCTGCAGTAATGCTCACCCCGTTTGGTAAGAAGCTGTGATGAATCACACCGGCGCTAGACCACCAAACAGTGACCATCACTTTTCTAGGGGTAAGTTTTCGTTTAGGGTTAGGGTAACGTTCATTGTTTAGGTGCTGAACCAGGATCCAACCAACTTTTTGAGCGCTTGCGGTTATCAAACAGAATTCATTTTTCATCGCAGGTAACAATGCGGTTCAAAATTCCTTAATTTGTGTGTCTGTTCAACAGTGCAAGGCACGTCTCGACGCGTACTTCGCGCTGGCGATCATTGAGTTCGTGGGGCTCGTCATTGAGATCATTTGTCAAGCTTTTTTACCTTGCCAACTTGACGCAAATGGGCCAATATTGTTTCGACGCTAACGTCGAAAGCTACTGCTAATTCAGCCGTAGATTGTGTATCATCAGCTTCCACAATCGCCTTTAATTCGTTGTCGTTGTTCATTGTCGACCAAAGTCTTCGGACGACCGCGAGGTTCATTTTTCAGGTCGAAATTTGGAACGGAAGCGAGCAAACCAATAACAGGTGGTGCGTTGGTTTGTAGTGTTAGCTCCGTAAGCGTCGATGATGTTGCATGCCGCTTGTGCCGCGTTGCTGCCACGACGGTACTCATATTCCATAATTACTCGAGTTTTTAACGTATCCATGATAACGAAAAAGATTGAAATGCGATGAAAATGTAACACTAATCAATAAACAAATGACTACTTTTGGAAAAAGAATTCCATGTATTTAAAATAAAATTAATTTGAAATTAGAATTCTTAGCCAAACAAAAATTATTTTGATTTGAAATGGCCAGTACTGCAGAACGGCAATTTCATAGGTAAAGACCTATTATATCTTCTTTGGTTAGGAATTCCAATTTCAAATTTATACCGCTATTTACTCATGCATTTGTGTTTCGAAAACCGTAATTCATTTGTTTTTTCCTCTTTTGGTTTTTTCTTTGCGTCACTCCGTTTACAAAATGGAAAACTTGAAATATCGTATTATTTTCGAGTACGAGTTCTAACGTGGCACCAGTGCTGCAGAAACGGCTCAAAGGCTTAATGATGTGTATGGCTGCGGTGTCGCAAAAGAAAACACAGTGCGGTTTTGCTTCAACTCTGATGTGGCAGTCCAAAGCGCCTTTAAAGATTTTATTGATTCCTGTCCGAATGGTTTTTTTAGTAAAGGAATCAATGCAATAGCAATAGCATATAGCAATGGTATATACTTTGATTAAATATATATATTTATGTTTAAAAAATCGACTTTATGTTTCTCCTTTACAAAACGATAATTTAATATTATTGCTTTTTTTGTTCCTATGTTCATTAAGTACAATAAATATTTTTTGTGGGCACGTATTTTGTTTACCCGGCACTAAATGTGGCGACATGCCGATCTCCTTTAGACATTATTATTATTACCTTTTAGAATTTAAAAAATGTCTTTATTCGTGTCTATTAATTAATCTAAAAGACAATATTTGCTCTTTAACTATAGTATGGTATTTCCATTTTAGATCTTACCGACACGGAGATAGTCTCCGGTCAGGGGGTTATCACTTACTTATTGAATATGTTTACTAAAACATATAAAATTATCTTCATTATGAAATATAAGACGTATACTAATTAAAGCATTGCCTAAAAGTTAGTACTTTAAGTAATATAGGTTCTAGCTGTATCTTTCCTATATAATGCCGTATGATAGCAATGATTATTGAAAATTAATTTTGGCTACTATAAAAACCTATAGATTATAGTCCTTTCTTGTTATACTATCAAAAAGCGCTAAAAATAATTTCCCTTTATCGAGTCCACATATCATAAAGACGTTGGTTTTATTAAATGTACCGTCACATCGATAAAGTATGGGTAGAATTTGGTTACAAATATCGAAATTCTATGAAACGGCCCATTTGTGTCATATTTTATGACTTACGTGTTATTAACGCTGGTGTTAATATCATTGGCGTTGATGTACATGGTGGCCATGTCGGCAACAAGTTGTCGAAACTGCTCCTCGATCTTCATGAATCCATCCAAGCTGATACCGCCAAGGTTCAGGGTGATTTTCTCATCCACATACCTCACCTCAGGTTGGGGTTCTGGTTCAGGCTCATAAATGAATGGAGCAGATACTGAAATAAAACAACGGTTTTAAACCATTTTCACTATAAAATACAGCCCATTCCACATTACAAATATTGATTTATAATGTGGAACATTTATTATGCTACGGTTTACTTATGAATTCAATCAAAGAATTCGATTATTTGCGAAGTTAAAGAATTCATACTTACCCAGCATTCTAGCACTAATACTGAAGCCTCTCATATACTGCATACTAGTTTTAGCTTCGAAACGCATAAACATGCGATCTACATCAAGAAATCTGTAATTTCTTTCAGTGTTCAGGGTGTAGGTGAATAGAAGTCCATCTTGACCGGATTTATCAGCTCTACCTGTAAAATAGATTATATTTTATATTTCGCAGGTAAGTAAAAAATAACATAAGCAGGAAGTGATAACATACCTGGCTTGACAAGTAGGTAGTCTCCAACGTGACCATTGATAGCACAATCAGTGATATTAAATTCTATTCCGGTTCCAATCCCCTCAACAATCCAGTCAGTTATGCTGTTGGTTGGATAGGGATTCGGATATCCAGGGGATGTAATGATTGTAGGTTTATTAACACTCAACAAAACACGTTGGACGTTACGAGTAGATTTATCTTCAGATTCTATTCTTTTAAGGTTTTTGTCAGAAAAGTCAATCAGTAATAGGTCAACTTGAGCATTAGTTAGATTCTTGGTATCTAAAATATTTTCGTAATCTCTAGGATTCTCTTGTGAGGTATTTTCAGTTGAAGATTCTAAACTTTCTGATACAGTTTCTTGTGTTTTTGTGGGTGATTTCCACGAAATATTGGTAGAATTATTTGTTTTAGATATAGGGGGTTCTATGCCATCAGCAAGTAAATCGTCATCTTGGTAATATATCAGTTTCTCGTTTCTGAATATCGGAATAATAGAATTCTCTGGAAGGGGCTCAACTTTGTGTACATAGACGACGTCATCTGATTTTTTACTAGTATCCTCGTTATTATCAAATATTTGATCTAAATTATCATCATTTATTTCTTCATAGTCTTGTTCATCAAAATTCATATTATCTTCGTTTTCATCTCCGTCATTCTCATCATTGCCAAGTTTATTTTTGATTTCATTCAATTCAACTAAATCAGCAATCAAATCATTACTTGTACTTTTAAAGTCATTGTTGCCATCATTAAAATAAGTTTTTTGATCTAAAGTTCCTTCAGTTTCATCTATTAACACTTTTGTTTCATCTAGTATAGATTTGTAGGTTTCTGTGATATTTTTATTGATTTCGTCTTTTATAGACGAATATTCTTCAAAGTCGTTATGCGTGTCTTCTGAAAGTATATAATTTGTATCATTTAGTATTTTTTTAATCATTTCTTCACTAATTGGTTGATCGGCAACTTTTTCGTCTATTATGTCTTCATAAATTTCATCGTTAATTTCCTGCGATAATGATTTCTTATCAGGATCATTAATGCTAGATAGGTCAAAACTATCATCTCCATTGATATCACTTTGTATATCAGTTTCTAAATTATTTTCATTTTTGTTATCTTTTCCTACCGATCTATTATCTTCAACTTGGTAGTCACTTATCTGTTCTGATAAATTATTGTTTTCATTTTCACCTGATACCTCTGAATAGTAAGCTTCTGGTATGTATGGGGTATCGATCTTTGTAGTTTTTACAATATCACCTTCCTGTTCACTCAAAGAGTCAAATGGTGTATCATATTCGCTGCTCCACTCGTAGGAGTCATTGGCTGAAAAATTTGCAAAGCTCTTATAATTTTAGGCAAATCATGTTCACATAAAAATGTACAAAAATTCAATGCCTTACAAATACTGCGTAGCCACTAAAGCCACAATAATAATAATAATATTCATGACAAGTATCTATCGTTATTCGTTACCTATAGAGGTATCGTTATACGAGTCACGAGTAACTCATGTCATAACTAGTATAACGATACTAACATCAGTATATTTATAATGAGTTGTGAGCAATACAAGAATGTAACCATTGTGGATGAATTCCTAAATATTATGTAATAAAATTCGCAAAATACGTTTAAGTATATAATTTTTTTTAATAGTGTCAGCCAACTACGTAAAAATCGCTTTTATCGGTGAAAGATTGTCTGTTTCACCCCTCAACTAAACTCTTAATAAAATGTGACGCAAATATTATTACGGTAAGCAAATATACTATACATAAAAAATCAGTAACCGGGCATTAGCAATTTAAGTTAACGTAAAATTACTAGGCTACATTGTTTTATTTATAAAGTACCTAAACGGGTACTTTATCTGCAAAAAATTAAGTTCTGAAAAATATAAATAGGAGAAATAAAAATAACAAAAGAGGTATAAAAATATGTCTAGACTATGACACAAATTGTTTTGATAAGAATGCTGAATAACAAAGTCCTTTGTGGTACGATTACAACTACCCGCCTGTAGTCTGTTCAGATCCAAATTAATGTATCATTGTATTATTTTGATGGTACAGTAATAGTGCTAAATCCGGTGTAAGAAATATATACCCTCATCTGTTATTTATAAGTGATAAGAAATAAATGATAGATAATATTCACACTGACACATTGCAAATAGGTTATCTAGTTAAATTGACGCCGTCATTCCGCTGCCGAAAATGTGCATCCGCCCTTAGGGCGCAATTTAACTAGGCAACCTATTTGCAATGTCAATATTATGTATCATTTATTTCTTATCACGATTAAATAACAGATGAGGATATATATTCCTTATATCGGATCTTAGACCATAAATAAGTGTCATTTAAATTATTTTTTTTTTTTTTTTACTAATTTAAAATGTTTATTAAACTCACTAATACTACAATATGATATACATTTTATCAGTTATGATAACAAAATCAATTGTACCATAAAAGTAGGTAAGTACTAAAAAAAAAATAATAACTACTCCAAAACTTAAAATGCTACAAAAAAAAGAAATCTCCCAGGTCATCCCCACCAGGCAGAGTACCTAGAAGGCTCAAAGAGTTTCCTCGCTGGATTGCGATACTTATTCTCTGGGCCAGGTAGGTGCCGGCTCTGGGGTCTCGGGTGGCCTCAATGAGTTTTTTGGAGATTTCTCCGAAAAGTTTGTGCGCACCCAGACCCCATGTACCTAAGGTTTCAACCCCAAACGGTTCAAATATGAGATCCCCACTAAGGTTCTCATATTTGCGCCGCTTGAGGTTTTCCGCCTGATTGGCGGCCGCACCTGCAGAACTCGAGGTGCCCTGGACATGGGACGGAGCAAGTGTATCGACGCAAGTAGCGTCCCATACAAGAGCCCGTCCCACTCTCCAAGGGACCAGGGTCATACCGTCTGGTCTCTTGCCATCGTCGCGCGCCAAACCAGAGGGTTCCAGCACAGCTGGCACTCCGGCGGTGACAAGAGCCCGACGGATGAGATCGTTCAGACAGTGATGTCGGGAGATGCGGCCGGCGCTTCGTTGACAGGACAGCCCGTGGTGTCCGAGGCTGTCCACATTTGCACCACAAACACAGCGATGGGGGACGACGTGGGGGGTGCCAAGACGCAGGGAAGTAGCTAACCGGAAAGCTGTTCGATCCAGCAATGTGCCCGTATTGGGTGACGGTAATGCTTGTAGCCAAAGGCCCGACTCCCACTTCTCCGCAGCTAAGAGGCGAGCCTGCTCCACAGGACTGGAGGACGTATTAAGAAGATTATTCCGTACCAGTCTGCAGAGTGGCTCGTCCCAGAGCCTTTGGGAAAAAGTATTGTCAGGCAATTCGCTACAAGCACTAGTTACGCTCCAGGCGTCCTTGGCCTCGTCCAGAAAGGTAACTGTATTGGAGTAGGATGGGTGATGTAGTATTTTGGAGATAAGACTATGGTTCGCGTGGACTGAGGACAAGAAGGCCGGAAGCGATATGTCAGAGGGCTTTCGAACACCCAGGCCACCGAACCTAACTGAAAGCGTTGCCTGAGTCCATGCGCGGTCATCGAAATTTGTATTCAAAATAGTGGAGAGCGTTTGTCTTATGGTATCATCCAACTGTTTGAGAAGTTGAGGGAACTTCCACAGTTGACAACACCGTAAGACATATGTCAATTTAGGTACGAAAATGCAAAAACGGATTAGGGTAAAGGCCGTGACAGTTAATTTGGAGGAAATTTGTAGCATTTAAATTGGTAGCCTTATAGTATGTATGTCTTTTTGTTTACAAAAAGATTAAATTATATCAGAGTATAATGGCTATTTATAAAAAATATAAGTTTTGTGTAATATATTATTATTCCGTAATTAAAAAAAATTATGCAGAACGTAAAAATCAATAATTATACTTAATAATATGAGTTTTTTTTTATTTTATTGCTTTCTTTAATGTACATATATTTTCTTTATTTCCACAACAAATACGTAAGTAGGTAATGATTTAAATATAGACTCATAATATTATTTGTATTAATAATATTATTATTGATAATTTATAAGTAAAATATAATTAAAGTATGTAAAAAGGAAAATGTAAGGAAAATTATGAAGTGAAAAGTAATTAATATTTAATATTTTTTCTGGTCTGACATTTTCCAAAATGTCCCATAGACAAGCACATAGAACTCTTGTGGTATTGCATGAGCATATGGACGGCTGTAATAGCTTATTAACAGCCGATTCGGCCGCTCGTTTTCGGTCAAATAAAAAAAAATGCAAATTCACAATTTAAAATTAAATTAAAATTAAGTTCTAGCTGAATATCATAATGATGTCATAATAACAGCATTAAGGAACATGTTTGTAAAAAATATAATGGCAAGCCTACGAATGTTTTTATTCTGTAACTTAGCGTTTTACTTTTAGTATAAGAATATGATATATGACAATCACCTGTATTATTAAAGTTAAACGAAACGTTTATTTAAAAATATTATTATTTCGTTAATTAATCACATTAGCAACTACACAATATTATAACCTATCACTATCTAAATAGTTATTCTACTAAACAAACTAGTACGGGGTTAACCAACATCACTTTTATGTAGAAAACAGTTTGAATCATCACATCAAAACAATACTGGTGAATTCTGCTTAGTAATGTCAGAATAATCCCCGGCTTTAATTTTAGCCGCTATCTATAAAGGAGCTTAAATGTCACTCAATATTTATAACCACAAAAACTGCTCAAGCTCATACACTATAATTATATTGGAAGTTTAATCGCCGGTTCAGCAAAATAATCTTTACAGCGGTTGTTTACCTGTTATGCCTATGACAAGAAATGTGAGGAAAATCCAAATTTTTAACATGTTCACTTCATGCGCGTGCGCAATACCGTAACGCTGTCCGAACAAAACAATACTAAGTTGTGACTTGTGTATACAGATATAGTCGGTGTGATCGAATAATAAAATATTTTTCTACTAAATGTTTCGTTTTATATAGAAATTGTAAAATATATTATTATAGTATTATTATTACAGTTTACGATTTTAACCCTGATACACATTTACGTATAGCCAAGATACATTTTTCTGTAGGAAAAAAAATACATTTTTCTGTAAAAGACGAATTAATTTTATCTTAAAATGTAGAGTACATTTTAAGATAAAATTAATTCGTCTTTTTCCACATTTAAACGGAGCCGGGTCTGTCTCTTTGTTTCTTCCATTTTTTTAATGATTTTAAATATAATATGATTACAGTTTAAACTTTAAACAATAATATTATCAAGATCCGCTCACAGTTGCATAGAATGTTTCTGGTAAGTAAAAAAAATAAAACCGACTTCCAAAGTAAAAATGCACAAAAAAGATTGAAATAAAACTTATTTCCTAAATAATTCCCCTTTTAAATTCGGCTGAAATTTTAACGATTTCTCTACTCAATCTTCATAATTTTGAAGTCGGTACCAGCCCGAACAACATCCTGATAAGGCAATATTTTATAGAACTCACGTTCAAGTTGGTTGTAAGTCCAAATCACTATATTATGTGTCCATATAAATTTCGAGGAGTTCCCTTGATTCCTCATGGAGCCGATCATCAGGTCACCACTTTGGTGAAAACGGGACCAACTTGGGATTATTCATTATACCCTTTACATCAAAATAATAATTGAAATTGAAATAGAAAATCGATCCACAGACGGCGGAATTATTGTTGAACATACAAAAAAATACATACATGTTATATACAGCGTGTTTCTCTAGTCAGTGTCCAAACTTTCAGGAGTGAATGTACTCTTGAATATAAGCAACTTTTACTATGGGATCAACTTTCCTACTTAAAAAAAAATGTTTTTTCCTACAATTTCCTACAAAAGCCGCGACCCCCGGCTTGAGCACCAACACGCTCAACCACTGAGCACCACACAGCAGATATTTTTTTCCCATAGTCTCATAAGGTTGATCCCATAGTAAAAGTTGCTTATATTCAAAAGTATATTTTCTCCTGAAAGTTTGGACACTGACTGAAAAAACATCCTGTATATACAGGCAAATGTATAACCGCCTCTTTTTTTGGAAGTCGGTTAAAAAGAGAATTAACAATGTAAATTTACAGCTAGTTTCGTATTAGCTGATATTTTCTTTTATTTAGAAATGTTTTTCAAGATCCAAAAAAAAGGGTGAAAAAACGCATCTAACACGATCAGAGTTCGAATCATGTCAACAATAATCTACTAGGTATTTAGTATATAATATGCACTGGTATGCTTGATATAAGTGTAAAATTATTTTTTATATTAAAATTATTTTCAAATTATTAACAAATTTACCGAAATGGTAGAATTTTCCGACATATTATGGCAACATCGCTATTTATATCATTATATAATTCGTCATACATCAGCAGCAGAGACATGATGACGTCGCGACGACACATAACGTGATGTTCTATATAATTATTTCAGTGTTCTCAAAATATTTTTAAGGTCTGCAGTAATATTATAATGAGGCAAGTTTGTTTGTTTGCATTAAATATGATCAGAAACGGACCGATATTGATGAAATTTGTCACAAATATAGAATGGGGATGGATATAGACTACTTGCGATTTCTTATGTGCGTACGACGTCGCGCGATAGATTGAATGCCAAAATTAGCATTCGATTATCAAAAACAACTTTTAAAAGATTTTCTTATAATATTCGAAACTCCTGCGTAGAAATTAACTTTGCTAATATACACAAAAGTTATCCATAAGATGCCCGTATTATGTACAAAAGAAAACAATAATACAACAATATCAACAACAATAGCATACATAATATACAAAATTATTAAAATTTTACGCCAGTGAATGAAAACCAAAAGGAACAATAGCAAAATAATCGATTTTTTCTTGTTACAATAATTAGACAAGCTATAGTGGAGTCATTTTAATAGGTAACATTTGACGTCTATCAGTTTTATCTTCATTGTGAGGTGACCAGCTTCAAAACATCGATTAAAGTGAATGGATCGATACGGACTTGAAACATATGTGTATTTTAAAAATCATCAGGCGAATCCCTGTCCCATTATTATTTTTTCTTACGTAAAAATAATAATGGGACATGACAGGCACTGGTGTTGCCAGCAACATCCCACCTAAATTGTACCTAACATCAATGATTTTTCTATTTAGTTATTTTTTGTATTTTTATAGTTAGTTAAAATAATAATGAATATAATTATGTTTTATTATAATCACAACGTGGTTATTAATTTAATGTGATATTTCTTCACAAGTAATCATTGCATTCGATTCTACTTATCAGCTTTCGATTTTTAGAGGAACATCCCTAATGTTTAAAAAAAAAAACTGACGCAACATTGTAACGACGTTCATTTCTTTAGATCAGAAATTGTTTATTATGTTTAGAATGGTTTATTAGTGAAAGCAAATCTTAAAATTACTCGTATCGGTCATTATTACAAGAAATATGTAATCGTAATTGAAAAAAGTTAAGTAATTGTGCAGTTCTAACAAAACTAAAAAATATATTATTTTATGCCCGCCGTTACACGGTTACGTTGTTGAATTTTGATGAATTGTCAAATGTTGCCTATTAAAATGACTCCACTTTAGTGCAGTTACTAAAAAGATTTTAAAACTAAATATAGGCTATGATGTACATTTGAACAAATCTTCACACAAGAAAAAGTTACACCATCGTGGTTTTCACCATACCTCAAATGTCAGTCATCTTGATTTCACCTTACTTCAAATGTCAAAATGGCCCCGAAAACTACAAAAGTGGGGCCCATTTAAGTGGAGACAGTTTTTGCCTCAACATGCCATCTATAATATAATATACGTCTATGAGTAACATGTATATTGTGGAGGTAAAAAATAATGCCATACATTTTGTAAGTTTTCTCGCTCATCGGTCTCTACTCGTATTCTATGATCTATCGCAGTTATAATATGGTGGAGTCACGACTATTTTCTCTTAAAAATAATTTAATAATTTATTCCATTTTACCCGACTACAGCGTAGCCAAAATGAAGGGTCTCAGACCAAATAAGGAAGTGAAGGGTAATGATTTTGGCAGTACATGTTAGTATGTACGTTTGTTCCATCGTAGCACCTAAACAACTGATCCGATTTTAAACAAGATTTTGGCAGCCCATGTGTTTGTTCCATCGTAGACCGCAGCGCCTAAGCTACTTACCGGATTTGTGTCAATAGATTCGTAATAATGGCCCGGGTAACATTTTAGTTATATTTTTTGCGTAGTCAGATTATAGTTTTTAACTTTTGATTATTTGAAATAAATGTTTGCAACAATTATTTTGTTACTCAAGAAGTATAATTTTTTTGGAAACTTCCTGAATAATGTTAATAAGTAGACTGGATGGTTAAGTGATACACAAACAAAATAATATAATAATACTAGCTGTTGCCCGCGGCTCCGGCCGCGTAAATACATATCCTTCGGGAACACGGTACTTTTTCGGAATAAAAAGTATCATGTTTTAATCCAGAGCATAAACTACTACCATAGCAAATTTCATTGAATTCCGTTCAGTAGTTTTTGCCTGAAAGAGTAACAAACATCCATCCATCCATCCAACCTCACAAACTTTCAAATTTATAATAGTAGTAGCCAGTAGGGTTGTATTTAAAATAAATAGTAATCTCATAATTATAAGGGATTTACAATTTTATAAAATTAACAGCATTTGTTTTGTATGCACATTGCCCAGTTTCTATGATTGTTTTTATAGGGAACTACGGTTGGTTAGAGCAAACAAACAAAATAAATAAGGAACACAAAAGACTTTGCGACGCTCACGTAGTTTTGCTCTACCTGCAATATTACGTGAAGCGATAAGATAATTTGGTGATACTCCCGTGATAGTGATGACTAAACCGTTTTAGCGATGTTACAAATTTCGTCATAATATTGGTGATTACACCAATATGTATTGTTTTCTACATGAAAGATAAAAGAAAACTAGAAACGATTTTGTTTCTTAAAAGTGTAGAACTAGCAACGTTCCATTTATTCTGCATCCAGTTGCAAAATTAAAAAAAAAAGTTTTTTCTCATGTACAGACTAGATGTACAGACAGTATATTTAAGTTAAGCTTAAATATCACAGTTTCTTTAAGAACGACATCTTTATAAAATATATACGGAACCGAAGCAGGATATTTTGCGTGTCCTATACTATACAATTATCATAAGAGCTTACAATATTAATTATTTATAATATTATATCTAATCTCTACATGAATTTGTAGGGTTTCAACAAAGCGCCATCTGTTATGTAATTCAATAACTTGTAGATGGTGTAATAACTTGTTGAGTGCGCGTAAAGTTTAACAGATGGCATATTTACATCATCTTTATATTATACATAGATGTCGCTTTTTAAGGATTTGTCTATAATATTAATTTATATATACTCTATGATAAGCTTCATTGCCATAAATAATAACAAAATTTCATTATTCTGGGAAGTTAGGTTTTGAAATATAGGTGGTTTTAAAGGTCTATCATAATATTATCCTTAGAAGCTGAATTATATTATAATTTATTTATTATTAAATTGCCTGTTTTGATTAATTAGCTTCATTTGTTTTAATTTAATCTGCGGAAGTGTACGTGGCGCCGTCTACGGTGAGTTCGCGGGAAACGAGCTCTGTCCTCCTTCAATATCAAAGTATGACCTTAGCATTGACCTTCCCTTTAGAGGACATTCTGATACAGCGAGGCCGCGTCCTCGCTGCAAGGTTTTTCATTGGCAAAGGACGTCTCTGCAAACCTTGACTCAAACCTTGAATGAAGGTCAGTAGCGAGGCCGACTACGTATTTGCTCGAAAGATTAGTTAATTATGATTGTGTTATTGTTACGATATGTTACGTAAAAGTTACGCGTCGTGCGGAAGTGTTTCGCACATGCATACGTCAGTGATTGGCTCTAGAGTTTAGATAATCATCACTTTGAAATCAAGCCAGAGTTGCGATAACTTGTCCTTTACCTATTATATCAGAAAACCAGATAATATATATTATGTCATATGACATAGCTACGTAAAATAAATATTTGGAGTTAGAGACAAGATTATCAACATTTATGAAGAATGTAGATTTTATTTCTAAAATCTTAACTTCAACAATAACTAGGTAACATTCAGTATTCAGTAGTAATTACAGTGCTAACGTACTTTACTTAGTTTATGTTGAAAATATAATAATTTCAATTAGTTACCTATATTAAATAAAAATTGATGAGTTTACGTGCTCTAACATTAATTATCTTCGGTAGCACGGATTTTTATAGTGTTTTAAATAAGCCACTCAGCAGCGACAACGTCCCACGCCGCTTCCGGAGAAGAGGTGAACGATCATCGCTCGCCTCACGCTCAGGACGCCGCGCCACGTATCATCAACGCGGCCAATGGTGATCTCACATAGTGTGATGATCTCCTGAAGAGCTTACTATAGAAATGATCCTATGAAGTAAGGTCTTAATGATTCCGTTTTTTTTCTTTTTTCGAATGCGTTTACGCTAATGGCTTTAAGCCCCTTAGCTTAGTTGGTCTAGTGACTGCCATTTAGCAGCCGTTTTGGTGGGAATGATTCCGAGCTAAGGAGACTATTTAAACGACACACACATGTTTTCGATAGCGCGATGTAGAAATTATGCTACAATTGATAGTGACATCTATTGAAATATAATGAAACTAATTAATGTTTGATTCTACATCACAATAATGTTATCTGATGTAGAGTCAAATATAAGACATTCTTCGTAATTATACGCTCATAGAGATCAAAAATTTCTTAATAACATTAAAATAAATAAGAAGTAATGCAAAAACAATAATATTTTTTCTTGTTTTTGAAACTAACAAAGTGTCTAATAGTTATCTCTACATAATATTATAATCAAATATTATAGAAACTTTTATTTGATTTATTTGATATTTCTTAATGTATATTGTATAGCTGAGTTACTGCTGTTTGTGGGGCAAATATTGTAGGGAAAGAATAAAGATGTAATCATAGATTATACAAGATATATAATGTTATGGTCTAACATAGAGAATATCTTACTACTTACTTATTATTGTTTGTGAAATACTTCTAATTTCTTTTTATGTTATTAATAAGTTTTTTATCTGTATGAGCGTATAATTGCGAAGAATGTCTTTTATTTGACTCTACATCAGATAACATTATTGTGATGTAGAGTCAAACATTAATTAGTTTCATTATCTTTCAATAGATGTCACTATCAATTGTAGCATAATTTCTACATCGCGCTATCGAAAACAACTGCGTGTCGTATATATAGTCTGAGTTGCTCCTAAATGTTAAGACCTTACTTCATAGGATCATTTCTATAGTAAGCTCTTCACGAGATCATCACACTATGTGAGATCACCACTGGCCGCGTTGATGAGACGTGGCGCGGCGTCCTGAGCGTGAGGCGGGCGATGGTTCAACTATCATCAGCCCTCGATGATCGTTCACCTCTTCTCCGGAAGAGGCGTGGGACGTTGTCGCTGTCTGAGTGGCTTTTTAAACACATTTATATACCCATTATAATTTTATTTATAAGCAAACAATTAATTCTTAAAATTACATCATATTATGGTAGTTACAATAAACATGTGTTATAAGTTGTGTTAAACCTCGTTAAAAATTAAATAATAATAATTTAGTAGTACAAAGTTTAAATATTTAATAATTTAGTACAATAACAACATACACGTGGTATTAAAATGCGCTTCTTGTACCTACTAAGAACTTTACACGTTGGTTATACTAAAGTCAGAGAGAGAGTCTGAGAGTCAGTACTCAGCGTGTATTTTCGATGTAATCTTAAAATCCAATGGGTAAATTGAAAAATCAGATAGGATTTCTTATAAACATTTAATTAATTCATAAATAAACAAAAAACATTAAAAACAATTTATTCTTAAAATAACGACCATTCTTGTCGGTAACTTTTGGTAAAATATTTTAGGAAGCCTAAAATTGTGTACAAAAGTAAAACAAATAATAATTAGTAAACAAATAAATACAAAGACTAGAAAAAATAATTTAAAGGAAATTAAGCACGTAAAATAGTAAAATATTCCATACAGAATTTTTTATTCTGAATAAAATAAATATACACTGACGGACACATAAACTGCATCATAGTGCAAGAACACATTCAATCAAATTTTATTACGAAATATGCAAACTTTTTACATTTATTGGTATTGGAAAATAAAGGCTGGTTTTTAAACACAAAAACAAAATCAAATTTAAATATGGTACTGTCACAAAAGAAAGAAAATATTCTATGTAAGAAATCTTGTCAATTTACTAAAGATTAACTCGTTGTTACATTAATGTTGTTATTGATGGTTATTTTTTGTTTTGTTACATGTTGAATTATCGTTACTAATTGTTTAATTGCTAGTGTTTTCATTTTAAACACGTTTTTCTCTCACGAATACGGACGTATCGACCGAAAAAGCCGCACAAATTGTTGCTCTAGTGCAGCAAGGCCTAGACCAACGAACAATTGCTGCAGATTTAAATGTAAACCAGTCTACGGTTTCCCGAGCTTACAGAAGGTTTATGGAGACAGGTTCATTTAAAAGAAGATGTGGAACCGATAGAACTCGGGTGACAACGTCTCGTGATGACAGGTTTATTGTGACAACTTCCTTGCGAAATCGGTTTTTAACGTCTATAAGCATTAAAAATGAGGTCCATCAGGTACGTGACGTAGCAGTTAGTGCACGAACATAAGAAGAAGGCTAAAAGAGCGTGATATCACACCTTTCAGACCCGACCAAAACTGTCTGCAGCTCACAGGCAAGCTCGACTAAGATTTGCTCGCGAACACTTAAATTATACTGAAGAGCAATGGGATTCCGTATTATTCACTGATGACTGTAAGACTTGTTTGTATGGTGCTGATGGTCGCAGACTAGTCTACCCTAGACGAGCAGAGCGATATGCTCAAAATTGCATTGAGGAGAGGGTTCCATTTGGAGGCGGGTCTTGTATGGTTTGGGGCGGCATTTCGATGGATGCTCGAACTGAACTTGTGTTTATTGACGCAGACACACATGGCCTTGGTAACCGTGGCTTAACATCACAGCTCTATATACCGGAGTATTGGACCCTCATGTGGTACCTTTTAGAGGATTTATAGGCGAAAACATCATTCTGATGCAGGATAATGCTCGTCCGCACGCAGAGAGACAAATTGAGCAATACTTTACTCAGGTTGAGATTCGTTCTATGGATTGGAACGTAGCCCGGACCTCAATCCGATAGAACACGTGTGAGACAATTTAAAAAGAGCTGTATTTACAAGAAATCCAGTCCCAACAACGGTTGCGGAGCTCAGAGTTGCATTGTCCAAAGAATGGGACAATACTCCGCAAGATCTTTTAAAAACACTGATCAGGTCGATGCGAAACCGACCTGAATCAGTTATTAGGGCAAGAGGAGGTAATACACCTTATTAAAAACAAAAAAACTTTTTATTTTCTTAGTATTGTAAAATTTTCATAATAAAGCCCTTTTGTTCTATTCACTGTTTCATTCCAAAAAGCTGCAAAAGGAGTAATTTGATTCTTTTAGTGAGACCGTATAAAGTTGACCTATACACACATGAATTGATTTTTATATCAGATTAAGAACCTGTCTTAGCATTATCATTGAAATATATCAAAATAGTTTGCACTTTCACTAATTATATTTCATTGAAAGTTATCTTGCACTATGATGTAGTTTAATGTGTCCGCCAGTGTATATTCTTAACTTTATAATTTAGAGCGAAAGATATTCAGATAATAAAGTAAATTAAAATAGAAAGAAAAAAGATAGCTATATAATGTCAAAGACAAGATAATATCAAAATACTTCTTTGCAGAAGTTGAACCCGAATTGGTCGCATTTGACCCTCAGTATCCTGGCTAGCTGCGGGGGTCCGCAGTAGAACACCGTTACTTTGCCCTTCCTCTGCTCCTGCAGCCTCTGGAATACCTTATCCCAGTTGGGACGACCCGCGTTTGTTCTGGTCTTCAAGCCTGTGATCAGATCACGTTTCTCCTAGAATGATGAAATAGACTAACTTTACAGTAGTGTAAGTTATCCATAATTGATTAAGATTGTTCCGGATTTACAACATTAGATGTGATCTGTTCAAAATTCTCCATTTAGATTATGTATCTGTGATTTTGATAATAATGTGTAATTGTCACGATAGGTACACATTTTGTTAGATCGATCTAAAATTCATAGAAATAACTAGTAATTACAGCTTTAATTATATACCATAGAACACCTGCTTGCTTAGCATGACGACCATAGAAATGAAATTTGAAATTTGAAAATTATCAGTCATTCTTGTATAGACAAAACGTGTCTATACAAGAATGTCTGATGATATGGACATGACAGCTTCCCTTTGCCAATATGTCATTTTATATATTCTTCCGTAGAAAAAACAATAATATCTACGTTAGTTATGCTAATCGTGCTAATCTTATAGGCGCAAATCGGAATACATAACAGTAGCCCTTATAATGTAGTCATCTCATGACGTCCAGTGGCTTAGCGCTTGGCTCTCGTTTCGGAGGTCGTGGGTTCGATTCCCGCGTTGGAACAACAAAAAATGATGTTTCCAAGTTTGGTTAGGACAATGCAGGCTGATCGCCTGATTGACAAGAAAGATGATCCATGCGTCGGATGGGCATGTAAAAAGTCGGTCCTGTGCCTGATCTCTCGCCAGTCGTGTCGGCTACCCGTCCCACTAGGTTACGAGAGTAAACCGAGAGAGTGCTCTTGTGTACTGCGCACACACTTGGGCACCATAACATAACTCCTGCTAACGGCCACCGTCACCTATATTATTAAATACACCATCGAACATCCAAAACAGGTGCACCTTTTGATGCAGCAGATCCAAAGCGAGCTGCAGCCCCACCGCTCGCATGTCAGCCCGCTGCAGCGCGCTGGTGACGAACATGTGCAGTTCCAGGAATCTCTCGCCACCCCCCTCCGCCTGCTCCATCTCCAGCTGTGACAGCAGAGATACGAACCACTCGAACGAGCGCTGCTCGCGATTTATCCAGAAGAAATCCACCTGGAAATTTACGTCTCTTGTTTGAGTACGTATGGATTGTTGAAATGAGGAATAATTATGAATTTTGTCGCGAATAGTGATAACTTCTTAATAGGTATATCCATAGCAACATAATATAATATACGAGAGTTAGATGTGTGATGTGTTTTAGACCTGCTGCAGCTCTAAAATGGCCACATTAAGTAAATCGTACTATGAAATATCAACTTTTGAAGAAATTGCCCTTACGGTAGCTTCTAACGATTCCATTTTGACAGTTTTCAATAGAAATGCGTAAAATAAACACATAATAAGAATTGCTTGATTGTTAATTAAGAAAATTACATATTAGAAGATATTGTAAGAGCAACTTCTTCAAAAGTTGATGTTTTATAGTATGATTCTCTTCATTTGGTCATTTTAGACCTGCAGATATTTTTTTTTTGTAATATATAAATATATTCAAGTATGATAATAAAATAATGAAATCTATATAACCATTAACTGGTGCTCAGGTTGTTTATTGATGATTACGTACAAGAAACAATAGAATAAGGTCTTTACCTTTCTCAAACTCATATTATGATGTGGCAGCTCTTTAGTCCAGGAGTGCTCGCACTTGGGGCAGGTGGAGCGAGCGCTCCTATACCGGAACATGATGGCCTGTAGCACCGACGCGAAGGGCGTCACACCGATGCCCGCAGCGATTAGCACCGCGTGCTGCGCTCGGAACATTCTAGAAGACGCGGCACCGTATGGACCGTCTAGATATATCTGTAAAGGAATGTACCAACATCATCGTTTCTCAAGCGAAGTTGGCTACTAAAAGGGGTCGCAGTCTGTTGAAAAATAATACATACAAAATACATATAGGTACAAAAGATTCGTTTCTCGAACGGATCTTTTGTATCGAATATCGAAAAATCGTTCGAGCGTGTATAGCTGATAAAAATAGCGCGCTATGAACATACTATTATTATAATTTTATAGTGACGGGGTCGCAAGATTTTTTACTTAACTTTTTGGCTTTTTCGTGGGTCGCGACATAAAAATGGTTGAGAAACGATGACCTACATTATAGTTAGTTTACAGATACCCGTAAAATCAGTAGGTTTACTAAGTTACTGGTCTCTTAAAGGAGTTAGGATCTATGAATTAAAAGGAGTAAGATTCTATAAATTAAAAGGAGTAAGGAAAGGTATACGAATTAAATGCATAGATAAAGATTCTTTGAAATTACTAACAAACTGAATTTAGATAAATCACCTCAAGGGGCCTTCCTATAGGATAATCTGGATGTTGGTCGCTGGTAGACTCCACTATCACAGGATCCGGAGCTACTACCATTGATTCTACGTCCTTCTCTGGCGTTAGACCTTTCGATAAACGACGCTTGGCTGAAATCCGAAATTAATGTGATTAATCTTCAAGTCCGTACTTTTCGAATAATTCAAAATTTTAAAATTTGAATCCTAAAGAAGAACAGACCAGAGAACTACTTTACGACATTCGGTTTACTTAACTCTAATTAGGTACATTTACTTTTTTTCTTTGACCACATTCTGACCAATTGGCTATATTTTGATTGTTTGATTGATCGAAACGATCTGCAGAAATATTACCTATACTCAATATGCTCTCGTTGGACCGGCGACGTATATCGGGCACGGGCGGTGCGAAGTCGAGCACGGTGGGCTTGGTCCTCATGTAGCGGAAGCTCTGCGCCAGCGCGCCGTCCCCGCCGCGCGCCACCCGCCGCCCGCGCCGCGCCACCGCATCCACCAGCTCGCGCTCTGACTCCCACCGGTGACACTCGCCGAGCCTGTGGAAAAACACATAACTGTGGTAAAACCTATATTGATACTCTTGGCTCATAATTTGTTAAATACTTGAAGGCATTTATATATTTATTCTTTATTTTTTTAATGGTAGGTCTATATTAGTGGTGAGTGGATACATTTTATGCCCTATCTACTTTATATTATGCAAATAATAAAATATTAGGAACTTACGTCAGTTTACTTCCATTTTTCTTCATGTTATTTCTCATATCAGGCACTGAGCGAGATTTTTCAAGTAATCTCAATGGCGACAAAAATGCTGATCGCGCTGGTTTCGTTGGAGTTGCTGAAAAAAAAAATTATTTCAGAATTTATTGATTTACTTAATATTTAACAATAACAACAGGTATACTCTAAAAATATTTACGTGACGCCTCTATGGTTTTTTCGTCTTCCATAGTAAAAGCTGCGTTCGTAAACGATATTGGTGAGAACTCCACTGATCTCTTCTTGGCGCTAGCGATCGATCCATTCCTTTTGCTCTTATTGCTTTGGTTGGAAATGGTCTTCGCTAATTTCCTGTCAATTAGTTGTACTTCATTTTATTATTTAAACGACTGTTTACTATAATTAACAATTTATATCATAATAAACACAGTCTTATGGTTCTTGAGTGTTTACTCACGTATGTTCTTCATCATTGCCATGCAGTCGTTGTTGCTGTTCTTCGAAGTACGAATACAGCCGATTGGTCCACTCGCCAACCCCACGAATGTGCAGCCACAAGTAATCTGTAAAAGACAATGCGTCTCACACACAAGATAATATCTTAAGACACGTGAACAGTGAAGCCCAGTGTTATGAAAACTCCCAAAGCAATGAAACTGATTGAATCAGTCTGATAATTTATTCCAAAAAGAATACAATATTAACTAGTTAAGCTAGCTAAGTAGAAAAGAAAATCTGCTCTGAAATTCTCGGGATTTGTTGACAATTTTTTTTTTGGAATGGAGAAAAAGAACAAAAATTACCTTCTTGTTCCGGCGCACTGCTGATGGTGAAGGGATGCCACTCGTACACCGCGATGGCGGGTATATTGACGAACACGTAGTCTCCCGCGTGGAAGTCGAATAGTGGTGGTCTCTTGATTACCAGGTGAGTGACTAGAGACGGTAGGAGTATGCCAGATGCGATGTACGTTTTTCCTTTTTCTGATCTGCAATTGTTTATTACACCAATGGTTTATTACCTTTAGAACGTTGTTCAAAATCACTTACGGAGATTTCGGCCATATTACCTACTGCTTGTATCAAGAGGTTCGGGCTGAAAAAACATTAACATTTTTAATTATTTTTCAGCCTGAACGTGAAATATTGATAAACAATTATACTAAATAAAAGTACAGCAAGCTTTTGACGGCGCTGTTAAGGCTATTGACCTCACACAGCTGATTGTATTTATGTTATTTAGGCAAAGTCTTTAAATTACCTGTTTTTGTGAGGTTAATGACCTTAGTAGCGCCTTGTAATTTTATTTAGTATAATTATTATTTTTCGAAATGTTTATTTTTATTTTTAATCCGTTATTGGTTTTGAACAACTTTATATAATATCTAGTAATTTATATTTTCAGAGAGACATCTTGTTTGTAATAATCTCGTAAACTTTACACTACTTTACAACTATTTGTATCTTAATGAGTACTAAATAGTCATGCTTAAGCAGCATACATTATAATGTCGCATTGCTGGTGCTTTTCCAGTTTTATCCATTTTCCAAAAGTAAGATTTTGCACCAAGGTATACCCTGGATCCGAAAGTACTGAACAGAACTCCTGACTCCTTATATATACATGTTTGGGGATTTCGGCGTTGCTTAACGAACTGCAAGCATAAGCCACTATGTCAATTAAAGTAATCATCGTCATCACCACCATCATCACACCAAAAAACATGACATTATGATGATATAATAGATACTTCTCATAATATTTTACACCGACACGGATATCTTGGAACATTACTCTGCCGTTTATGGACTGATTTTCAAAATTCTTTTTTTGATGTATTGGGTATAATCCGAAATTGGTCTGGCTGTCATCAAAGCTGTAACCTGATGATGGCATCCATGAAGAATCGAGGGAACTCCTCGAAATTTATATGGACATATAAAGTGATTTTGACTTTTTCAGAAGTAGCCCCATATGCTACCAAAAAGTAAGATTCTGCACCAAGGTCCCTGGATCCAAAAGCACTGATCAGAACTGCTCAGTCTTTAAAGATACGCGTTTCGAAATTTCGTCATTGTTTAAAGACCTGCAAGCATATGCCCTTATGTAACTTACAGTAATCATCATCATTACCTTATATACAAAACCTAATGGAAGCTTGGCGCGTATTCAATTATACATTCTATCGTTTATTTTAAACCTTCTTAAAATGTGTTAATAATAATTTAACAAATATCACTGAAAAGGGAATTTATATTATTTGTAAACAAAAAATTAAACCGACTTCCAAAGTAAAAATGCACTAAAAAGTATGAAATAAAACTTATTTTCTAAATAATTCCCCTATTCGCCTTTGAAATTTGGCTGAAATTTTAACTATTTCTCTACTCAATCTTCAAAATTTTGAAGTCGGTCCCAGCCAACTTGAAAGTGAGTTCTATTTTAAATATTTTTTTTATCAGGATGTTGTTCGGGCTGGTACCGATTTTAAAATTTTGAAGATTGAGTACAGAATTGAGGAATACAATGTAGTTAAAATTTTAAAATTTTAAAGTTTAAAAGGAGAATTATTTAGAAAATAAGTTTTATTTCATACTTTTTTGTGCATTTTACTTTAGAAGTCGGTTTAATTTTTTGTTTAAAAATAATAATATAGTTTAAAATTTACCTCATCCAATTGAGCCTGACGATTCTCTCAATGATGTAAATAGTCCCAGGTCCAATAAACCACTTCCAGAAGTTCGGAGCGTGTATGATGAGGATCACGTAGAATGGGATGTACAGGAGATGCGTAAAGTAGAACACCTGAAAGTAATAAAAAATTACATTGAAAAAATTATACGGCTAACTTGGTGTTTCGGTGTAGGTATATGCGGCGTGACATATATTTAAAACTTTTGTATAATATAACAATCAACTTGTTTTGTTGGTAAAAATCACACTGGCAGAAAGTTATGACGAAATAATTGAAAAAATTTTGGAAAATTATTAATAGATTCTGCACCAAGGTCCCTGGATCCAAAAGCACTGATCAGAACTGCTCAGTTATCAGAACATCTATTAAATTATTAATATTATACGCGAAGGCTCGCGTCAACTCGTAATATAAATAATATTTTTTGTACCATTTGTAAGTATAGGTAGTTGAGCTGTATCAGCGTATCAACACACAAACTACTGTAGTTAATATTTTAAGGGGTAAATCCTTAAAGGGCCAATGTATCTATACAAAAGAATCCTAGAAAACGTTTAGAACATTTTTATTTATAAATTAAAAAAGTAGTCAAAGATCGTTTGTTTGCTAAAGCTTATTATAAAGTATGAGATTTTGTTAACGATTGCACACCTTAGGAATAAAATGTTCCCATGAAACTTGCAAGGCTGTCTCTATGTACTTGTGTAGGTACTTTTGACTTCTATTATATCGAACATAGATTAAGTTTACAATGTAAAATATATATAGCTTTTAAAATAACAATTTTCAATCTTTTTGCTAAAAGATGGCCCCGTGCTCGTTTCTTACGCCGGTCCTTCTCGACGGGTTAGGGTTGAACCGGTGGTAGCTTTTTCTGTTGATTTTCCGAAAAAAACTTTTTAAGTTCCATTTTTAAATAAAATGTTTCATTTTCAATCAGTATCGGTCGCCTATGTACCTCAAAGTACCCTCCAGCTCGTAGTTTAGGCCGACTCGCTGCGGCCAGCGCGACGAGCGCGGCCAGCAGCACGATACCGCTGGGGTTGGCGCAGCCCCCGCACAGCCCGAACAGCCCCGGCCTGGATGTGCACACCCACTCCCATGTTGTCCAGTTGCGAGCGTTTAGCACTGGGTCGTTCACTACTACGAGACCTGGAAGTCAAAAAAAAATGCGACGTTAGTACCAGAAGTACTATAGTACGTAATGTCACTATATGTGGGACCGCACTAGGCGTAACTACGTGGCAGCGGAACTAAGCGACGCGACACGGCAAAATGTTCTTTGTATGAAATTACATGAGTGATGAGATATTTAAACACACTACGCGGCAGCGGAACTACGCGATGCGGCACTCCATTGCGGTATTACTAATAGGGACGCGTCGCTCCGCTGTCACCTAGTGCAGTCTAACCATTAAACCATATAAAAAAACAAGTGAAGAAAGAGTTCTGCCAACCACAAATTGAGGCCAGTCTAAACTACATAACGCACACACATGTAATAAAACGGCTTAGCTTGTAAAGCGAACTGCCGCGGTGTGTAGTTTTTTATTCCGTAGGCACACACGCACTACATAGGTACATAAAAAACCGGCCCTAGTTTTTGAACAAAGCTCTGTGTTCACTTTTTTATTTGGTTGAGGATATATTATGAAACTATGTAAGCCGCATATTTTGATAAAACCGGATTGGTGCTATTTGCGGATAGTACCTACCTACCTATACTTATTAAAATTTCTTCGCAGGTATAACATATTCAGGTCGTTTCATTATATAAGGCTGGGACTATATGATCCGGAATCCGGTAGACTGGGGAAAATTCAGAGCATTGAAATAGAACTCTGCGCTAATTCATTATAGCTGATAATCGAACACACAAGTATCGAGTCAAATGTCAATGTGTATGTGTAAATATTATGTAGAATTGATTTTAATTAAAAACGCAAAAATAATATTTAAAGTTATTTATTGATTAATTTATGTAAACACAGTAAAACATTGACATTGACAACTTAAAAACAGAAAACAGTTTTGTACAAAGGTGCTACTTATTCCAAATTGGAATTTCTTCCAGCAGACCTGATACAGGAAACTTAGGCCCGTATTAATAAACCGTTCTCAAACTCGTTCTCAAGACCTTTCTTGGCTGAGACAGTCTCAAGTAACGATTAGCTTCTCAAGACGGTCTTTAATTCATAGTATGATCTCAAGACCGTCTCAGTTGATAACGTTATTGAGATCACTTACTCAACTTTTAAGCGTCATCTACACGACAAAGAACGAATAAAATAACGTTTCGTTTACACTTCTACAAAGAACGGATTTATTGATTATACATTCCTTCAATATTTCTTTTTTAAAATGTAATATTTAATAATATAAATACCAAAAAAAGTTTAGTCTGTTTTTTTTTATATTGAAAAAACTGATTTTCATTAATTTTTACGTATATATTAATATTTATTATTGTCTAGCATAATAATATCCATATTTTTTTAACAACTACGTAAAACGGAATGCGGATCATTGCCATTCGAAAAAAGTTCTTCTTCTTCTTATTCTTTAAAGTGGCTCCTTAGTGATTCGCCAATGTGTGACTGAGTGTTGACGAAAACTCTGCCTTATGAGTGGGTTTTATGAATAAACAAGGGCACGGTGTACAGGAGGAAATCCGTTGAATAATCTAAAACCTAGAACAGACAAATTTAGGGCCAGTACCAAAGTATGTACATAAAGTTTCAGTAAAAGGAGTATTTACAAAACACAGAACAGATTTAAGGTTAATAGGGCGAGGAATTGTAGGAGGGAGGGATCATATAATGAGGATTGTTTTTTGGGCAGCGAAAAAAAGTTCTACTGTCAAGTGTCAAATCAAGTCAATTAATATAAATCAAATAGGTAATTATTTTAGTATAAATAAATAAATGAATATATTTAAATAAAATCGAAAATATTTCTACAAATACTCGACACTTGCAGAATGGTGCAAAACCTTTGCAACCGCGATTACCAAAAAAAGAAGAATAAGTATCAATCAACATATCAATATAGCATCTTTTTTTATAACTTTATTTTGTGTTGAGTATGTAGTGTAAATTCTGAGTTTGTTTAATCATAAATATTTAGATTTTAATTTACATAATTGTAACACACCCAAAGACACCACAAATAATAATGTACTGTATCCCAATTCCCAAGCAAGCCGTTCTCAAGTCAAGGTTTGACTGTACCCACGAAACCGCGTCTCAAGTAACAGTTTGACAGCAATGACAGCGTACTTGAGTAACGAGTCTCGTTTATTAATACGTTCGCACTCATTTGATACGCCGTACCTACAGCTGTACTTAAGTATGGTCTATTAATTAAAACAACGTCTTAAGTACTTTCTTGAGAATTGTCTTAGATATAAGAACGCTTTATTAATACGGGCCTTAAAGTGAACCCAACTATAATGTGAGTGAAAGGGAAGTATGAGAGGAAGGGAGATAGATAGATAGTGAGAAGATGGCGACGATGTAAGAGGATAGGATGCGTTGTTTAAGATGTAAAATAGAAAAAAATAATAAAAGAAGATAAGAAGATGTTTCTCTTTAATTTTCCACTCCTCACGACAACTAACCAACCCCCCTCCCCCCAAAACACTATTAAAACATCACTTACTGAAGTTACACAAATGCATAATAGTGTGTATCACGCTGTACACAACTATTAGCACGCCTGTGATCTTGTGGAGGTAGACGTGGTGGTCCAAAGGCAGCACCTCCCCTAAGCCACGCGTCCGGAGCGACGTGATACAACGTCGGAGCATCAAGACCCAATGCCCACGTGCAGTTGAAGTTAAGACATTGACCTATTAAATAAAAAAATACATTCATTTAAGCAAGCCGTGGTATAAAGTAACTTTCGAACAATATAAAAATTTAAGGGCCACTTGCGCATTAAAATATTTTGCCTTCTCTATAATTAATACGAGGAACGAGAGAGATAATATGATATTTAACCCATGGTTAACTTTAACCCAGATCTGCGCAAGTGGCCCTTAGAGTTCAAAGAAAAAAGGTGACAGCTATTTTTTGTGCGGTTGGAAATTAAAACTTACCACATGCTCTTGCAAAGATGACAAAAACATTAGAGTTCCAATATTCCACTATCCTGGCGACGACAGACCGAAGTTGATAACGAAGAATAGAAACAAGTAGCTGACGAAAACATAGTTGTTTTTAAAGTAAGGTAAGGACAGTTGGTACGGCTTCATTTTAGCTAGCCTCTGAAGAAAGGATTTTGGCTTCTGTTTTGGCGGAGGTGGAACCAACCACCGATCAATACTGGAACAAAAATTTTCTTTTAAGGACGCGTTTACAAATATGACATAAATTTGCTGTTTTTTTGTGATTACACAACCAAATGAAACCAAATCCCTCAAACTAACAAATGCCACAAATAGAATACATCTGTAAGTGAATAAAAGCAATATTGAAATGTGATTTTTAGTATAGTAAAAACAATTTTCCAGAACCACTTCACCCAATATTAATAAAAAGAGGTCGTGTTTGCGATCATTTTTCTGCTCTTATGTAGCTTATTTTGTTTGTTTAAAAATATATATAGATAGCGGATATAATCAACCTTAAAATTGGCTTAAAACAATCAACAATATAAAAAATATATTTGGAAAAAACATAAAAAGTCTCCTCAAAATTTTTACCTGTTTTGCTATTATGCATGAATGTTAATGCGTGACAAAGGTTTATTTTATCTGGATTTATTGCACAAAAATTCCTAAAGAAATGTTAGTCCGTACTCGGACGCTTTCAAACAACACTTTTTGCAAACGTGTCCAAAAGATAAAAAATGTTAGAACGTTTTGTTATATTTGTATAAAGTTATAGAAAAATCAAAATAATAAAAGATTTAAATGTAACTTGTGGGCTACGAACGTTATAGAAAGGTTTTCAAGTAGTCCCTCATGCTTGTTGAGTTGGTCCTTCAGTGCCTCGTACGTGATAGCTCCCCGGCCCTCGTTGTCTGCGTCTTCGAACATCGCACCGGTCAGGTCCATTAGTTGTTCATCGCTGAACTGCATACCGTTCTCCTCCATACACGCCCGCATCACGTGTTGTAACTCACGATGTTGGATCAATCCATCACCTGAAATTGGTTTAATATCATTGATTTAAGGCGTTTACGTATACTTGTACCCCAAACAACGTTGCTGTCTTTGTCTGTCAAGTGACTTTTTCAACGTATCAGACGAAGACAGTAATGTTTATAAGTTATCCATTGTGAAAATATTTTTATTAGTAAGGGAGTTACTGTATTTATACTTTATATAATATTATACATGTGTCATGTATATACACAAACTTGGATTGTTAAAGATAAAAAAATTAACACACAATGGTTTAATAGTTCAATTTTAAGATTTCTTAAACAGTTTAAAATAGAATTAGAAGCAACAGAAGAAATGTTATTTACAATACCATCTAAATCATAAACTTTGAACAGGAACCGTATTTTGTCTTCGGGAGTCTGTCTACCGAAGCGGTGAACGGCGGCTATGAACTCCTGATGTGAGATTGTGCCAGTCATCGAAGATTTGAAAAACTCTCTCAGTGAAAAATGGCTGAAATAAGCAATTTTTTTATAATAATATGATGGTATGCAACATAATCAGCAAATGAATCAACCAAACAAAAGAAGACTTTTTGTAACAAAAAGAAAACTGTTTAGACCTTACGTTTTTAGATACGACGATTTTCTGAAACTGTTCTCTTGTTATCTCCTTTTGATCGCCAACTGTTTGCTGAAAGAGTTGTTCCAATCTGTCGATACTTGGCTTATCAATTCCCACACGCGGCCTGTAATTATTATAAAATAGTAAAGCCATGTAGCTCTCATCATATTTTAACCATACTTGATGTAATAAATAGCAGAAAAATAAATTTTCCAGTAAATTAATAATAACCTGCAACTGGAAATCGCCGAAATGAACTCCATTATGTCATCAGCTGTGACAGAACCATCACCTCCAGTGTCTACCACACGTAGCAACTTATTCGTAACCTAAAAGATAAAAATGTAAAACATGTATTTTCAACATTTCCTCTAATTTGAAGCCTAGTTTGAAGCTCTAGTTTGAAAATGTACAAAATATATTCATTACTTATTAATCAAGTAGGTATATAGTACATTTACGTGGTACATTTTACAGTTTCTTCTAGTTAATTACACGGAATTTTCAAGGTTTTACATACCACTTTGTTCTTTAGTATCAGTTGAAAGCTCTCGACTGTGATAACATTCTCTCCACATACCACATAAGCTACACTCTCAATCTGCTCCACAAAATCTTGTTGCTTTTCCTCTCTGAAACACATCACATCATTATACCATAAGGGCACTAAATAAATATATAATTAATTGCATATAATATCCAAATGATGTAAGTAAATATTTAAATTGTACCCCCTTATTAATAAAAATATTTACACCCCGGATATGCTAATCCATGTTGCTGTCTTTGTCTGTCCAGTGGATTTTCCAACGTATCAGACAAAAAGAGCTACGTGGATTAGCGTATCCGTGGTGTAAATATTTTTATTAATTAGAGGGTTAAACTTCGAGAACATGGAAATATTACCACTTTGCAGAATTTTATGCCGACAGTTTCTATCTATAAGCAAAAATTATGGTAATAAATGTTATAAAAGTAAATTTATATTAAAACTAGCTTTTGCCCGCAGCTCCACAGGCGTAAATACATAGATTGTTAAAGATAAAAAAATTAACACACAAAGGTTTAATAGTTCAATTTTCAGATTTCTTAAACAGTTTAAAATAGAAATAGAAGCAACAGAAGAAATGTTATATACAATAACATATAAATCATAAACTTTGAACAGGAACCGTATTTTGTCATCGGGAGTCTGTATATATATATATATATATATATATATATATATATATATATATATATATATATATATATATATATATATATATATATAGTTATAGTAATAGTAGTAAGATAAATAAAACGAAGAACTTACGTTAACCTCTCTTTTAGGAACTCAATCCAGTCCTCTTGCACTAGATAATCCTGTCTTTCCACGTCAAATAGAAGAAATATCCTTTCAAGAAGATCCTGAAACAACCAAAAGATTGCTAACAATAATTTGTCAAATTACTCACGACCTACCTTACCGACATAATATCTAATGTCATGAACGTACCAAACGAAAGTGTTGTCAATCGTGTCGGTACGAGTATCAGTATCGGGTGTTGTCCATTTGGTGTTCAATTAATTTATAATAAATCTTTAATAGCAATGTTAATAAACGTATATAGATAAGAAATAGTACAAAATTCCATTTGATACTTCTTTACTAGGTTATTAATCATGTTTACAATAACTGTTTACCTTTGTAAAAGTACCGACCTAATTTAGATGTTAGTACATGACGAGTACATATGTAACAATTGCAATTAAAACTTGAAACTATTTTTCACGTTTGTTTAAAACGTACAGCACTTACACAAACTTCACATTTACTTGTGCTCATTGAACAATAATAATTAGTGACGCCATTTACTATTACTACTACCCTCGTTAATGATTTTGTTATCAGTCGTAAGCTCAGACCAAATAAAAAAGTGACAATAAAAAGTCAAAAGTTAAGCGAACTTCACAGTGAGGCCGCTCTAAACTACATCGCGTCGTGTAATTACACAGTGTCACGCACACACATAAACAAAACTACGCCTAATACCTTGTAAGGCGAGCTGTAGCGGTGTGTGGTTTATTATAGTGTATGCAGTGCGTAGCTACTAGTATTCTGTACAGCTCTGCTAGTCTGAGAGTCTGTACTGTACGTATACATAAAATAGAAATAAAACAGCACCTTGGGACCAGCCAGCAATGGTGCGGGGTTCCTATAACTCCATTCCTATCGGCTTCACTTACCACTTACTCCTTGAAGACCCTCATCCAAATCATACCTACCATATATTCACAGGCTAGGGCTTCCGTATGAAGGAGAACCAGCCTTCGCCACTGCCAGCCAGTACTTTTTACTTACATTCTTTTACGTTAAAATCACCTTTTATAATTCAGTACTTTGTTTGCCGGCCATATTAGGGAAATAAATAAGTATGGCGGCCGAAACCATCATTAGTGAGCCTAACAAGGCGTCCTGTGGAGAGCAGTCTTTAGGCATTTGCCGGTTATTCCCATATAAGGCTCGCCCCTGCATACTTCTCAGTCGGTTCCCTATAAACTTTTTAGATTTATGGGTGACTGGAATATTGCTAGCAGAATAAATTTGATTTAAAATTAAAGCCTAATCCGTTTTGCATTGTGCCAAGTTTTTCATCCATATTAAAAAAAGATAAATCCTGTGTAAATTTCCAAATATTTCATCTCATACCTACCTACTTTGTGAGTCTATGAAGAATTATAACTATAAAGAACTGACTATAAAGAATTTGGTCGGAATAAGCTGTGTGGTGATCTATGTAGCTAAACAATGTGATTGATATATGTATTCATTCAATGGTGTATTCAAACAACGTAAAAGGACCTGAGGTAAAAGCATTAGCAAGCTATAGGGACCATTAGTCGAAACCTATCTAAATAGATAAACATTCGCGGACCGCCTTTTATTAAGAAATTTCGGAACGTAGTCGCACTGAATACACTACTTGATTTTCAATAAAATCAACATGCACTTTAAGTGGAAAAGACAATTCAATATCAGCTACTAACAATGTTTATTTAAAATTACTTTCGATCCTTATAATTCAAATCAAGAGAACAGGTTTTTCAAACATATTGCAAACACTTGCAGTTACTTAATAAACTAATGGACATTTAATCTAAATTAGTATCGGTTGTGTTGAAGGAATCAATCATGACTGGCAGTAGCTGACGGGCAACCATTAGGCTGATAGCTCGATAGTCGATACTATCGATAGTACGCTACGCTGCACTACTTAAACCGATGCTTTCGAAATCAACAAGATGCGCGAGCGTCGAGCTTCGGATACGTTTTGCTTAGTGACGTGAGTATGACAATGTTTTTTATTTTTTTTCTCGTAGTTAAAGTTTCATCATATTATTTGACGACCTCTGTGACTCAGCGCAATGGTGCTCAAACCGGAGGTCGCGGATTCGAAATCCGTTCCCTACAGGAAAAAAAGTTTTCTGTGTTCCAGGGTCATGGATGTGTATTATAATATATTACTTCCCGTTGTTTGGCACCTGTAACACAAGTTCTTCGAATACTTAGCACGGAACCAGATTGACGTGGTGTGAAGTGTACATATATATTATTATTATTAGATAATATTATTATTATTATATATATTAAATACCTACTTTACTATAATTATCTATATTAACATCCGAAATGCTATGTGATCTTAACATTAATGACCAAACTCTATTTAAGTCATTTATGTAAATTTGCTGTTTCAATTCGTATCGATATGAATAATATAGGTATGTAGTTCACCGCTAAAAAAAAATTTGTTGTGAACTTTCTCTTTCAGCAGCACGTTGAAGGCGAGAAGCGCAATTAGTCACGTCAGTATGTAATGCGGCTGCCGGCTTGATGTAGGTAGTTGATATGAAATGTCTCATGGAGATCTTGTTTTAATTAGAGCTGACACCGAAAAATCAAGGTGAAATTGATCAAAAAGTAATTGCACTTTCAATAAATATCTTCGGACTATGTGTATCTATATAAGGTAGTATTTTTTTCAGATATTCAGTCAGATATATTTCAGATATATTGTCTTAAATCGCCACATTAAATGTATCGTATTACGAAACATCGTCTCTTCAATAGATGATGTTTCATAGTACGATTCACGTATTGTGGCCATATTAGACATGCAGATTTCGTCGTTGTATGAATGGCAGGTGGTATGAATGAACGTGAAACCCTATTCTTTTGTGTGATGTCCGCTCTACACTTCGTCCGAGAACGGCGTGCAACATCGCGAACGGTACGCGAAAAATTATGTGCAACATTGCGCGATAATGTGCGAATTTTCTCCACATTTCGTGTTCGCGGACCTTCCGCAGTGTCGAGCGCGATTCGCGGAGGAAGTGTGTGGCTTAATATATTTTCATGCATTTTTTAAAAGCGTGGCAACGTTGGATTAATCCTCTAAAGGTAACAGAAAAGACGCCACGCTCGATTATCTAGTTTAAAACTGTCACTGTCATTAGACGTTTTCGTCGATAAAATTGATAGTCATTTCTGAATAAACAAACTTATTTTTGCACAGTCAGTCAAATTCGTGATTGGCAAGTTTCAGCCTCGTATGAGAAGTTACAAGCCATTAATCGTAGTAGTAGGTCACCACGCCTTTATTACTCAACCGCAGACAGGCCGTTGTCTAAGACAATATATATACTACGAGTATGTTATACATCTGTCAATAGCCAATTAAGAACGTACAATGTAAGATTTAAAACGTGATTTTAATCTTAGGGTAGGATTAAAGAGTATCTTACAGTGGCGTGGGCTTCCTATAACTCCATTCCTATCGGCTTCCCTTACCACTTACGTTTTGAAGACCGTCATCCAAATCCCTACCCTTATACAGGCTAGGGCTTCCCGATGAAAGAGAACTAGCCTTCGCCACTGGTATTTATAAATAAAATGGATTGCAGATTCAATGTCTCGCTGAAACTCGAGAGCGGCTGCACCGATTTGGCTAATTTTGGTCTTGAAATAATTGTGGAAAAGTTCAGGGAATGTTTCAATGGTGAGATATGTATATTTCTAAGGAAAAAAATAATTCTAAGAACGATGATTACATTTTCCCATACAAACTATTCACTGTACCTATTCAATCTGTCACTTTATGTCTTAAATATTTATATGTGCGTTCAGTTTAGCTGTTTGGTTTATTTTATAAAAATCGGCCGGCCCCAGTAGGTTGGTAGATGTGAATAGTTGTTAGTGGTAGTTGTACATGTTGGTGTAGGTAGTAAGTAGGTGTAGTTGTAGGTGTACATGTAGTTGTAGTTGTTGGTGGTAGTTGTACATGTTGGTGTAGGTAGTAAGTAGGTGTAGTTGTAGGTGTACATGTAGTTGTAGTTGTTGGTGGTAGTTGTACATGTTGGTGTAGGTAGTAAGTAGGTGTAGTTGTAGGTGTACATGTAGTTGTAGTTGTTGGTGGTAGTTGTACATGTTGGTGTAGGTAGTAAGTAGGTGTAGTTGTAGGTGTACATGTAGTTGTAGTTGTTGGTGGTAGTTGTACATGTTGGTGTAGGTAGTAAGTAGGTGTAGTTGTAGGTGTACATGTAGTTGTAGGGGTAGAAGTATGTATACGTTGTAGTTGTAGGTATACTTTACATACATAAGGAATCTTTATAGTTTCGCTCTGTCCGTCCGTCTGTCTGTCTGTCTGACCGTATGTCTGTCTATCTGTCCGCGCTTCTAGATTCTGTAATTATGAATATAAATCTGTAATTGGCATCATAAAATAATAATAAATTTATATTTGAAGGTGGCTCTCCATACTCTCCAAAGTCAACCATTTTCGAGTGATCGGGGTCCAAAGTGGTTTATAAGTTGCCCCCCCCCCACACCCCCCCCCCCCGGCTATTTAAACTATGAGATTTAGATACTTGCCATTTTCCATGCTAATAGGTAACGCTAAAAACTCTTTAAGAAAATTATTTTGAACGAAATCGGGCAGTAAGATTTGAAGGGTTGAATTTGAAGGGTTCCGTAACTATAAACGCGTAATATACTCGTATTTATTTTAAATAAATATATGACGCGTTTATAGTAACGGAACCCTAAGGAGTTGAGAGAGGGTTGTCATTAGGTTATTTATTTATTCCAGTTCATAGTTAAGACAAAACAACGTACATATGTTGGGACAGCTAGGTATAGAATAAAAGTAATAACTGAACACCACCAGCCTACCTACGCAGTAGGTATCTTGTAGGTAGATATCGATGTAATAACCTGCTCGGGCCTACGTTTGCGGTCATGGTCACCCAAAAATCGGTCAATCTGTCTCGTACCGAAATGTTGATGTGTCAAAAAAATTTAATGATTCATATAATAAAGATAATATCTTAAAAGCATCATGAATCATTAAATTATAGAAAAATGTACCTACCGAGTTACTGATTGAAATCGGAATTTTGTTTAATGTTGCCGAGAAAAATAATGACGAAAGTAAAATGGCGAAGCGGCGGCTGGTCCAAAAAAACTAATCTATTAATGATGAAAGTCGATTTTTAGGTTTCTGTACCCAAAAGATTAAAACGGGACCCTATTAATGAGCCTCCACTATCCGTCCGTCCGTCTGTCTGTATCTCATGAACCGTGTAGCGAACGTTGAAATTTTTACACTTGATGTATTTCTGTTGCCGCTATAACAAGAAATACTAAAACTAGAATAGAAATAAAAATACTTATTAATACCTACCGCAGGCGTGCTATCAGATAATATTTGAGGACGCAACAGACGTGATTTTTTGGTACGGAACCGTACTTCTTGCGCGGTCCAACTCGCACTTGGCCGGTTTTTATGATTGTATCGATAAGTGGCTTTTACGATTCTAATTTTATACCAATTATCTACTTTTTTTTTCGCCGAGAAAATACGTTTCAGCATCCCACAGGAGGAGACTCTGTTGCGCCCAAAAAGATGGTGAATGGGCGCAGCCAGTACTCACTAAAAACTCGGCGGCACTTCACTCAATACCACTCATAGCGGGCCTGCACTGCGACTCCTCCGGGGCACCTCCACTTATCGGGGGCCAAAGTAACTCAATTTATAATACATCTCAGAAAAAGAAACTAATTAATAATTACTTAAACGACTATCGTTGCCCATGGACACCTGCAACACCGCACCAAAGAAGTAACAACTGTGTTGCTGATCATTTTAATCAATTGTATCACCCACTACAATTTTAAAGTTGACAAATATAATAAGTTTTGGTTCTGTCGAAGGTCCTTACCTGCACGCGTATCATAACCACTGTAGAAATGGTCTCATTCGATATTTTTTTGTGCGTATCGCTTCTGGCGAAATGTCTGGCGGCCTAGCTGTGATGCCAACTTGGGAGAAAAATCCCTAACTTTAGGGAGAAAAATCTGTAAAGAGGTTTTATATCAGAAACTGTAGTAGTGGTATATTTAGAGCTTCTTAATTTTAATTATGCAATTAAGTTTAATTTATATTATAAGTTGTAGATTCCACGTTTTCATTCTTAATACCACGTTCTATATTGTGATAATTGTGTGGGCGGGACAAAAGTATTGCAATATATTAGAGCAATTTAATAACAGCCTGTGCCACCAGTGGCGGCGCGCGACCCCAGCTGTCAGATTACCCGGGGACCACCAGTTGGCTATTACGGTGGCAAGGCTAATACCACTGAAATAAGCTCCTTATTAATAGCGCGGTTACGATTTATGGGTTCACCTATATCACGACATGATATATATGTAAGGGTGGGCAATTAGTAGTAGATCGGATCTGTAGAATAATTAACAACATATAAACATACATACAACATACAAGAAACAGATAAATTTATTTGCCGGTAACGATGCAACAGGTAACGACAACAAGCTGACGTTTGAGCATCTGCCTCTTTGTGGGCTTTCTGTTAAAGGCAAAATCAAGCAACCGGATCTCCTAATGGTAAGTAGAGGTAATTAACAATTCCGCCCTCGGACACCTGCTACTCCAGGGGAGAGTGTACACTAGTAGTGATTTTGAGTCGGTCTATTTTTTAAACGACTTCCAAAAAAAGGAGGCGTTTTTTTGTATGTTCAAAGATAACTCCGCCGTCTGTTGACAGATTTTCAAAATTATTTTTTTGATGTATTGGGTATAATCCGAAATTGGTCTCGCTGTCACCAAAGCGATGACCTGATGATGGCATCCATGAGGAATCGAGGGAACTCCTCGAAATTTATATGGAAATATATAGTGATTTTGACTCTTCATAAGTAACCCAAGCATATGCTACCAAAAGGTAAGATTCTGCATTAAGGTATACCCTGGATCCAAAAGAAGTCAACTCCTCAGTCTTTAATGATACGTGTTTGGAAATTTCGACATTGTTTAAAGAACCGCAAGCATAAGCCATTATGTAACTTACAGTAATCATCATCATTATCTTATACAATACCTAATGGAAGCTTGGCGCGTATTCAATCATACATTAATTATACATTCGATCGTTTATTTTAAACGTTCTTAAAATGTGTTAATAATAATTTAACAAATATCACTAAACAGCGACTTCAAAATTATGAAGATTGAGTAGAGAAATAGTTAAAATTTCAGTCATATTTAAAAGGGGAATTATTTAGATAACAACTTTTTTGTGCATTTTTGGAACTAGGTTTAATTTTTTGTTTAAAAATAATAATAATTTTGTCCAAAGTAAACTAACCGTTAAACATCACTATTTAATATCGAGAAACTCATTATACAGGGTGTATTCAAAACAAAAATATATATTCATGGAACGTGTTTAGTATTCCTTTCATAGTGACCTTAAATTTTGACTTTCAAATTATCCTATGACATAATTAATGTCAATTCATAACAGCGCGGCCGATACTACACGGCGACCGCGTGACCTTCAAAGCCGGCAGTGCGAGGGTCTCCATACTTAGTTGAGTAGAGTTGTCAGGTTAAGCATGTTATTTTTCTGTTAACTACGAGAACTTTTAGTAATGCTTAAGATTACTTACGTAATATTGTAGCCTAATGTTGGAATGTATAAAATAAATACAAGTAAAAAAATGTATCATTCGGATAAAATTACTCATGTATAATCTGGGAAATTGATCCCTTGAGGCTCCCACAGACGAGAGGCCGATCGTTTCAGTTCGGCCTGAACGTATTCGAGCACATACACGGAAAAAATCGCACCCGACCCAACTGAGGTCATTTCGGCCTGAACGGATACGAAAAAAAAGACACCTTATCATAATAATACATCGCAGCATTCATCCGTAATTTGCTTCAAACTACCCGTTTAATTACCAATTTATTTTACAGTTAAATTAAATTATATCTCCTGGTGTGTTTTCATTTAACTGTACAATTTATAATAAAAATCAATAATGTATAATAAAATTTTAATATAAAATGCAGTGCTTTTTTTTGGGGGCTTAGGAATTTCTAAAATCGCAAAATCAGAGCTAGCAATACTGAAACGAATTGCTTCAGTCCATCCGGCCGACTGATGCGATCTCGAAATTACACAGACGATACGATTTTTCATCCGTTCAGGCCGAACTGAAGGAAAACCGGACCATATACCCTTAGCCCGCTGCCTCGATCACGGCGGCGCGTGGCGTAGCAGGCAGCAGCAGCGAGCGGCGGCGGCGCCATAGTCACCACATGCCAGCTGGAGTGCAGTGTGCATGGAGAATAGAGGTAAGGAGGACTATCTCTCTAAGGCAGAAAAACTAAAAAGTGTCCGACAAAAGTAATTAAATAATAGTTCTAAAACTGGCCATAATGGCGCTAGAGTGGCAAGGGTGTGTGATATGAAGTTAGCAATAAGAGATGAAGTAAAGTGAGTTGAGTTTAGTTATTTAAAATGTTTGACGACTTTAGTAGATTAAAAGTAGTTAATTCAGTAAATCATGAAAATTCTAATTACTCGTATAGTCGAAAATATTTTTATATATAAAACCGAAGAAGATGCTAATATTTAATTATCCGTTTAAATTTTGCCGCTTTACTCCCGTCTGCGTCTGTAGCGCCCCCTATTTAACGCTGTTTTACGCACACTTTTCATGTATGGAGATGGTACTCCTTACTTCTATTCTCCATGGCATGGCAGTGTGAATGCAGCCGCGCCGCTCGCCGCTTGTTCGTGGCAGCGGCCTTATCCCCCTAAATAAGTCTGGTAGAAAATAAATTTTATCAGATAGATAGCCTCATATGCTTAATGATATTCAAGATAACGGATAATCTCGTATCTGATGTAACATCTTCATCTCATGATCTGCAGACTAATGTGTACACAATAATCAATATGCAGGTCGTCGATCAATATCTCGCGGCTGTGTGCTAACGACTAACGAGCACCGGTTTCCATAAAAAGTATATAATTAAATCTATCAATCACGCCAGACTTGGTCTGGGTGTGATAAAAGACACTTTACACTAGAGTTCGTCGTCATCATCAACAACAAAGGTTGTTGGATATGTGAATCCTGGAATGATTTCTGCGGGAATAGGCAGTCAATGTATACTCAAAAATTCTTTTATATAAGCTTAATGAAGGAGCCAATAAATTAAATGTAAAACTGTTATTATTATCGCCGACAAATCCCATGTACCACTTTTGAAAAAGGTCTGTCGGCGACGTTACCCATAGTAAGGCGCGTTTGACAGGTGACAATTATAAAAAGGATCGGATTTTTGTAGGTTCTCTTATTATATCCATTATTACTCGTCATATTTATATGTAAACTCACCGTTATATATACAGTTAAAAAAAAAGAAATACAAACAAGTTTAAAAATAAGTCGTCAAACGCCCTCGTTAGCTTGTTTTAATTAGTGAATGACTGTCGTTTATTAAATAATATTACGTACTTTTTGCAACGAACTACATATCATGTACAATTCGATCAAATAAATTACATTAATTAGTAGGATAACTAAACTGGAGCATAAACTATTGATAATATAAAGCTGACCGCGCCGTATATGTTGACATAGGTATTTGATAATTTGAGACGGAAACACTTTGTAGAATGTACAATGTAGGTACATAATATTATTGTTTTGTTATTTTAACTTATACAAGTTATACACATACTTTTAACTAGCTAAATTATCTTTATTGATCTGCAACTCAAAATGTTCATGTTAATGTGAAGAACCCTTTCGAATTATAAAAAATTTAAGAAGCTACCGCATCAAGGCATAAATTTATATTGCAACAATATTAAATTTGTGTACTTACAGTCGACTCTTGTTAATTCAAACCTGCGTTAATTCGAACCTCTCTGTATTTCAAAGTTATCACGAGTACCCTAGAAAATCTCTTTGTATTACCAAGTAAATCAATACATTTTTATGCACTTGGTAATTCGAAAGAAAAAATCGTCGCCACGTATTAAAACGACGCGTTAACTCGAACTCATCGGCGTCAAACACTCGACAATTCAAATTTGCAGAGAGAATTAATAGAGAGAGAATGAGAAAGATTACAGAACTTGCATATACTTGTACATAAGTACATTTTGAGATTTTGACATTAACGAGAGTCGACTGTATTTGACTTTTTTGAAGTGACAACGTCTTATAATTCGATGGAGCCGGCTGCATGCATGAAAAACATGACTCATGCGGCGTTACCTCGCTCTGAGGCGTTGTCACGTTCAACTATCGTCAGTAAACCGACTTTACAGACAACCGATTTTATTTTTTTGCAATACATTGGAATAAAAGGAATAGAGCAAGACTCCTTACTATGTCCTTTTGAGTATAAAAAGATAAATTATCATTAGAATACTAGTGTTTTACAAACGGTGCACACCATTGATGTAGTTTAGAATCTAGATACACTCGTGTAACTTTTCAAATGCTTTTTGTGTCTAAAAGATATTGAAGATCATAAGCCTATAGGTGTAAGATAATAGGGTGTATAAATCGCGCCGATTGCAGAAACTTCCATAGCATGATTCAGGACTGTGCGCTTATTGGTCCGCCGCAAGGGTAAACTTGTAATATTTTTAACAAAGGTATCGAAAGTGCCCTATATATATATCATGTTTATCGATACCGTTGCCCTTTACAAGGCAAACGTCAACAATACAACAAAACGAGTGACGTTGTCAGGCTGTGTAGGATAGTGATCTTGCGATTGTGTCGTCGCTTGCGTATGTCTCCAGCTCTATGCTCTGTCACAGTTTGACAGTGACAACTGCAAGACGTTTAATTAATAATGATTTATAATGATTCATATTACGCTACTATTACATAGTTTTCATAAATATTAGGTTGACGCGAATGAGCGACCTGGTATGACGCGCTTCTGTTATAGGTTAATATATAGTAATATATATTAATATATAATACATAATATATAGTGCATTTTATGTTGCCACGACCAGCTAGCCTATTTTTGCTGGCATTCTTCTCTCGAAAATGTGCGAAAACGGTATCATATGAATGTAAGATCGGTCACCAGTCGGTTAATTGGATATTATTATCGTACATCATTTTCTGATAAAGTTTAGCAACTTGTTATATAGAAACCAGACACTGAATTTTATATCTTCATAAGTTTTTGCAGTACACTACGATGTGCATCTAATATTTTTAGGTCCTTACGTTTGCAAAGTTGATGTTAGATACAAACTGGATAATTACACGCGTATGGACATAATTTGCATATTTATGTCTTTATTCAACATCCTGTATGTTATGGGATACGGCAAGTCGACTTAGATAAATTGCATCCATTTACTGTGATTACAACATACAAATCATAAATGAGTTTCGAAGTTTTCTATCACTATTGGTCAGAAAAATATTGGTTTACTTCTGCTCAGTCAATTCTGTAATAAATAATATTCTAATATTTATTCATATATACTAGCGCCCCGCCCGCCTTCGCACAAGTGCAATGTATTATAGATTTGAGCCTTCCTCTTGAATCACTCTATCTAATGATGAAAACTGCATTAAAATCCGTTGAGTAGTTTAAATGTTTAGTAGTGCTTGGCTAACAAAACACCACTCATTTTTTTTTGAAATATTAATTGAGGGTTGCAGGAATCAGGACACAAGATTGCCCTCCGCTTGGGCGGTTTCTTTCATGTATTTCTGCATAACGGAAAGGTGTGCACGGCGTCTTATTACGGTTATTCTTGCATAATGTACTGTCATTATGCGGCGTTGTTTTTCTCTTCCCAATATGGCAGACTTATGTGACGGCTCGCGCGTCAGATGCACCAGGCTTTGATGTAATTAGCACTTTACGGCCTATGACCATATACTAAATGTTCTTTTTATATCGCGACACGCTCCGTACTGGTATCATAAATGTCCAAGAATTTCGCACAATGCCACGCAAAATCGTTATCATCAACCAAAAGTATATAATTAAACTTTATAAGATTAGATAACCGAGGTTTTTACTAGAAAATAATAACAGCTCTGCATTCACATGTATCTATAATAGTCGCGAGAAGAATGTAGATCGAAAATTTGCATTTTATTCGCTGTTTTAGTAGATTACAGGAAGCGCGATTGCAGGTAACCCAACACAATCAATACCGCTTTTGACTTCTACTTTCGTTGTTGCACTGCACTACATAGATCAAGTAACATCTGAGTTTGTTTTAAATTGGCGGTCCGGCGTATAGTAATAAACCATTGTCAAAAAAGAATTTTCGTTATTGTTTTCAGCACCATTTTTCTAAATCGTCAAGTCCAAAGTCTAGTCAAGTCCAAATAAATCGTTAATGCAGTCAATGAATCAACTGAAACTTACTCGGGAGTTTTGGAGAAAACACAAAATAGCACGCTTTTTGAATTGTGCCACTTGCCTACACTTGTGCACGTTAACGAATATTTAATGGTTAATACTCTACCAATATTACACAATACAAACCGAATTACCGAACTAACACACATTTATGGAAGAAATACAAAAACAGAAACACAAAAACAGAAACACATTCACATCCCCACCAAAACTAACCTCTGAGGTTAAAAACTAGAAATATTAAGCCACAGACAATGCAAAAGACGAGGCCATATCAAATCTATACTAAAAAGTGGAAATATTTGTTGTTTGTTTGTGTGTTTGTTTGTTTGCATTGAATAGGCTCCAAAACTACAGTACCTGCTAATTTTGAATAAATTTGGCACAAATATAGAGTAGACCACGGGGAAGGACATAGACTACTTTTTACTGCGGCAAAATGCACGGTTCCGGGATTACCTTTTGCGCATATAAAGTCGCGGGAAACATTTAGTAAAATATAAAAGAATACATAATCAATCATCGAAATAAATGAAACCGCCCAGGCAGGGTCAATTGTCCGTTAACGGGTCAATAGTAGCTGTCAAGAGAACATGCCGCATCTAGTCCACAGCTGAAAGCGTCTTCCATCAATCTGGCCATAATTATATCATCCCGGACAGCCTGACTGATGCCTCCAGCTGGGCCCTTCATGGCCAATTATGGCCCCTAATCAATATTTAATCTCAAAACCTTGTAAGGATTATTATTGATTAATGCAGAAAAACTTGTTGGAAGTTTTCTCGTCTTACAATGGTGGAGATTATTTATGACCATTATTCCTCGCGTTTCGGTAGAATTATTTAAATTAAAAAATAACTTCCGTAATACGGTATTTTCCTGTATTTTTTTTTATTGCATAAATGAATAGTGCTCTGCAAAATAAGACAGTTTACAAAAGGAATAAAGTATAATAAAAATCAAAATTTTCAAAGATATTGTGGACTGTTTAAAACACTTTTGTGAGTCTCGTGAAAACGCCCCATATATAAAAGTCGTACAAGTAGGTGACGTCACACGCTAGTAATGTTGCTACGAAATGTATGGCCATACGCATAAAATTTCTGATATCTCGTAATTTTGCGCGTTTATGTTGATACATACATTAGAAAATCTTTTTGTATTCGATGTAAGTAAACTAATTATGTAGGTTTTATACACTAATGTTATAAAAAAATATTTCAACTTTTTTGTGACTTCGAAATGCATATAATTACAAAACTACACATAAAATCCTAATTCTTTTTACTTTTATCAAGTTGTAATACCTAATTATTATTTCTTGGTTTATTTAAAAAAAAAAAAAACAAAAAAAGAAAAAGAGTTAGGTAAGTACCTTTTTCTCGACCAAATGATCATGAAAGATTTTGATGACCGCTATTCGAATTTCAATTTTGCCACCACGTAACTCATATTACAACATAAAAACTATAGTCTATTCGCGTTATGAAAACAGTAAATCTATCAAAAAATATTGCCGTGCTCACATTTAACAATTACAGTGTGCCATTTAATAATGTAAGCGTGATTTATTGACATTTAACCTTACACTGTATGAAGATTCAAGACACTAATAAACTTTAAATTACCTTTATATATAAATAGCTAAATTTTAGCATAGTTAAATTCATTATTATGATCAAAATAAATTGACAAAAACAATTTTGGACCTTGTACGAGCGCTTTAGACCTATAAACTATCGTTATAAATTGTATAATCTAAATTAATATACTTAATTTACTCTGTGGTATATTGTCTATAGTAATTAGATTAAAAAAATGTTCTCGTGTGAATACGCCTTTACGAGGTGGCAATGTTAAAATTCGAAAAGAGCACATACAAAGATTTTGATGTACTTAAAACGAGCGTAAGAAATCTAATACGTTTTAAACGGGCGAATATTGGGTGATTTACATATATAAATCACCCAATATTTGCCTGTTTAAAACATATTAGATTTATTCTTTCGTTATTAAAAAAATCTGTCTGACCATATCAAGCTAATAAGTCACTGTAATGCCGTATTAGTTAATATGTTGGTAATTACATATCTTAGAGATAGGTATGTTATTTAGCAATATGCTATTAATCAAAGTAAACAGTAGCTATATAAGGATGGGTAGGTATCGGACCCCAAGTGGGTCAGTCTGTACCCATTGGCCAGTCGACCATTAAGGCTAGCCAATAGAAAACCTCTACTCCAATGTCATTTTAGAACGCTATCGATTATTTCATTACATCACTACATTCAACCTGTTCTAGTAACTTCAGGCTGTAGACGAGGTCGTCAGTTCGAATCCTGTCACGTTCACAATTGACATGGATCATGTGATCCATGTCGCATATGTTGCATAACATATTATGTCTGCGCATTGCACCTGTGTCTTGAAATTACGTAGATAATAATTAATTGTTTCATGAAAAATCGAAATCAAAAACAGTCGAATTGTAAGCCTCCCCCTTTTTCGGAAGTCGGATATTTCTATTCAAGGCCTAATAAAAGTTTAAGGGGAATATTGATGAAACGAGGGCTTAGCAAGATGCCATCGTTATGACGATTTCGAAGATCATCATTGTAATTGTACAATGACGATCTTCGAAATTGAAAATATATGGGATTAACATAACAAACCTGCTATAAGTGAAATAGCGCGAGATACGTCAATACCATACATTCTTGCTTTCTAACTTTGCCATCGCAATAATAAGGCATCTTGGCTAAAAGGCCAGGATAATCGACTCATATGATGAAATGATAGGAAACTTCAATGACGCATGAGCTTCGAGTATTACGACTTCGAAATATAGCAGGCATACAAACTAGGTATACATGTATATCGCTTTCTACGACTTTCAATTATGAGACATATATTTTAATTAAAGCGTACAAGTTTAATCCGTATAAGAACATGCCAGAACATCTGGGACGTCGATAAGCTGCAACAAATTATAGGATTGATTAATCGATTCCGTTACAGCCAGCACTAAATGATCCTAGACGTTAAAATTGTAGATAAAGCAAATGTATAGAAAACAATTAAGAGGCTTTAGTCAAGATGTATTCGATAATTTCGACGGCGAAGTTCAAAAACAAAATGTATGGGATTAGACTTAAGGCGTCACAAGCGACATGACTCTTAACAATGACTTATGTCAAATCGTAAACATTTTTGATTTTGAAATTCCCTGTCGAAATTATCGAATGCATCTTGAATAAAGGCCAAGGCTCAAACGAACTACCGACGACAGCGACCGATCGCTACCGCTACATATTTCTTCAGGGCCACCGCTACTGGCAGCAACAGTGTGGTGTGGTCAAACGCAGCAACTCAAAATGCACGTCGTCGTGGTCACAACTTGTGCTTGCGCTGAATCGAAGTTAAGTAACTAATATGGAAAAAACTATTATTTTTAAATAAAATGTTAAACCGACATCTCTTTTTTACCGAGTCGGTACTAGCAAATTTGAACGTGAATTCTATAAAATATTGTAGGATATTGTTTGGGCTGGTACTGACTTCAAAATAATTAAGAAGATTGAGTAGAGAAATAGTTAAAATGATAGCCGAATTTAAAAGGGGAATTATTCAGAAAATAAGATTTATTTCATACTTTTTTGTGTATTTTTACTTTGAAAGTCGTTTAATTTTTATTTAAAAATAATTTATGTATGTAGTGCGCGTGTAGAACTACGCACTACATACATAAAAAAACAAAGGCCTTAAACTTAAACCTTACATGGTTAGGCGTAGTTCCGTACATATTGTGTGTGTGTGACAATGTGTAATACATGAGGCGTAGTTAAGTCCGGCCTCACTGTGTGGTTCGCACTTCGCAGAATTAAGTCTTAAGTCACTTTTTTTATGTGGTCCGAGTATATTATGCTTTTATTCCTAGAGGAAGAGCAACTAGGAAGATAATTATTATCTTAGAAATACGAGTGTTGTAGCTTGTCTCGTGAGCCGTGTAGGTTGAAATTAACTTTTTTGCATAGCATATAAGGTGGAATCGCGGTAGAATGTCTAATTGCAAATGTATAAGGTAAGTGGAGACCTATTACTTATAATTATGCCTTATGTACATGCTAACTTGATTCAGCAGCTCTGCTTCTTCCTCGCGAAACATTATGGATAGATTAAAAGGCCCTCACTCACATGCGTTCGATCGTAACTGTCATTTAAGAACCCAATATAATTGGAGCTAGGAACGCGTTTTGCGAGAGATCATTTTTGAACATCTGGTGATTACAGAGTAAGAATGTAAGAGAAGTAAAATCTTCCATATTAAACGTGACAAGCAGGAAAAACAGCTCACAAAATGTGGAAGCCAATAGTCATACTTTTTGGTACTTCTGGCGCCCTATACCATAGAATTGCTACAGCACAAACTAGCGTGTATGCACAATGCACACACGAATCCCAATTACTAATAAAACTATTAACACAACTTAAACAACGTTTCTGTCTTTGTCTGTCATGTGACTTTTCCAACGCATCAGACACAGACAGCCACGTTGTATCCGCTGTGTAAATATTTTTATTAGTAAGGAAGTTATACTACAATAATATATTTTTAGTAAGAATGTAAGTGTAGTCAGGCAGACCTAGGATCTCAGTCTATAAATGATCGCCGATCAAAACGATCGATCGCACGTAAGTGGGATTGGGCCCTGAATCAACCGCAAATAATAAATAGGCAATTATCCTACGATAAAAGTATACATCCACTTATGCTAGCTTACCAGTAAACTTTTTTTAAGCCATTTAACTAACTCGTTATTTTTAAATATGTATGGTTTTTATTAGATATAATTTAAAAATATATATTTTCACGTTTAACCACGTGATTGAAAACGTACGAGATTGGCTTGCAAATGTGCACCTGCATGTTAACAATAAATGACAGTCAAAGCTTTGTACGAAATTTGATATTTGAATTTTTGTCCATACTGCAAAATGTATTTATTATCTATGCTATTATGAATAATTTGACATAAATTCCAAAAACTTGGAATATATCCTATTGTAACAGAGGCACTAAACGTTTCTAATTCCTAGGACCAACGGTATATCCATGATAACTAAAAAGATGTAGTAAGGCATAAAATGTGTAAATCCCAAAAAGAAAATAATCCCAGTTGATATACTGTAGGTAGTCATAATTTATAGCATTTTTGTAGTGGTGGTAAAAACCAAATGTCTTAATTTTCCATAAAGACCAGGTTACCTGACTCGTACATTTTTTAAATCTCTTATAAAAAGTGTAACTCTAGAGATAATATTATATCTATGAAATCCGATATAATCGTGACGTTTTAATATCATAACTCCGGCTCTGCGCGTTCGTAGATCATTGATCTATAGATCATTAGGGTGTTATCGATATAACTGGTCGGCTCATGTATTATTCAGCACGTCGGAGAAATGTTAAATATTTTCTGATTAACAATATTGCTTGTCAGGATAGCTTTTTATCAATTAATGTGACTTCTGTTGTTTTAAGAGCGCAAGTTGTTATGACTTTTTATGCTTTTCTGCAGAGCGGCCATTAATTGAATACTCAATCACATAACATAATACTAGCCGTACCCAACAGACGGTGTTCTGTCTTAACTATGAACTAGAATAAATAAATAAATAAATATATAAATAAATAAATTCTTTATTGACACAGAGGAGTTTTACATATCTGAAGTCCCTGACCCCTGCACTAGTGTAAACTGTATTGCAGAGGCCAGAATAAATAAATAACTACTTACACAACCTAATATCTACACCTACACCTACACCTACACCTACTACCTACACCCTACAACCTACAGGGGATGTGCGAGAGAGTTATCAAAAACTTAAGGCTAAAGACTGTTACAGTACTAATATATATACATTTTTAAATGCCAAATCATAATATAGTAAAAATATTAAAAATAGGTCACTAAAATTTAAAAAAAAAACTTGGGCAGGTTCATCCCTATCACTTAGGTGTATACATAATGGTTTAAAACCTATTCTCATAACCAAATACGCCTGCAAAAATTCATGAAAATCGGTCGAGCCGTTTCGGAGGAGATCTCTAACAAATACCACACACGAAAATTTTAAATACATATACTAGACGTACTTAATTGACCTGAAACTTGTAAAGTAGATTAAAAGTTTTCAAAAATGAGTGAAGTCTGCCCCCGGTCTAGTCCTACCACTCCCCATATTGACGAGAGATGACGAATATTAGTGGTCGATGATAATTATCACATTATATATATATAATGTGATAATTATCACGAATGTATCATAAACGCGAACCATAACGGAGAAGTGTGAAATTTGGCACCGTTAAAGTTTCAATTTTGAATAGCTGAATTAAAATGCAGCGCCGTGTCGTAAAATCAATAAACAAAATCTTAAACAACAGAATCGATTGATATAATTAATTTAGCTTTTCATTAAAAATATATATTATAGTTTCTTTCTGTCAAATGTTCGTCACCGCCCATCCTTAGTTTTGGAATCATTGAAATAAGCCTATATCTGCCAATTATTCCCTACTTGTGACATGTAATTATAAAACCATGTCAACATGAACATTAATGGCGTCAACCTCGTAGGGGATAATGTCGGAGTCGTGACGCGAGGTGCACGATCTATATTAATACCCTTTATCTCTGATGTAATTTATATGTGCTCAATGATACGGAATAAGGCTGTCTTCACACGAGGCCGTGTATAAGTATACACTTTCAGCGAACTTACCCTTGATCAATAATTGTAAGTGATTTGCAATTGAACGTCTTCGTATAAAGGTAATTTTTACGACTCGCGGTGATGTCTTTCGTAAGCAAATTTTATGTTAGTGAATTTTTTATTTAGAGACAATTAAATGATTAATTACTGATACATAATGTACCAAAAAGTTTATTCTAAAATTTACAAATCCATCATCACCAAGATCTTTGAATAAAAATACCTAAAAGTGTTTGAAATACATGTCCGTATAGTAAGCGTCTAAAATGTTGTAATAAGAGAGCAATGCTGCCCTATAACTAAGTATTCTCACTTAAAACTTATCCCTTTTGTCGCAAAAATGTTTATACTTACATTGATAATAATTAAACGTTATATTTTTAAGCGTGGTAGAACTATGCTTTTCCTGAGCATTCACGACAGCGTTCCTCGCGCGGTTGTAGCACTATCGCGATACACCAACACCTGTGTTTACTGTACCAACTGCTTTGAGGATGAGTGTAGTCGACTTGGTATTCGACCATTACGTTCGAATAGCCATACGAGACGGGCATAAAACAATCATCAATAAAATTATTGAAAGGGCAAGGGAACGAAGCCCGAAAGTGACCAGCGACCTCGATTTTAGTTTACTAAAACCGTAATGGACATCGTAAACAAATAATTTTTGTACAATAATAAATTATACATATAAAACGAGGGTTTTTGATATTTTTTCTGCCGTTAGGGGGCAGACCCAACTCACACAAAGCGTCATCTGGTGGCGTAAGTGGTATCAAATACATTCTATAAGAATTTTCGATTCTTTTTCTGTCACCAGGCGGCTCTTGGTAGCCCGACGGTCCTTGTCATGTCGAAAAGCTGTCAGATGTCACGAATTAAAAAATCCTCATTATAGGAAATTTATAATATATGTCCTGAGCATAATACTTGTAATATTTGGCTAGAAAGGGAATGGGCATTAGGCCTGTAATTTGTTAAAAAAACCACGTCCACCTTTGGCATGTGCCGGCTCGACCAGATAAATACCACAGCCTCACAGAAAAACGGCGTGAAATTACGGTTGCGCTGTTTTTCTTCGAGTGAATGAGGTTACCGGCAAGTCAAGGGGAACTTGGGGATTTTTAGGACCGAGAACGAACTTGTAATTTCTCTGGTGTTGCGAGTGTCCATGGCCGGTGGTAATCGATTATCATCAAGCGTCTGCCCATTTCCTGGTCCATTTCATATAAAAAGCTTTAAACGTTGTTACAAATTAATTACGGAGTAAAATAATTAGTAGATAAGATATAATTATCTATTTTCATTTAGTTTCCTAAAACGAGAAAAAAAAAACTTAATTTTACCTTTTACATTATTTTAAATTAATCTAATATGACCGATTTTGGTAGAATTAAAAGTTTCGTCTTACTAATTCCTTTCCGTCTTTTGAAAAGCATCACTAGAATAGGAAAGCCTGTATTTTGAAAGATTAATAATATTACTTACTTCATCTTGGAAAGCCTTATGTAGTGCCTCCTTATTATACTTCTGTTCTCTCTGTTTGAGAATAGCAGAGATCTGTTTCAGCAGATTCAATCGGGACTTCTCCTTGAAACTCTCCACTTCCATGAAAGAGAGTCGATGCCCCGTCCGCGGCACGCACAGTAGATCAGCTGATCCGTTCATCTTTTCTCTCTTTCTCTCACCGTTCCCTTCTATTTTTCTCTCACTTTCTACACTTAATTCACTATTTTCACCGTTATCTACGCTGACTATTATTTTGTTTGCGCTCTGAAACCTATTGTCGCTTGCCATTTCCTACCATTTTCTAGAAACTATTTTTCCGTTTTCTGTAAATTGTATTGGATTTTATTACCATAGTATCTTCAGTCACCATTTAAACATATATTTATTTTTAGAAATGTCAAGAGTTTTTGGCCAAAACTGATAATTCCAGACGTGACACGACCAATATATTGCCCATTTATATTTTTTTATGAACAAATGACGTAACGTAGGAACCTTCTGTGACATGGCATGACACAACCATGGTGTTCTATAGAGTGGATACCATTTTTGGGGAATAATCCACAAAATATTAGTACTCAAAACATATTTTCTGAAACCTCGATGTCTGAAGACCAGTGATCTTGTATCTATAATAAATTAAAGAAATTATATAAAAAACCTGCACACTTTTAATGCTTATTAGAATGTATTTATAGCAGATATTATACGTTCTCATAAACATTTAAAGTCTTTTAAGATTATACTCTGACCACTTTCCAAAAATTGAATCAACGTTTTCGTTAGTTTAGAGCTCAACTAATGAACCAAAACTCATGTTTAACCCGTGCTTAACTAATATATACAATTGCTATAATTTATTTAACACATTATTGTAAATTGTTATAAAAATATATATGATGATGATCAATAAAATTTCAACGAAGGAGAAATTTTTACCAAAAAAATTTAAGCCACTGATTTATCCTAACATTCCCTAAATTAGAAATTACAACTATTACAACCGCGATTACGTTTTCTCACTTTAGGCTTTAAGCTCTGCGCGCGCGCACGACTCGCGCCCGTCCGACACTACACACCTGCGAAGCCTTCGTGTTACAACTTACAACATGCTGTTGATATCTTAAATTTCATAAGCTACACGTGCTCACGGCCCAGAGTGCTCAGTGCTGGTGGATGGCTGATTGTCGCGAGTTCGAGTAAAAAAATGAAAAACTGAAGCTAAAAAATTTCAAGAAAATATTTTTATTGAAAGCACAAATTATTAGCTCTCGACAAATATTTGTTTTATATCGTGTCGAGTAATTTTTTTTTTTGCTATATCAAAATCTACAAATATCTGTTTATTTCTAGTTAATCGGGCGTTTGTTTACTCGCTTTTTAAAAAATTGCGACCACTAAACAAAATAGTTTTAGTTTTACAATTTTCATTCACAGAAGTAAATATTATTGACAAATTGTTATGTGCATATTTTATATGAATATTCCGTAAATGAGTTGAGAGTATCTAACCTAAATTTATCTTTGGCCGCAGTGGGTAATTGGTCCATTCACACCGAAACGGCCGCATATATTTGGCCGCAGTGGGTAATTGATCCATTCACACCGCAACGGCCGCATATATTTGGCCGCAGTGGGTAATTGGTCCATTCACACCGAAACGAGACGGTACGCCACGTGGCGTACCGTACCGTCTCGTTGTGAACTGACTCTTATTCCGCTTCTGGAAATGAGTATGACATGTGAAAAATTTACCTATTCCATAAGTTCATATACTCAATTAAACGAATTAATAAAGTATGAACAGCAATATCGTATTCACCTGCGCTTATCTACGATCTAAGCCACTGTTACTATGTATAAAGTATGCACAGCAATATCGTATTCACCTGCGCATATCTACGATCTAAGCCACTGTTACTATGAACTATTACTATGTATAAAGTATGCACAGCAATATCGTATTCACCTGCGCTTATCTACGATCTAAGCCATTGTTACTATGTATAAAGTATGCACAGCAATATCGTATTCACCTGCGCTTATCTACGATCTAAGCCACTGTTACTATGTATAAAGTATGCACAGCAATATCGTATTCACCTGCGCATATCTACGATCTAAGCCACTGTTACTATGTATAAAGTATGCACAGCAATATCGTATTCACCTGCGCTTATCTACGATCTAAGCCACTGTTACTATGTATAAAGTATGCACAGCAATATCGTATTCACCTGCGCATATCTACGATCTAAGCCACTGTTACTATGTATAAAGTATGCACAGCAATATCGTATTCACCTGCGCATATCTACGATCTAAGCCACTGTTACTATGAACTATTACTATGTATAAAGTATGCACAGCAATATCGTACTCAATAATGATAGTGAAGAATAGTCAATGAGTTTCTTATATGACATGACATATATTTAAAGTTAAATAGGTTTATTTGAAGAAATAATAATATCTCCATTTTTAAGTTTAGGATTATTGTATTGGGCTAAATGCGTCTGCCGTTAAGGGGCAATTGCGACTATGGGACGCATTTGCCCCAAAACAGAAATAGTCAATCTTTTTATGTCCGCACATGTTAATACGAAGATGAAATTTTGTTTCAGATAAATAACTAATAAGTACTTACTTACCATTGTGATATTGAAGTACATGGGCACTGACAAATTCTTAATATCAAATATTATCTTAATGATATATATACTTACTATAAATTATGATATATTCATAATACTAAATAATATTGTAACTTGGTAAGTTGTACAAAAAAACTTCATTGAAATTGTAGCGGACCAATTAGCTCCACGATCCTAAATCGCGCTATCGTAGGTTTCTAAGATCGGCGCTATATATACAATATTGAAATGCATACAAGTCAGTTCATTCTGCTCTCGGACACCGTCCGATGAACAGCTCCGCTCGCTACGATCGTTGCCGTCGTCCCGCGCTCTCTATTTGCGCTCTCGCTCTATCCGTGTGTCATTGCTCACAATAGTGCACCACTGGAAGAAAGAAGACAGGAAGACAGAAGACACAAGACTCAAGAGTGAAGAGACAAGGCGCCACCCAACCGCCTTTGCCGCCCGACCCGTGCCGTACCGTGTCTCGCGCCGCGCCGCGATCGCCGCCTACCGGACGATTCGTGCGACCGCTCGCATCGTCCGTCTCGCTTTTTAGTGCGAGCCTTCTGCTCGCACACCCGCCGCGAAGTTATCGCCGCGTTAGGACGAGCGTGCGACCGGTCGCATCGTCCGTCTCGTTCTTAGCGCGAGCCTTCTGCTCGCGCTCCGCCGCGTCTCGTTCGCGAACACTAGCGCCCTAGTGTTAGCGCAACGTTAGTGTGTGAGTGAGTTCCAGCCGCCCAAGGAACAATTGTAAGTACCGTGACACGGTTAGGCACACTACACGAGGAGTTTTCCTCACTACACACCTCCCCTCCCGGTCGCCGGGAGGGGCTGTATCCCCCAATATTAATTAGAGAGCAGAATTTCTTTTCACAACCAGGATAAAACTTCCTAATTATGGCCGACGCCTTAATCAGGAAGTTCCTGACGTTCCTTCAGAACGAATTCCCTGATGCCGCTAAGAAATGGGAACGCTTCGCGAGCGCCCATGAAGCAGACTCACCGGCGTCGCCCGATTGCGACGCCCCGCTAATCCCGGCCGAAACAGAGGCCTTATCATCTCCTTCAGAGATGTCTTGCTCAGAGCAAGAAACCGACCGTAGTGAACAAGGCGAGTTCACTACCGTCAGATATAAGAAGACGAAGAAGAGGAAGCGCCCAGAAGGCACCTCCTCTCCAGTCTTATCTTCCCCGACCAAATCGGTCCGCAAAAATAGGAAAACCGTGCAGGCTCATGGCTCCGCGACCCCCGTTACCTCAACGGCCCCTCTGGCCTCCCAGGCCCCTCTGGCCACCCAGGCTCCGCTGGCCTCCCAGGCCCTTCCGGCATCTCAGGCCTCCCTGGCCCCTCAGGCCTCCCAGGCCCCTCAGGCCTCCCAGGCCCCTCAGGCCTCCCAGGCCCCTCAGGCCCCTCAGGCCGTCCGTACGCCAAAAATGCCTCCTCCTGTAATCATACAGGAGAAGGCCAAATGGAATATAATTTCTGCGGCAATAAACGAGCAAAAGCTTCGATACTCTTCTGCGCACACGACCCCCATAGGGATCAAAGTGCAGGTTAAATCGTCGGAGGACCACCGCCTCCTCACCGCGTTCTTACGCGCAAAGAACATAGGCTACCATACGTATGCCCTTGAAGACGAGCGCCTTCTGCGCGTCGTCATTACAGGAGTCGATAAGTGCCTCTCCACAAAAGAGGTACTCATGGACATCCAGTCCCAAGGTTTTCCCGCCTTAGAGGTACATCGCATGTACCACCCTATTAAAAAACACGAGTACAATATGGTACTAGTAACCCTCCCTCTTACACCAGATGGCAAGGATATCTTCAATATCCGAGCCATCTGTCATATTACGGGCATCCGCGTCGAGCCCCCCCGTAAAAGGGGCATCCCGTAAAGTTGGCATCCAGTGCCACCGATGCCAACTTTACGGGCACTCGGCACGGAATTGCCAAGCTAGGCCGCGTTGCGTTAAGTGCCTCGGTGACCACGGCACCTCTGACTGTCTCCGTAAGAGCCCAGCTGAGGAGTCCGAACCCCCCAGCTGTGTTCTCTGTAAGTCTAAAGGACACCCCGCCAATTATAGAGGGTGCAAAAAAGCACCCAAAGTAAAAAAGCGTAGTGCACCGCAGACTAAAAGTGCCCCCCCCAAACAGAGATTCGTCGCTGCCCCCCTACCCTCCCAATCTGCATGGTTCAAGCCCGCGCAGAAACGTAGTTCGGAGATAGCGGTTTTCCCCGCTCTCCCCAGTAAGGCCATGCCCTCCGCGCCCGTAGCGCCTAAGGCCACGCCCCCTCCGACTCCCAGCTTCACTGCAGACCTCTCTTTCGTCCAGCAGTTTTTAAGCAACATCGGGCCTATTGACCCGATGGAGCTTTCTATTTTAGCGACAAAGCTAAAAGGTTCGGCCACAGACCGCATCCAAGCTTTGTCAGACCATCAGGTCTTGATCCGTCAGATCAAGGCCCTCTCCACAAACGGTAATTAATGGAGCCCTCGGGAAGGACAAAGCCGCACTCGTTACGCGTAGTGTCGTTCAATACGAACGGCATTAGGAATAACATTAGCGAAATTCGCGATTTTGTAAGCAGCCAAAATGTCGATATTCTTCTAGTGCAGGAGACTTTCTTAAAACCTAGCATGAGGAGCCCTAAAATAGCTAACTACAAAATAGTCAGAAACGATAGAACTCGATCCCGACTCGGAGGTACTCTTATCTACTATAAAAAATCACCGTCAAAAGCCACCGTCATTGTTAACTTTAGAAACATCTGTTTGCCATATTAGTATGTCCGGTCACGGACCCATTGTTATAGTAAGCGCGTACTTAGCGTGCAACAAAGAACTCCATTCAAGCGACCTACAGGCGCTATTCAATTTAGGTAACGCTGTCATCATTGCCGGCGACTTTAATTGCAAACACACCGAGTGGGGCAATGTTCATAACAATAGAAACGGCACCATCCTTTGTAATTTAACCGACACTTTAAATTTTGCACTATTAGGCCCCACCGACCCCACTCGCTATGACACCAATGAAAACATCAACGGTGTCATACGCGATCCTAGTACGATAGACATAGCCTTAGTTAAAAATGTTTCTCTCAATATCAATATTGAGACTCTCCACGAGCTTAACTCAGACCACAGACCGGTTATGATTACACTTGGTAGTCTTAACCCCAATAATTCTAGTACTAGGAAGATAATAGATTATAAATCACTAGCGGAGAACATTAAAGTCCTTCATTCTAGCCACTTAGACAAAATCCCCGATATTATAGATAGTAAAGAGACAGCCATAGAGGCCGCCTCCCACTTGACCGATCACCTGGTAGCGACCATAGAGAACTCATCTAGGGAGGTGCCAACGACCCCCAAGGGCCGTTGGCCCCTCCCTGAGGACATAAGGGAGTCCATCAGACTCCGAAATGCGGCTAAGCGCACATATGATCGCTACCCGTCGGAAGAGTGGAGGAAAGCCCTCCGTCACTACGAGAGGGAAGTTAAGTTTAAAATCAAACAGCACAAAGCCGAGAGTTGGGATCGACTTCTCAGTGATTTAGAACCGTCTCACGTGGCGTACTGGCCACTCGCGAAGGCCCTCAAAAACAACACGGAGAGCGACATGCCTCCGTTAGATAGACCTAACCGTCCTCCTGCATTCGAAGACATTGACAAGGCCGAGTGCCTAGCTGATAATTTCGAACAACAGTGCCGGCCGAGTACTCTCCCGATTGATCCCGTGCACCTTAGCTTAGTTAATAGCGAGGTCAACAGCCGACTCTCGAGGCCACCTGACGTAGACAAGGTGAGGATGGTGGACTCGGAGGAGGTCAGTGACATTATTAAGTGTATGAATGCCAAAAAGGCCCCAGGCCTCGACGGTATTTCAAACAAAACACTTAAAATGTTACCGTCCGAGCTAATTCAACTCCTAGTGAACATCTTTAACGCCCTCTTAGTAGGATGTTCATTTCCAGACATTTGGAAAGTAGCTATTGTCATAGGTATCCACAAACCGGGGAAACCCCGGAAGGTGCCTGGTAGCTACCGTCCAATAAGTCTCATTAGCTCCCTAGGTAAAGTCTACGAAAGAGTTATTAAAAGGCGCCTTAATGACGTCATAACCGACAAAAAACTCCTTCCAGACGAGCAGTTCGCCTTCCGCGAAATGCACAGCTGTCCCGCTCAAGTACACCGCTTAACGGAGTACATATTATCTAGCAAAAACGACAGGAAGACGACATGCGCCGTATTCTTTGACATTGCAAAAGCTTTTGATAAAATTTGGCATAACGGACTGTTATACAAACTCTATCAAATGGAAATACCCGATTATCTCGTCTTACTAATTAGTAACTTTTAAAAAAATCGTAAATTTCATTTCCGCGTAGAAGGCGCACTGTCGTCGCCAAGATATATGGAGGCGGGAGTACCGCAGGGCTCGGTCCTCTCGCCCTCCCTATATAACCTGTACACTAGTGACATCCCCAAACACGCTAAGGTGCAATTAGCTATGTTCGCGGACGACACAGCCCTTTATTATTCAAACACACGAGCCCGTACCGCGTCTAAAGTCCTCCAGGAGTCAGTTACCGCTCTCGGTAATTGGTTATCCAAGTGGAGAATAGAAGTCAATCCCGATAAAAGTCACGCCATTCAATTCAATGGTAATAAATCAGCGGGGCGTAAGTGCCCCCGTAAAGTAATGAGCCCTATTAGCCTGCACGGCAACATTATCCCTGAGGTCTCTCAGGTCAAATATTTAGGCGTAGTACTAGGCAAGTCGATGACGTTTTCGAGTCACATCAGTAACACACTACGTAAAGCGAAATTTGTACTCTACAAATTATATCCGCTACTTAATTCGCGAAGCAAAATGTCCTTAAGACATAAGCTTACATTGTATAAGGTTTGCATCAGAACGATACTCACTTATGCGTGCGTCTCTTTCGCACAGATAAGCGAGTCTCAAATGGACCGCTTGCAAAGAGTCCAGAACCGGTTTCTACGCATGGCAACAGGCGCCCCCTGGTACATGCGTAACATCGACTTGCATAGGGACTGCGAACTAGTCACTATTAAAGCCTATATCAAGGAACTCGTAGAGAGATTCTTTGATAAAGGCAAAAACCACCCAAACCCCCTTATAAAAAAGGCACTGGACTACAACCACGACGCACTGACTTTCCGACACCCGCACAAACGGCCTAAGCATATCTTAGCCGATCCCGTTGACCCGATCACAAAATACGTAACGTACTGTGTACAGTTACGTAAACACAAATCACACGCACCCGCGACGCTAGCATCGCACCGGGGTCGACGCCGGCGCCTACCCCGAGGTCCCACATCCGACACGACAACACGTACAGACGTACAGACCGACCCTAACACGGGACCGGACCCGAACCCGAGTTCGAGTTCGCATCCCAGTAGTCTAGGTACACTCCTAAATAGTGTCCGCGACCGCGATATTGATATAGAGAGCTCTACCAATACCGCGAACCTCATCGACATTAGGACTTACGCGCGCGAGTCATCCCGACCGTACGCGGAAGGGGAGAGGGACGGCCCTCTCAGTACCGATATCGACCAAATCGAGAGCTCCTCTATCGCGATAACTCGCACGCCGCTAGTCTCTGCTACCGCGCGCGAGCAACCTCACTCATCAGCGAGTGAGGAAGGGGTCGGACCCCTCAGCAGGAGAGACCCGCGTCTCCCCTGTCAAAATAATAGCTTCTAATCCGTAGCTGTCCCCAATATCCGGTTTGAACATCACCCGGGTGATGTTAGGGAGGGTCAAACCCTCCCATCGTCTACCACCAAACAAACTAGCCACCAGGCTAGTTATAGTCCGACTTAGCTACAGCGGTCTTAACCCGACCCTTAGCATAGACCCGTTCGAAAAAAAAAAAAAAAAAAAAAAAGCATACAAGTGGGCCCTAAAAACTGACGTCTTTGCACCCAGTATTCGTACTGGGTGTGTCTCTGGAACTCCACATGCAGAGGGGCATAGCCCCTGATCATGTTTTCGCGCCCAAGGCCCCTTTCAAGGGCCCGGCGCGCCTAGAAGACGCCTTCTTCTATAAATACAAGTGGGCTTCGGCCTGACCGAGCCGGTCGGAGGTCTCCCTTTGGGGCATCCACCGATTCCCACAAAATCCATGTCTGTCTGTGTGTGTGTCCGTGGCACCGTAGCTCTCAAATGGATGAACCGATTTTAATCTAGTATTTTATGTTTGAAAGCTGATATGATCGAGATTATTTTTAGCTATGATTCATCAGTATAAGCTCGTTCACTGCTTGATAATTCGGGGGTGACTTTAATTTTTCAATTTTGTTTCATCATGTTATTTATGTAGATCCTTTGAATAAAAATTATTACAAAATTATGGGAACAGTGCAATTCCAGATTCATCAGAAATATTGAATTAAGCTTCCACTTGCGACATACACTTTAGATGCTTTAAGCCATACACGTCTTTAAACGAGGTAATAATGTATGTAAAAATTCTTGAAACCTTAATGAGTTATTGCTTAAACGTAGTTAATCACATATTGAAGTATCAGGTTTAAAATAGCACACCACTGAATATCAAGGGCAAGAGAATTTATTTTCGTTTATCGAGTACATACTTATAATTGCTTTAAGGCTTAAACGGAATTTAACAAACAAATTTGCTTGAGGCTTGAGGTGCCAGTCAGAATATAAACTCCATTTAGCTTGTTTACGATGTAGTATGTACCCAGAGATATTACACTGGTAAGCAACATATGTTTTATTTTACTAATTCAAGGTCGCTGGTTTCAAATCTGTGCTCAATTTTTTCCTAGCAGCTCTATTTATTGAGATATAGTTCAGTGAAAAAAGCATATTTTAATGATTCTATTGTTTATTGGACACCTGCGACAAGTGCTTAGCGCCTTATATAGTATTAGCTCTGACATTTCATGTGCCTAAAGTCTTTGAGATTTATGGCAAATATCAAAAACTTAACTACTTCAAACACCCTTGATCTGAAAGAGACAAAAAAAAATCAAGATATTCATTCTGAAGAGGAGCTGTACCAGCGTTACTGAAGTATACATTATGTAGACTCATATACTTAAATGGTTATGTTAGAATGTTTTATTTAACAAAAACAGGTTTTTATAGGAAACCACAATTTTTGCTAACTGGAGCTGCTAAGAAAAAAGTGAGCACTGATTTCAAAACACTTACAAAATTCTATAAACCAAAAAAAAAGTCAAATTTTATTATATTCTGATATGAATTGTAGAATCGTTGATCAGTTTGCAGTAGCAAACATAATTGACGCAAAAGTCTATGCGCTTTTCGGCGATTAATTGTGATGTCTTCGCAATTCGGAGTGAGTAGTGACTTAAGCGAAAATTGGGATTATCCGAAAGTTTTGTTATCCGAACTGCGCCCATAACAATAGTCAGGAGTTTACTTTATCAATTACCAAATAGATGGCCAATAGTAGGTACATTTAGTTTATGAAAATTACTAAAAATAACTTACTCATCCTTAGGTGTTTTCTGCCTAGCTTTTGAGCATTTTACATCCAATACAAGCAATGCCTATTTTACCTGACTATGGCGACACCCAAATGGCGTGATTTTGGTAGTCTATGCATGTATGTGTGTATTTTTGTTCCACCATAGTACCTAAACTACTGATCCGATTTTAATAAATTAGGTGTCAATAGATTCGTAATAATAGCCCGGGTAACATAGGTTATTATAAAGCTTTGGTAAAATTAATTACGGATATTTTGGGCATATGATCTATTGCTTATGTTAAGACATTTAGGCAGAAAAATAATTTCAAATATATAATACTGTATAAATTTTTTGCGCTCTCTAAGGCGCTGAGGTCATAAATCTCAAAGAAGTCGAAGTCGAAGAAGAAAGTCTTTTCCTAAATAAAAATTAATTCAAGCAGATGTGTGAGGTCAATGACCTTCGTAGTGCCGCAACGAACGTAATATAATTTTATTTAGTATTTTATTTTTCGAAAAATTTTAATTATTTTTCTGCCTCAACGTCTTGACATCAGAAGTAGATCATATGCCCAAAATATCCTTAATTGATTTTACCAAACCATATATAATTTACGAAGTTGGATTATATTTTTAATAAAAACAATATAATATAACAATATAATAAACAATAATATAAAAATAAAAAAGAAAAAAAAGTTAAAAAAAAAAGTTGACGTTGTCATGTCACCCTAAAATAAATTGAACAAAATATTGAAAATAAATCGATAAAACCAATTTACGTGACGCCGAAAGTAAATAAATATACATGTTTAAGTATTTGCAGTAGAACCAAATATAATTTACAGCGCCCCAAGTGGGCCAAACTGTGAGTAGATATCCCAAGCAATTCTCCCATACAACTGACAAGGCCCGCGACGGAGGAAGGAACAAGGCCCGCAACAGAGGAAGAAACGAGGCAACTCCGAGAAGCCGTATGCTAATTTTTTTGCGAAAAGTGAGCCAACTGTCCCACGCTCAAGCCTACATTCCCCCAGAAAATGACCATAATATAGTTCAAGGTTTTTTTTAATATTAGTTAAGCAGTTTTTTAATTTTTTGTCTATAGTTTATTCTATTATATAAGTTATCTTTTATAGTTTATCTTTACCAACCTATGTCAAGCAGCCAGGATGCAGGGACCTCTAATATTTCGACCGTGTCCTTTGGAAATCTGTTGCAATGCTCCCACTGTTCCCGATATTTTAAAAGCCAGCGGGGTTTGAACATCCACGTAGGCAAATGCCACAAACAGCTTGTAACACTCATTACCCCAATAAACAATTCACTTCCGAACCCAATTTGTGAAACAAATTTCTGGCAAGAAATATCCAAATTTAAACGTTTTATACCAGTTCTAAGACGGATCCCTAGGGGTGCCAGAGTGACTGTAGCCCAGAAGCTTGCCGAGACGATACGCCACACAGTGCTGGAGAACTCGAGGCAAGCCTGGGAAAATCTACTCACCTTTCCCTACCGTTTTCTGCATATCACTAGAGATCCGCTCAACAATGCCTCCCTCACTTCAAGAATCAAAAAGAATTGTGTTTCGGACATTAACCTCAACCCAAATTTTTCTTCACATTCCACAGTCAAACATAACATTGTGAAAACTGTGGAAAATAAAATAAGTGAGGGAGACATTAAGGGTGCAGCGCGGCTCCTGTTTTCCAATGACACGGTCGCCCCCGACTGCCCAGAAACCCTCATCGCCCTGGAAAACAAACATCCATCACAATCCAATCCTTTCACAGTTTCCGATGACGCATTACCACCACTACAAACGTCGACAGACAAAGTACGCGGAGCCATCATGTCCTTTCTTCCGGGTTCAGCTGGCGGCCTCGACGGTCTCACCCCTCAGCATCTGAAGGACCTCACCAGCGGTTGCTGCGGGGAGGCCGGCGAGAAGCTCCTGCATGAACTTACGAATCTGTGCAACCTGATGCTACGTGGAGGGGTCGCATCAGATATCGTAGACATTCTGTATGGAGCTAACCTCTGCGCCTTGAGGAAGAGAGATGGTGGCATTCGTCCGATTGCTGTCGGCTCCACATACCGGCGCCTTACAGCCAAACTAGCTTGCAAATCGGTAAATTCCCTCGCGTCATACTTCCAGCCAAAACAGCTCGGTTTTGCCTGCAAAGGAGGTTGTGAGGCCGCCGTTCACTCTTTCAGGACAGCTATCCACAATCAAGGCGATGATGTGTTTCTGAAGGTCGATATCAAAAACGCTTTCAACTCAGTTGATCGAGGCGCCTTGTTGGCCCAAATTAAATCTAAAGCACCTGCCATTTTACCATTTATGCTCCAGTGTTACAACGACCCCACCAAACTCATTTACAAAGACCACCTCATCTCATCCGAAGTGGGCTGCCAACAGGGCGACCCTCTGGGTCCAGCAATCTTCAGCCTTGCTATACACCCGGTCATCGAGCTTCTAAATTCAAAATTTAATGTTTGGTATTTGGATGATGGGACCCTTGGAAGCGATGCACCCACTGTACTATCAGACTTCCGCACTCTGATCCGCGAGTTCCAAAAAATAGGTCTGCAGCTGAACCTAGGTAAGTGCGAACTTTTTGTGCCAGACAGTTGTGGGGATAGAAACGCGATTATATCCAGCTTTAAAGAAATAGCTCCACAACTGTCTGTCATTGACAAGGATTCGCTCTTCCTTTTGGGCTCACCTATTTTAGACGAATCTCTCCCGGACTTCTTAGATAACAAATTACAAAATTTTAATGAAACTTTAGACCGCCTCCTCCAAATTAACTGTCACATGGCCTTTACCCTAATCCGTTTTTGCGTTTTCGTACCTAAATTGACATATGTCTTACGGTGTTGTCAACTGTGGAAGTACCCTCAACTTCTCAAACAGTTGGATGATACCGTAAGACAAACGCTCTCCACTATTTTGAATACAAATTTCGATGACCGCGCATGGACTCAGGCAACGCTTCCAGTTAGGTTCGGTGGCCTGGGTGTTCGAAAGCCCTCTGACATATCGCTTCCGGCCTTCTTGTCCTCAGTCCACGCGAACCATAGTCTTATCTCCAAAATACTACATCACCCATCCTACTCCAATACAGTTACCTTTCTGGACGAGGCCAAGGACGCCTGGAGCGTAACTAGTGCTTATAGCGAATTGCCTGACAATACTTTTTCCCAAAGGCTCTGGGACGAGCCACTCTGCAGACTGGTACGGAATAATCTTCTTAATACGTCCTCCAGTCCTGTGGAGCAGGCTCGCCTCTTAGCTGCGGAGAAGTGGGAGTCGGGCCTTTGGCTACAAGCATTACCGTCGCCCAATACGGGCACATTGCTGCATCGAACAGCTTTCCGGTTAGCTACTTCCCTGCGTCTTGGCACCCCCCACGTCGTCCCCCATCGCTGTGTTTGTGGTGCAAATGTGGACAGCCTCGGACACCACGGGCTGTCCTGTCAACGAAGCGCCGGCCGCATCTCCCGACATCACTGTCTGAACGATCTCATCCGTCGGGCTCTTGTCACCGCCGGAGTGCCAGCTGTGCTGGAACCCTCTGGTTTGGCGCGCGACGATGGCAAGAGACCAGACGGTATGACCCTGGTCCCTTGGAGAGTGGGACGGGCTCTTGTATGGGACGCTACTTGCGTCGATACACTTGCTCCGTCCCATGTCCAGGGCACCTCGAGTTCTGCAGGTGCGGCCGCCAATCAGGCGGAAAACCTCAAGCGGCGCAAATATGAGAACCTTAGTGGGGATCTCATATTTGAACCGTTTGGGGTTGAAACCTTAGGTACATGGGGTCTGGGTGCGCACAAACTTTTCGGAGAAATCTCCAAAAAACTCATTGAGGCCACCCGAGACCCCAGAGCCGGCACCTACCTGGCCCAGAGAATAAGTATCGCAATCCAGCGAGGAAACTCTTTGAGCCTTCTAGGTACTCTGCCTGGTGGGGATGACCTGGGAGATTTCTTTTTTTTGTAGCATTTTAAGTTTTGGAGTAGTTATTATTTTTTTAGTACTTACCTACTTTTATAGTACAATTGATTTTGTTATCATAACTGATTAAATGTATAACATAATATAAAAAACAATATAACAATATAGATGAGTATTATCTATTAATTTAATGTAGTCTATAGACTGTAGGGCCGGTGCCTTCTCGCTCTTGCCCCCGGCTAAACTGCAGCCTCCACTCAATGGGTTGCGACACCGTGTCAACCGTGGATCCGTCCCAAACCGGTGCCAACTTCATTCAGACTATGAACATAACTCATGTTAACTATTTGTATAAATTGAACCATGATTTTGGTGTCAGCCCATAGCCGGCAATGAACCCACTCAATGTGGGCTCGATAGTGGTCGATAATGGACCAATGATCAGTTTTACTGACTTCCAAAAAGAGGAAATTATTATATGATAAGCTGCGCCGAATGTGAAGAGAGTTATGCTGTAGTCCACCAGACACGTCGCTTGCCTTTTGCCTTGTGACATACACACAGACAGGCACTTACAATACTCCACCACTGTTTTATGTTCGGAAGTTAATAAGGCCCACTTGCACAGATCTGGGTTAAAGTTAACCCTGGGTTAAATATCATGGTATCTCTCTTGTTCTTCGTATTTATGAAAGAGAAGGCATGATATTTTAACCCAGTGTTAGCTTTAACCCATATCTACGCAAGCGGGCCTAATAACGATATAATATTATGTCCCATGAGTTCGCTTCAAACTGCTTTTGTAGTAGCTAGTGTAATATTACACCCACGTCTGTTCAATAATCGTGTACCTATCTTGTACCGCTGATCTGGGTTGGTCTGAAATTACATTGTACATTATATGTTGGTTACACTAATTAATGTCAGCATGTTACACAAGTCACAACGTATGCAGGTATGTTCAGCAAAAAGTTACATAAATTTAATGTAAGCCAGATACAAAGTTTTTACGTCTGTTAGGTATATAATATAGCGGTCTGTTGAATGATGATGTTGAGGGTGGTGTTTAAGTATTTAAACACAATATTCTATCCGCTCTATTTTGAGAATAGGCTCAATGTTATAAGCTTTTGCCCGTGGCTCCGCGTAAATACAGTATCGAACTAGAACACTACTTTCAGGATAAAAAGTAGCCTATGTGCTAATATAGCTTAAACTACTACCATGCCAAATTTCATCAAAGTCTGTTCAGTAGTTTTTGTGTGCAAGAGTAACAAACATCCATACATCCATCCAAACTTTCACATTTATAATAGTAGTCGGATAGTAGTAGGATTCCTTAAACTTTATAACTCAATTTACCCAGTTTGTCCTAACTCATAACTCTTCTTATTATGAACGAAGTTACAGAGCTGAACCTCAATTCTCGTATTTAAAATATAATTTCATTTTACTTTGATTGTATTATAAGTGAAGCGACTTGGTATCATAAACTGATTTTATAAAGTTTGGACCAATCAGAACGCATTTTACGCTGGTTTAACGTTTACGAGAATACCGGTTTGTCAGTTTTAGCGTATCGGGACAATTATTGCCGGTTTCGAACGACTATAGTGAAACATGCATGATGCAACTACGAAATGAGCTTTATTAAAATATTTTTGGTATTTACGGTTTAATGGCTTTTGCTTGCGCTACTTTTACGTATGTCTAAAGTAAGGCCAACGAGACGAGATAAAAAACGTAAATAAACGGACCGCTACTGAGTTGCATTATGAAAGTGAGTTAATATTATATCTGTCCTTATCACTCGTATGCAATAATGACGTCAGTTGGTCGACGACAACTGTCGTAGCGAGTTTCGTGGTACAGGAAAGCGGCCAGTGCCGCAGTTGTCAACAACTGGTCCGCCAAACAATTGTGAGCAAGTTCATTCCTGTTTGGATTGCGTTCGAAGTGATACATATTTTTTCGTCTCCGTATTTACTTGGTTTTTTGTTGTTATTATTCCGTTTCGGTTAGTTTTATTTTTGATTTTTGCTGTTATTGTGAGTGCTTAGTTGTTGACTTTAATTATGGAATCACAGCCTGGCGGCTCTAGACAACCTTTGAAAGAAATCAATTCACCACGCAAAAAGCGTCAAAAGCTAAGTTAATTTATTAATTCATTTGCACTTGAACCATTACCATAATTTTGATTTTTATGGTTCCATACCAAAAAAGATTATTTTTATATAATAATAAGAAAATAGTCTAAAATTTACCATTCCTCACATTTTTTTTATTTACAGCGGACGTATTTTACATCTAATAAAAAAGGAATGGTCGTTAATGTGCACAAATACGTGAAGCAAACTTGGCCTACTGATGAATATCCGTACAAAACAAGTATAATGGAGAAAACAGCGAGCATTTTGGGCATCAATGTCGCTTCCGTATATAGAATTATAAAAGAATATGCAACAACTGGGAATGTACAAAGCCCATCAACAACCAAAAAAAGTTTAAAAATTAAAAATGTTTTGAACCCTTGAAAATTTGTTTACATTCTTTATCTCGTCTGGTTGGCCTTACTTTAGATAATGTGATAAATGCGAAATTAATACAAATCTGACCTCCACTAATTTTTAACGAACCTTTCATTTTGCGATATTCAAGTCAAAATTAATATTATCATATCTGATACAATATCATATTATATATATAAAATTCTGTAAGTGTTTGTACGATCGTCCGAAACGGCTTGGTCTATTTTTTTATGAAATTTTGCAGGTGTATTCGGTAGGTATGAGAATAGGTTTCGAATTATTTTTCTTACCCCTAAGTGATAAGGGTGTCCCACCCCACCGTTTTTTATGGTTTTTATTATTTTGGCATTACAAAATACATATAACCCTAAAAGACGTTGGGCGTTTATGACCCACTGTTTAAAAAGTGTCGACCAGAAAAGAAAATACTATTAGATATTAGAATTTTCATTCACATTTAATTTCCTGTGGTTATTTTAATTTTAGATGCATGGTTAAGTGGAGTTAATCAATATATTGTTAATCATATTTTATATGAATAATCATTGGAATGAGTTAAGATGTATGAGAATTTGCCCAACTCCCTGCAGATATGCGACCTGTGACGTTGTACTCAGGTGTAATTACGCTTGCATCTAGCCTACTTTTGTCTTTGGTCGCCGTTGCAAATTGTTCCATAGAAAATGCCCAATCTCCGGGCATTTTCTATAACAATTTGCTACGGCGACCAAGGTGAAAAGGAGATCTTTTCACCCTTCTAACACCAACCCCCATTGTTTAATAGCGTATTAGTATTGTAATAATCTTCAACCCTCTGTGATCGATAACTCTTTCACACATCACCTTTAGGGTGTAGTAGCAGGTGTAGGTGTAGGACGTAGGTAGTAGGTAGTTGTTTATTTTATCAATCAAATCTAAGACAGAACAACGTCTGTTGGGTACAGCTAGTCATAATCTGAAGGATTTTAGTACCATTCAGATCAAATATTACGTTACTATAGGACGCGTTTGAAAATTTTTGCATAACTTGGCTCTTTTTGGTCTAATTTGCGACCAAATGGATAGGATTCGGTATATTAAATCATACAAAACTAACTAAAGTAAGTGCTTCTTTATCTAAAATCGGTTTAAAATATGATACAAAATTATGATTTGTAGTATACTAAATTGCTATAGCATAAACATTTTTCAGTACCTTTTCACCCAAAGTTTACAAAAACAGGTCGTTATTAGGAACATTTTGCTATTCTTATGTAGCTCACTTTGTTTGTTTAAAAATACCCAAAGATAGAATCACCTTAAAATTTGCTTAACAAACCAACAATATTAAAAAAATATTTGGAAAAAGCACTAAAAGTCTCCTAAAAATTTTCACGTGTTTTACTATTATGCATGAATCTTACTGCGTGGTGATAAGGTTTATTTTATTTGGTCACTGTCTGGATTTATTGCATTGCATTTCTAAAGAAATGTCAGTCTGGTCCAGCCGCAGTTGTCAAACAACACAATATATAAACATGCCCTCTGTTGATTTTAACCGACTTCCAAAAAGGAGGCGGTTATACGTTCGGCTGTATATATATAGTATATTTTTTTTGTATGTTCATTGATAACTCCGCTGTCTGTAGACCAATATTTCAAAACATTTTTTTTTTGTGTAAAAGGTACAATCCTAAGTTGGTCCCGTTTTCACCAAAGTAGTGCCCTGATGAAGGGATCCAAGAGGAATCGAGGAAACTCCTCGAAATTTATGAGGACACATATGGTGTCTTCGACTTTTTCTGAAGTAGTCCAAGCATATCCTACCAAAAAGTAAGTTTTGTCACCAAGGTATACCCTGGATCCAAAAGTACGGAACAGAATATCTCCTGACTCCTTAAAGATACATGTTTGGAGATTTCGGCGTTGCTTAAAGAACTGCAAGCATATGCCACTATGTCAATTACAGTAATCATCATCATCACCGCCATCATCACAACATACATCATCACATTATGATGATATAATAGGTACTTCTCATAGTATTTTACACCGACACGGATATCTTTGAACATTACTTTGCCGTTTGTGAACCTATTTGCAAAATTATTTTGTTGTTGTAAAGGGTATAATCCGAAGTTGGCCCCGTTGTCACCAAAGTGGTGACCTAATGATGGCATCCATGGGGAATCGAGGGAACTCCTCGAAATTTATATGGACACATATAAATTTTGACTTTTTTTAGTAACTTCCGTTGATGGATGGATTCATCATGGATCCCCCATGATGAACCGTGGGAACTCTTGAAGATTCATATGGACACATATAGTGATTTCGACTTTGTCTGAAGTAGACTAAGCATATGCTATTAAAAAGTAAGATTTTCTACCAAAGTATACCCTGGATCCAAAAGTACTGGACAGAACTCCTGAGTCCTTATAGATGCATGTTTGGGGATTCTGGCGTTCTTTAAAGAAGTTGCAAGCATATGCCATCATACCACTTACAGTAATCAGCATCATCATCAGCGCCATCTTCACAAGAAACACCAACATGTTTTTATGATGTCATTTTAAAATTATAATGACAGTTATGTTCTAAAATTGTAATCGTGGTCATCATCACTATAATATATTTATTAAATGCTTACTGCATGCATTTTTACTTTGGAAGTCGGTTTTAATTTTTTGTTTCAAAATAATAATATAATTTTGGCATTCGTAGAGCTGCCGGGTAGTAAGTAGGTTAAAGTACTACATCTAAACTAGTTTCATTAATATACTCAAGATATATTGAGGCATTACTACTTGGTAAATGTAAAAAAATATATATTTTATGTGTAGTTTAGTAATTAATCTACATGTAAAAAGTACAAAAAAGTTTAAATTTTTTTTTGCTAAATTAATATTATCATTAGTTTACTTACATTATATACAAAAACATTTACTAAAGTAGGTATGAACTTAAACACACAAATATCGGAGATATTTACAAATATGTTCCTGAGTATACTTTAACCTAGGCGTAACGTCACAGCTAGGTACGACTTTAGTATGGAGCGTTTTCACGGGACATGCGAAATTTTGTATACAAATCGCTGTACTTTTGAAAATATTAACTTTTGATGTACGGTTTCTTCTGAGAAGTTACTCATATTTAAGAGTACTATTCATTTAAGCAATAAAAAATTTTTTGTCATCTAGCCTAATCAATCAAAATGTAGGTCGTATAAATATTTTCAGCCATATCTGCTATTCCTTATAGCTTACCCATACTTTGCATATTATGACGACCTAACATCGTAAAATTATTTTGATGCGCAAGCAATCGTAAAAAAAATATTTTATTACCGCCATGAAAATGGTAAAAGTTTAATTCAGTTTTATTGTGGCTTGTACGAAATTATATTACACATTTATTAAATAATAGTAAAATAATTAAACAAATGTTAATATTTAACAACATATTAAAGTTGGACGCTGTTATGCAATACTGTGTCAACCCCCTAGATCGCCATTTTGAGAAAATCGTGTTGAATTAAATTTATTATAAAAAGAATTTCAACCAATATTCAACTGTGTCATTAGTTTTTACAAGTTTTTCAGTAATAAAATTATTTAATTCACTTAAGAGGCACATTACATCTCGACCGTGATTTTTGCGTAAAATGGCCATTTGTGGCGTTCTTGATCTCAGAAACAAATAGAGCAGGATAGCTATTGGACTAGTTCGCCTCGCTTTTTGTAAATTTTGCATAACTTTTTAATTAAACCCAAAATTACAGAGAAAGAATTTCATAAAATGCGCGAAGGCACTTTTTTGAGCTCCTGGATTGAACTACTGTTCTAAGGAAATTAAATAATAAAATAAGAATATTATCTCCTATATAGTCGTATAGTAGCGGCCTTAGAATTTTGAAATATCTTTGATTTAATATAGAAAAATTAATCTAAGCCAAAAATACTTCGAAAATCGCATTAAGTTATTATATATTTTGTATTTGTAATTATTATACATTATATATTTTGTTTTACTTTTGTACCCAATTTTAGGCTTCCTCAAATATTTTAACAAAAGTTACCGACAAGAATGGTCGTTATTTTAAGAATAAATAGTTATTTAATGTTTATTTATGAATTAAATTAGTATAAGAAATCCTATCTAATTTTTCAATTTACCCATTGGATTTTAAGATTACATCGAAAATACACGCTGAGTACTGACTCTCAGCTCTACATTTAGTATAACCAACGTGTAAAGTTCTTAGTAGGTACAAGAGTTATTGTACTAAATTATTATTATTTAATTTTTAACGAGGTTTAACATAACTTACTTATAACACATATTTATTGTGACTACCATAATATGATGTAATTTTAAGAATTAATTGTTTGCTCTCTCTACTATTTTTGTATAATTGTTTGCTTATAAATAAAATTATAATGGGTATATAAATGTGTTTATAAAGCCACTCAGACAGCGACAACGTCCCACGCCTCTTCCGGAGAAAAGGTGAACGATCATCGAAGGCTGACGGTAATTGAACCATCGCCCGCCTCACGCTCAGGACGCCGCGCCACGTCTCATCAACGCGGCCAGTGGTGATCTCACATAGTGTGATGATCTCGTGAAGAGCTTACTATAGAAATGATCCTATGAAGTAAGGTCTTAACATTTAGGAGCAACTCAGACTATATATACGACACGCAGTTGTTTTCGATAGCGCGATGTATAAATTTCGTTACAATTGATAGTGACATCTGTTAGAATACGGCAGAACTAACTTGACTACCATACTTCCCGTCTCACATATGATAGCAATGCCATTTATTATTCTGGTAGTAATTTGAAACTTTCAAGATGAAAGAATGTAGATGGCACTACCACAATTTAATGAACTACTTATTTTTATTCAGAACCTCATTTTTATTATTTAATAATGTGTTATTAATAATGTTTTGAATTTGCTATTTTTTAATTTATGTTTATTATAAATAAAAGTGCAAATAATAATATTTTAATAATGTTTATTGAAAATATATTAAAATTTAAACAATCTTCACATTAACTTATTAATATAACATTAAAAATGTATCATTAATGATAAACAAATGAACATTATCATTATGTAATATAATAATCCTTTGTTAGTTATATAATAATTATTAAACAAGCTTATTTAAACACATTAATTATAATATTACCTCAAGATATAGACCTAACCTACATTTAAAATAACTTTTTGGTAGCTTATAAAATAAATTTAAAAGCTGAATTACTTAGAACTTCCGAATTTACATTACAAAAGTTCCAATTTATTCCTATGTAACTACGTTTAACTTCTATATTATCTTTAATATATATAATATGCAAATTCCGTTTTGTGTTTAACTAGGTAATTTAGCTGCGTGTCAAAAATTCGTTAGCGATTGTCTTCCAATCGGTAGGATCGTCTTCGGGGTCGGGTTTGGTTTTCCTGATCTTTTTCAGCAGCTCCCAGCCGTTCGCCTTCTCAGTGGACAGAATGTATTCATTCTTGGGGTCATTTTGAATGGAGTAGGCGCCTATCGTCAGACTCTGTACCAGCCGCGCTGATACCAATGTCTGTAAAAAGATATTTTAACATAACTACGAGAGCTTCATAACGCTAAGGCTATGGAAGAAGACACAGACAAACTTTGAAAGATGCTTCTGTTTACGTAGTAACTGTTTAGTAATATGTGCTTTTGTACAATTCCGCTAAGGCTATTATTTGCTTTGGACATCTTAAAGCCAAAAATGGATGCACCTTTTTAGTGAACAACCAATACTAAATACAGCTTATTGATTATAAGACACCACTGGATCCTTATATTGCGTCCTTACCTTCAGCAGCCTATATTCGTCATCAGGTAGACGACGGGTGACAGTATATCCAGCCAGTACGATGCCCCCAGTGCGAGGGTCTCCGGTCTGCAGCATCATGTATGTCATGGCGATGGCCAGCTCGAACACATAGCACGAGTACTGCATGTCACCGAAGTCGATCACGCCGGCGATACGGTAGTCGGTCTTACTGGAGAGGTAGGAATATTGAGTTATAAATAAAAGACATGGTACTGACTAATTATGAATAATATTATGTGAGAGAATGAGACAGTGTAGCATATTAGCCAGTAAAAATGTGCTATACAAGAAAAATATTAAACAGGTTTTTTGAAAATTATGACCAACACAGAGTTGCAGTGGTATCAATGCAATAATAATCCCATACCAATAAGAAAACAGAAGAAAATTATATTTTACAATCTTGGAGAACGCACAAGTGAAGATTAATTCACAGAATTTTCTTAAGAAAAGTAAGATATATTATGCTTGGTGTGATTATTTTACAACGTAGCATGGTATTTATTTCACAACGTAGGCAAGGCCCTTGTAAGCTTTTCCTATACTTACAGGGCTTACCTTACCTCAATATTATGCCATTAAGAATCTGCCTGCACACTCTTAATACCGACGGTGTAAGGTGCCTATAAGAAAACTCTTCATTATTTAATGAAATACAACAGTACGTTATAAATCACCAACCTGCCTCCAGCCTTTGGTACTACCACCATATTCATTTCGTTGATATCTCCATGTAAGACTCCTTTTTCCAATTCATCAATACGGGGTACAACAGCATATTTAAATTCTTCGATGACCTACGTAAAAATTTTTTTTATCTATGTAGAAAATACAGCAATAGGTGTTTTAGATCTTTGGCCTAAGTAACTAAATGTATGGCTATTTCGATATTAGATTAAAACAGTTGCTAAGATAATATGAAGGTTTACCAAAGTATATCATACTTATATCTCCCACGTGGGAGAGCCACGCTTCGGCAAGAATGGGCCGGCTCGACTAGGTAAATATCACGGCCTCACAAAAAACTGGCGTGAATGATGCCTGTGTTGTGTTTCGCCGAGTGAGTGAGGTTGCCGGAGGCCCAAGGGGGGTTGGGGATTTTAAGGACTGGGAACGTGGTCGCAACACCAGAGAAGTTACAAGTGTAACTCGTCTGGTGTTGCGAGTGTCCATGGGCGGCGGTAATCTCTTACCATCAGATGATCCGCCTACTCGTTTCCTGGTTCATTTCATTAAAAAAACCTTAATACCTCCTCGGCCAAATCCAACTTTTCAGTGTCTTTAATTGCAAACTTGAATTTATCGAGCTCTGGCACTTTGCTCAACATCCAGATGTGTTCGCGGTTCACCAGCCCAGAGTGGTTGAAATTCTGAAATAAAATACTAATAATATTAATTATAAATGCTAGTTGATAATAATAAAATTGTTAACGTTATTTATTTGTAACAAACCCGAAAGCGACATCTATTATAAGTAAGTGTAAGCTCTTAGGTACTATTTGCACTCCATCTACTTTTCAATCATGCAAACTTAAAATGTAGATAAGACGTTTCAACGATAGATGGCGGTAATTAAAAAACTTATCTGAATATCTAACCAAACCACACAGACAAAAACGAAAGCCGGCAACACAAGCAATAAAAAACTAAACGAAAATCATTATGGATTTAAACGAAAAAACGATGCATAAGTACCTAAATGATATAAAAACTTAATACAAAATGAAACACAATAGCATCGTACTAACTGATTTTACCTGCAGCTTATTGTCGATGTTAGCCACGAACTCGCCGAGCTGGTAGAACAGCGCGTCAGACTTCGGAACATCCTTCAGCAGCTCCCCAGGCACGTACTCCAGGAGACGCACCACGTGCTGCTTGCCGTTGATGTTCTCCAGGGAATGAAGGTGGCCGTATATGTTCCGGACTGGTTTGGGGCAGACCACACCCCTAGTCCCTACAAAAATTTTGTTCATGAACTTACATTAATTTTTAAAACTTAGATAATAATTAAACACCACATGTAAGTTGTAACCTAAACAATAGAAACAAAATGTGATAACAATATCAAAATTGAGTGATAAACATATAAACAAATATATGTAGAATATAAAATAAGTAGAAAACATGGCAAGTAAAATAGAAAATTGTAATAAAAAAAAAAAACGTAATATAAGTGTAATAATTAAGAAAAGGAAATTAATTGTCCTGTGCTAAGCTCGGGGGAACAAGTGTCCTTAGGCGCTAGTTTATAAATGCCAAGAACCCTATAATATATTCTATGATCGATGAAAGAGGCGTGTGTTCTGGTTAGTGATAAAAAATCCTTCACGATTTCACACTGCTTTGTAAAAATATAATATAAAGATGATAATGCAATTGTTATCAATGCTTCTTTTATAAAACATCAATTATTTGATTGTTGGTTAACTTTTGAACGCAAAATCATTTATTAAACAACAGCTTATCTTTTCTAAGGCGAAGTATCTAGTATTAGGGTAAAAGTTTAAACTTTTTCTTCATTAATTCTAATATCAAAGTTTTCATTTCCTACAAAAGAAAAATAATCTTACCTAAGAAATTCATAACTTCATTCTGCGCTTCAACGAAAGCAGGATTCTGGGAGTCTATCGAGTTGAGAATCTTTAGGACATAGCCATGTTCGCTGTGATTCGTTATCAGTGGATTCTTCATGTTAGGGTCCTCTGTGAGCTTGAAGTTCCTGTCATCGTACCCGTTCAGCTCAGTGAGCTCGAGCACGGAGATGCCGTACAGCCTCTCCGCCAGGAGTTTTACAGCCTCAGGGTCAATATTTGCCCTGATGATTTGACCGGGCTCTAAAATATTTCCCGACATTTTGTCCTGAAAAAAAAAAGATTAATATCAAGAAATATTATTTCACATTATTCTGAGAAGGAGGTTAATTAAATAAACAAATTACTTATGTGGACAATTTCAGAAACTGTCATAAAAGTTTGATTGTGACTTAGGTATTATGTCATCTTGTGTTATGTTATCTTGTGGTTAATTCACTCTCTGAGGATGTAAAGTAAGGGTCAAATTTTTGTATGAATAATATTTAAAATCTGTCCCGCCACCCGATTTCAATTATATTCGAGGTAATAAATACAAATTAATGAACTAATAAATAAATATACCAAATTTTATAGTTTTTTGAAACAACAACTGATCATTGGCAGTTGGCACGCAGAGAGTTATTATGGGGTCCCCACGGGGTGCAATGGAAATTCACGCGGACGAAGTCTCGCGCAAAAGCCAGTCTTATATGTAATTTAGGGTTTTCGCAACACTGTATATTTGGGTCCTTAGTAATGAATATTTATTTATTTTTACTTGAAATTTAACATTTAAGTTACCGGTGCAGTATGGTATGATAAACCCAGATTACAGCTGTAAGTTATATTTACCTAGATTAATGGTTAGTGATAATTTATTAACTATGAGCGCCATCTTGACGCACAATTTTGAAACGCTTATCACATGATTTTTGGACGCGAACGCCCGGCCAGTTTGTTATTAATATTAGAGTTAAAAAACAATAATGCAGAATAATAAATGCATTATTTCTGAATTTCTACGATCTACACTAATTTTATGCAATTTAATAAAATTACCTTGACTGTTTAAAGACAAAGTAAAACAAAGTTTTATTCGTGAACCAACAACTGCATTTCATTTTTTGAAAACTGATTTTTTAAAAATAATTGGTGAAGCGCTTCGAATGCCTATTAAAAAAGAACATTGAAATAAAATCAAATGCATCTAATATTTATATCACAAATTACTATTTTCACAAACGTTACTTATATAATAATAAAATAATTAGGTAAGTGAGTATAAAATAATATCTTTAAACCAAATGTATAATAAGCATTAAATATAAATCTATTTTAAAAATAACTTACCATAAACTAAAATATATTTTTATAAAATAAACTGTTGTGTCACACGACTTTACCGGCGTTTCACAATCGACTGATTCTAAGGCAAACAAACTGTCGCGTTGACGGCTGATAAAGATGCTCTCGACTTCAGACTCTATTGCCAGGAAATATATATGTATATTACTAAATATTGCTATCAACTCTCAAGTGACCGACGTCTGTATTGACTGTTGTTATGTTAGTAATAATATATATTATTTGCTGTTGTCCTTTGGTCCTTGCTTTGTACAGTTATTTACGATTGCTATAAACTTTTACATAGTGCCAAAAAAAAGTGAATCTGGCGCTTAGAGCATTAATCCGATGATCCGATCTAAGATCTGGCGTCATTAAGCATAAACAATTTGAAATAAATGTGTCGCCCTTTAATTACATAATAATAATAATAATAACTTTAAATATGCCCGACTGACCCGGGTATCACTTTTCCATCTTATTATAAAATTTCTGCATGACTCATAAGGTTCAAAAGTGGTACCTACTCCGAGTTTGTTGCCGATTACACGTACTTATTCTGTACGCTTATTTTTTTAAAGTTATTAAATATATAATAATAGGTCTTTACCTATGAAATTGCCGTTCTGCAGTACTGGCCATTTCAAATCAAAATAGTTTTTGTTTGGCTAAGAATTCTAATTTCAAATTAATTTTATTTTAAAACATGGAATTTTTTCCAAAGTAGTCATTTGTTTATTGATTAGTGTTACATTTTCATCGCATTTCAATCTTTTTCGTCATCATGGATACGTTAAAAATTTGAGTAATTATGGAATATGAGTACCGTCGTGGCAGCAACGCGGCACAAGCGGCACGCAATATCAACGACGTTTACGGAACTAACACTACAAACCAACGCACCACCTTGTTATTGGTTTACTCACTTCCGTTCTGGAAATTTCGACCTGAAAAATGAACCTCGCGGTCGTCCGAAGACTTTGGTCGACAATGACGAATTAAAGGCGATTGTGGAAGCTGATGATACACAATCTACGGCTGAATTAGCAGCAGCTTTCGACGTTAGCGTCAAAACAATATTGGTCCATTTGCGTCAAATTGGCAAGGTAAAAAATCTTGACAAATGGGTGCCCCACGAACTCAATGATCGCCAGCGCGCGGCGAGACGTGCCTTGCACTGCTCAACAGACAGACAAATGAAGGAATTTTGAGCCGCATTGTTACCTGCGATGAAAAATGGATCTGATAACCGCAAGCGCTCAGCAAGTTGGTTGGATCCTGGTTCAGCACCTAAGCAATGCCTTAAACGAAAACTTACCCCTAGAAAAGTGATGGTCACTGTTTGGTGGTCTAGCGCCGGTGTGATTCATCACAGCTTCTTACCAAACGGGGTGAGCATTACTGCAGATGTGTACTGTGAAGAACTGAACACAATGATGGCGAAGGTTGGCACATCTCCAACCAGCATTGGTCAATCGCTCGTCTCCGCTGCTCCTGCACGACAACGCGCGACCTCATACTGCACAGCAGACGGTCTCCAAGTTGCAAGAACTGGGTTGGAAGCTCTCTGTCATCCGCCCTACTCACCAGACCTTGCTCCTACAGACTACTACTTTTTCCAGAATTTGGATAACTTCTTGGCGGGAAAAAAATTCAATACCCGAGAGGCAGTACAAAATGCCTTTGAAGAATTTGTTGCCTCCCGTCCAGCTGATTTATTTAAGAAGGGCATCAATAAACTGCCACTGCGTTGGCAAAGATGCATTGATTGCATGGGTGATTACTTCGATTAATACAAATAAAAAATACATGAAAAAAATCGTTTAAATTTTTTCTTACAAAACAGCAATTTCATAGGTAAAGACCTAATATAATATTAAAAATATTGTCATACTCAAAGCAAAAACATCATCCACGTATGGGAGGAGAATCTCCGCTCAACACAAAAACATCATCCACGTATGGGAGGAGAATCTCCGCTCTACACAAAAATATCATCCACGTATGGGAGGAGAATCTCCGCTCAACACAAAAACATCATCCACGTATGGGAGGAGAATCTCCACTCAACACAAAAACATCATCCACGTATGGGAGGAGAATCTCCGCTCAACACAAAAACATCATCCACGAATGGGAGGAGAATCTCCGCTCAACACAAAACCATCATCCACGTATGGGAGGAGAATCTCCGCTCAACACAAAAACATCATCCACGTATGGGAGGACAATCTCCGCTCAACTCAAAAACATCATCCATGTATGGGAGGAGAATCTCCGCTCTACACAAAAACATCATCCACGTATGGAGGAGAATCTCCGCTCAACACAAAAACATCATCCACGTATGGGAGGAGAATCTCCGCTCAACACAAACATCATCCACGTATGAGAGGAGAATCTCCGCTCAACACAAACATCATCCACGTATGGGAGGAGAATCTCCGCTCAAAATTTATTTGGACACATGGTTATTTTGACTTTTTCTGAAGTAACCCAAGCATATGCTACCAAAAAGTAAGATTTTGTACCAACATATACCCTGGGTCCAAAAGTACTGAACAGAACTCCTGACTCCTTATAGATACATGTTTGGGCTTTCGGCGATGTTTAAAGAACTGCAAGCATAAGCTACTATGTCAATTAAAGTAATCATCTTCATGACTACCATTATTATATTTGAACATTACTCCGCCGTTTATGGACCGATTTTCAAAAAAAATTCTTTGATGTATTGGGTATAATCCGAAGTTGGTCTCATTGTCACTAAGTGGTGACCTGATGATGGTATCCATGAGGAATCAAGGAAACTACTCGAAATTTATATAGACACACATAGTAATTTCGACTTTTTCTGAAGTAACCCAAGCATATCAAAGAGCATTTTAAAGTGTCGTCACCTACAAACCCAGCCTCAAACATTAGTTATAAGTAATGCGCACTGTACTAATATACAGTCCGTGGTGATTAAAGCAGAGAACATAAGATATGTTTTAAGAAAATATCTCGGGGTAAATTACCGGGGCACGATCATTTAAGTATTGAACACCACCAATATGCCGGGGCCCACTTACCTCGAGATCTAGCCATGTTCTTTTCCCTCTGCTTGAATCGTGGATATTTACCTAACAGCATGCTACAAACTGTAGTAGTTCCAGTAGGCAAAAATAAGACAGACGATACTGGCAATAAAACTAATTATAGACCTATATAATGTTTTTTTTATTATTAACAAATATAATGTAATAAACTACAAATATAAAGTAATGTATAAACTTAATCAGTAGGCTCAATTTTAGTAATAATTGAGAGAGAGAGAGAGAGAGAGAGAGGGAGAGAGAGAGGGAGACAGAGAAACACGCGCACGCCGCACGGCTTACAGCAAAAAGCTTAGCATAAAGTGTCGTTACAACTTTTAGTCTTAATTTTTTCCGTCTTGCCCCCTTTCGCAACGCGCGATAAGGAACTTCGTTCCAATAACAAGACAGAAAAATCAACATAACATGGATAACGGGATCGTCCTGTCTCCTACAGCGTGTCGTAGTGTCTCACTCCACGTTCGTGCCGACTCGCTCTTAAGTGCAGTGCCCTCCGTATAGCGATCGTCAATTCACTCCTTATTCATTAGAATAAGGTGTGGATTTGCGCCTTGCTGGGGAGTTGCCCTGCTCCTGGCCTCCCGTTGAGTTTCGGCTCAACGTTGGGTCACGAGGAGACAGCCCCCCTAAGTGTGTGTACCGTATTTGTGTGCGTACACTTAGTTTTCGTCCTTCCACGTATTGTGAGTACTCTTTGTTTTATACGTACACTTGTTGCGTTCAGTGTTGACTGTTGTGTGACTCATGTGTTCTATGTTGTGTTCCATCTGTGTTGAACATGACGGACTATGATCCGTGGTTACCACGCCACGACCACCTGAACTCTCGTGCGGACTCCGAGACGACGTACAGCCCGGCCTCATCGAGGTCTAGCTCAAGCTCGATCCCGGACCGCACGCACCACCGCCCGCTCGCCGAACCTAGCTTGTGCGGACAGGACACCGCCCAACCCGGGTCGCCTTCGGCATTCTCGCGGGGGTGTACTGGTACCCCCCGCCCCAATGCCCTCCGACGGCGGCCTGCGGCGAGTCTGGGCCCCCGCCCCGTACAGCCGATCAGGGTTCGGCAAATCCTAAGCGCGCTTCGCGCCGTACTGCGCAGGCGAGCGATCCCCCCCAGCCTGATTGGTCATCCTGGACGCTACAACGTCCAACAAGTGGACGCAACCCGCACCACCGCGGGCACAGCCCGCCCCTCGCCGGCTTCCCAGCCGCGACACCACCGCGCCGCGCTGGCTGCTCAGCCGCGCGGTCCACACCAGCCCACCGCGAGCTCTCCGCGCTCGCCCGCCGCCTCGCCGGCCCCACTGCCGTGCGACAACCGCCGAGCCGCACCCTCTGCGGCCACAGAAACCCGCTCAAGCTCGCCGCGCGAGTACCGTTACCACGAGCCCACCTTCCCGCCAACACTCATCGACCTACATGCACCACGACCGGCCAGGTACACCGACCGCCAGCTGACCTACGCCGAGGTGAGCGCCGCCAGCCCACAGGTAGAAGACACCTACCGACCCCTTGCTCCGGCGCCGGTGACTACGAAAACGTCGCCACCCCCTAATACGTCTCGCTACCCACACTTGGTCGTCGAGAAGATCGACGACTGGGTGCGCCACTTCCGCCGTCTTCGTGACATCCTGGGGCACGCACCGAACGCTAAGCAAAACGGTCCTGGTATTCGCTTTACGCCCCGAAGCGAACACGAATACAGGACCGTAAAGAGATACCTGACGGACCTGGAGAAGCAGGGACACGCCTCCTGGTTCTCGTTTTCGCTGCCGCAAGACAGGGCAATCAAGGTAGGAATTAGGGGCCTACCTCCTGCCACGGACACCGAGGAAATCAAGGCCGGACTCGCCGAATTAGGATACGTGGCGGAATACGTGTCCGAAGTTCCGGAGGTCTGAACCCGGTGGCTGCATCTATTTCGCCCGCATTGTCAAGGCCCCAGACGTCGTCCCCGGCATATATAAAGTCACTGAACTTTTGTATATGCCGGGAATCTACATCGAAGCCTGGCGGGGCCGCAGCGGCCCGGCCCAATGCCACGGATGTCTCCAATTCTGGCACTCCAGCCACAACTGTCACCGTAAGGTAGTCTGTGTCCGGTGTGCCGGGGAACACTGTGTGCGGGATTGCCCCCGCCCCCCTACCGAGACGCCCACCTGTGCAAACTGCAGTGGGGCCCACCCAGGAAACAGCAGGGACTGCCCAAAATTCCGCAGGGAGGCAAGGAAACTGCGAGCAGACAATGAACGCCACTCCCATCTGCGCAAATTCCGACCCGCCTCCCCCGTGCAGGAGACCCCTCCTCCTCGGCCAACTTCAACATCTCTGATGGCGGAGGTTAACGACTGCATTTCTAGACACGTCGTCCCCTCGGCCCCCGACTCCTCCGCTCAGCCTAGGAGGAAAAAGAAATCAAGAACCAGGAGGAAGGATGCCGCATCCCCTGTGGCCTCCCCCTGTTCTGTCGCCTCCTTTACTACTAGCACCCAATTGGAGCTGGAGCCGCCCACGCTCGCTCCGCTGCAGCCTGACCACACGCAGGCCACTCGGCACCCACAGCGCCCCCCGCGCTCCCCGCGCACCTCGCGCACACCCAGTGCCACCTCCTCGGCTATCACAGCCGTGGAAATAATTGCGACCTCAGAGCCCGCAAACCACGCGGTTGCCCCGCACACTCAGCCTCCGGTGTCTCCCCCGCTGCCCCAAGAGTTGGTGCGAAGCGAGGCCCCCGCATCTACAGCAGAACTTCTGTAGACCCTCTTCACCCTGGCCATGGACCTTGTTCAGAAGGTTCAGGCCTGGGCGGAAATGCTCCCAACCATCATGCAGGCCCTCCTAAAAGGTGCCCCCACCATCGCAGCCCTAATGAATATTATAATAGGAACACCCCCCCCCCCCCCCCCCCCCCCCCCCTTTCCCCGGTCGGTTGTGTCCGTGGTCGGCAAAAGCGGCGCGTGCGGGAGTGGTCCCATACACGCTTCCTGGTCCCCGACCAGGACCCCATGCGTCACCAATAATGCGTGCGTGCATGCGTGAAAAATAAAAATTATAAAAGAAAAAGAAATAAAAATTCGCAGATTTCGTGCCTCACACGACAATCGGAATTAACCAATAAAATGGAATTCTTAATATTCGTTTGTTTCTATTCTTCTAGAGAGTCTAGATCCTAGGATACAGGTACCTAATCTTATTAACTTGGTTGAACCAATACTAAATAATGCTGGGGACAATATTATTATGACTGTTATTATTGAACCTGAACTGTTATAGTTGAACACCCAAAATTGAACACCATAAACCTAACTGTGCAATATTTTCTGTATTAAGCTTAATATGAGGAAGTGTCTGCTTATTTTTATGAGATAAATTAAATAAACGTTTGACAACTGTTAGAGAACTAGGGTTGCCGAATTTTATATTGTAGGCCTGTACCTCTTTTAAGGCTCTATCCTGTGAGTGAGCGTCAAAAGAGGTTTATTTATAAGAAACTGTTATTAAAAAAACATTCTCGTAACTCTGTCTCGAAAAATTCTCTCTACTGCCTAACAGACAAATAAAGTGTGAAGTGAATAAAAATGCAATTTAATTATTTAGCCGACTGAGATTATAAAACATTTAATTTAAATTCCGAAGGCTTATTTAAAACTTAGATACTTTAATATTAGTGTACAAGGATAAAATAAAAATCTATATAAATCCTCGTATAGTCTCAAGCTTACCCTAAACCTTAGAAAAGGCTTGAGGCCTTAGAACATAAGGTGTCGATTGCTCAAATCAATTGAATTCTGTTCAATAGATCTGCCGGACTATAACGACTGCTAAATATTTCATCCACGCTATGATTTCCGCTATATATACTGTGATCATAGAGAACAAGTTAAGCGGAAATAGCACAGGTGTTCAAATTTCAAAACGAACGTAGCCGGCAACATAAGAAAATATAATGTCGCACACCTATAATTATTATGGTACAATCTGAGGTCCACATATACAATCTTTACTAATATTATAAAGAGATAAAGTTTGTGAGGTTGTAGGGGGTAATCTCTGGATCTACTGAACCGACTTATGAAAATTATTTTACCAATAGAAGGCTACGTGATTTGTGAGTGACACAGGCTATATGGATGGGTGGATGAATGTATGTTACTACTCTTTCACGCAAAAACTACCGATTTAAATGAAATTTGGTATGGTTGTAGTTAAAGCTCTGGATTAAAACATACGATACTTTTTATCCCGAAAAGGTATTACAGTATTCACGTGGGTTACTATAAGTACGCGGGCGGAGCCGCGAGTAACAACTAGTTAAATATAAAAAATACAATATTATTTAATATTTTTATAGTATATTATTTTTCAAAGTTTTCAAACTGATTTACTGAACAATATATTCTTTACTGAAAGTAGGTAAAATATCCTTTACTAACCAACCTACTATTTTTGACTGTTAAGCAAGGTTTTACAATTTCATAATAAATACATGACTGCTCACTACCATCAACCATGCAAGGATGACAACTATTAACCCCATAGAGTTAAGTTTTAGCCCTCTGCAAATATATTATACGCTATTGCGTCATAGTTATAGGTCAATCTTATGGGTCAGGCAAGGAGAACATGCAAGGCTCCAAGGCCAATGGATTGAGTCAGTCGTAGCCCCAACACCCGAAAATATTAGGATCAATCATCAATTGACTTTAAGTTTAATAGGGTGCAAACGTACAAATACTTTTGACGCTATAAAGAATTATAGGGCGATATATGGGCGATGAGGGGGCGATGTCCATCCCATGTCCACCCTTATTCCTTACTAGTATTATAAACGCGAAATCCTTACTATATAAAACCTATTGTTTTATATTCTGAGTTATAAACGCGAAAGTTGATGAATGTTTGTTCCTCTTCCACGCGAAAACTACTTAACGGATGTTTGGTATGGTAGTAGTTATGGTTCTGGATTAACACATAGGCTACTATTTGTGCCGATATGTGTGTTCTTGTGGAATACTGTATATACGTGGGCGGAGCCGCGGGCAAAAGCTAAGATTAATAATATTATAATTATTTGTTCTTCGGAACTACAAGTATTTTCAAATGAAGATTATAATATTCTTGTAGCTATAAAATTTAAATAATTATATTGAAGTTTTCAAAAAGAGAAAATAATCAATGCTTTTGGGACAGTTCACACCGAAACAAAACGATACCTACGCGATATGGCGATGCATTGTTAAGATAGCTATTCAACATTGAATTTTGACAGTACAGTGCGACCATGTTTCTAATGGTTTTCGACAGTTGTAATTTTTATACATTGTCTGTAAATTTGTATAGAAAAACGAACATTGTCAAAACCATTAGCAAATTGGTTTTGCTGATACGTAATACAGACGATCCGTTCCGTGACACTCCACTTAACGACGTCGTCACAAACAAACTGATAAATTGAACTAAATGTGAGTCTCTTGATATACCCACCAGTATAATACCGTTGTGGAAAAAAATGTACGAAGTAAGGTATATTCCCGATGTACTAGGTGTACCAGATCAATATATAATATCTATGTAGTAGTTATATAAAAGGCAAAGCTGATTTTTTTATTTATTAACCAAGACAACAAAAAATTCCTTTTTTGGTTTGTCGTCATCATCAGAAGCCCTACAGGGGCTTTTATGTTGATAACTACACAATATATTTTTATAATCAAGCACACTGAGAAAAAAGTTAAGGAGTAATAAACATTATGCATACATGCAAATGTTGCATCTAAAAATATAATCAATTGTAGTGTGTGTGTGTGTGTGTGTGTGTGTGTGTGTGTATATATATATATATATATATATATAGCACCCTAGCCCTACGACCAATGTCTTGGGATCAGTATACAGTATACAGAACTACTAGAGTACTCGTCTAGTGTAAAGTGGTATATACTAGACGAGTACCCTAATAGTAATAATAGTATTAAGCCATACGTGTTTAGCTATCTGTGGATAGGTAAGACGTATATATTCTTTACATTCTAAAGAAAGAAAGTATTTTTTATTGACTGATGTATCTACGCTCAGGCCAAACCCTAAATTTTAAATTTTGCACACGTATTTCTCGTATAACGTAGGCATCCACTAAGGAAGGATTTTTCAAAATTCAACCCCCAAGGGGATAAAATAGAGGATAAAAGTTTGTATGAAACTTTTATTCCTTGGACATATTTATATATTTATTATATTTCATAATAAATACATATTTTTATATTTTTATTTTTATATTTCTTCGTATGAATTGAGTACAGAAAAAATAATGAATTATATATTTTAGCGTTTTCTAAAATTTAGCCCCTAGGTGGGTAAAATAGGGGACGAAAGTTTTAAATAAACGCACAGACTAAATTCTTAATGCTAGAAAATTGAAAGAAGATCGGCAAGTCGCCATACATTGGTAATTGAAATACGTGGCCACAGAAAATATTTATTGTAAGTTGTACTTTATGAACATAGGAACAAAAAAAAGCAATAATATAAATACATCGCACTCGGTTTGCGGAAAAGCGATTATACTTATATTAGTTGTCGCGTCAATTACGTAATGAAATTAATTTTTAAATTAATAAATAGTTTGTTTGGAAACGCAATATGCTAACAGATAAATGATAGATGTCGCTTTCATGTGACGAAAACCAAAAACAATAATTATTTTTCTTGGTATACATATAAAGTACCTGGATAACCGAGCTTTGCTCGGAGATCTAGTAGATTAAAAAAAAATTAAAAAAAAGAATCACAAAATTATATTGCCGAGGTTCGAAACACCACATTAATTTCCGTTCAACGCAAAATTTAACCAAACAGCCAATCGGACTGACATTATAAAGTCAATATTATTGATATATTGTAGCACGACGAAAGAAAAAACATAAATAACTTAAAAATGCAGCAAGTTTTATCCCTGATAAAACCTAGCGACACCGATTTCTCTTCCCCAAAACTCCCTGCATGCTAAATTTCATGTAAATACTTGCAGCCGTTGCCGAGATTACGATTATATATACAAGATTGTCTCGTTTATAATATAAGCTAGTATAGAGGGATCTATTTCACACCCCAGGAAACATTTTTTTCTTAAAAGAACTGACTAGAACTAAACTGTTGATTATAGAAAAAAAAATACTTTATACTCAAATAAAAAATCTATGGAGCTTTTACGCCTCTAATTGACAGCATTTACAGCATCATAGGTATATATATTTGTGAGACTCTTTTGTATACCCATAGGAATATCAATTTGTTCCCTAAGAAAAGCAGTACTCATAACATCAATACTAGAAATAAAGATAAATTAGCTTTTCCCACTTTTAGACTCCATAAGGTCAATGTTTCTTTTAAAGTGAAATGTATACGTTTTTACAACACAATTCCAAAAGAGTTGCAAAAATTATCGGTTAATAAGTTTAAAAAGACAATTAAAAAACAACTTCAACAAAAAGCATACTATAATACATCTGAGTAGGTAGGTTATTTAGTGGATAAAAATTATTGGAATGTAAATTTGCTTTAAATAACCCCTTATACTTATAATAACAAATATTACTTTCAATGTAATGAACACTATTAACATATTATTGTAACATTTATATATTATTATGTAATTAATAAGTCATGTCCAAGTTTTGTAATGTGCAAATTATGGAAATAAATAATTTTGACTTTGACTTGACTTTGTCTTGACCAGGCGGCGCGGCGCTTCGTAAAGGTCGAGTCCTAGACGTGTTAAGCAGCAGTCAGATGTCACGAACTTAAAAACTCTCATCGCCAACAAACACAAAGACGAGATGAAGTGTCATTCATCACGATAGGCGAAGATAACGCCTGATAAACAATATATAGTAAACAGGCTCAGTACAAATCTCGGTCAGAAATCTCTAGGAATATGACTAAGCTAATTTAACACGAGTTTTTCAATGTCAAGAAATATTGAATACAGACTAGGGTAGCCCTACGGCATACTGCATACACCATACTGCCAACATAGGTAAATGATCGGTCTCGACTACCGACTAGATAGGTACCCCGTTAACTATTATCAACAGCTCCGTGAATGCGGCAACTCATTATTGCAGTGTGGGTTTGTAACATCATTGTGTGTAAGACAATTTCTAGTGTGCGTGCATTCGGTACGCACATCTGACACGAAGATTTCAATGTGACGCGGACGGGCCCGGGCACGCCGTGCTATTAATTGCCGCATTTTTTTAAATATGCCAGGGGTATCTTGTCGAGTGCCGAGACCAATCATTTATCTATGACTGCTAAAAGTCAATCGTTCAATGATCCAATCGACATGATAAACGCTGACGATCAGATCAGTTAAAAGTAGAACCGTTTATGGGCGCGGATTGGCATGACAGTTTATACTGTTTATGTCAATATTATGGACGAACTGCTGATTGGATCAAGCCTGCAGTGTCATGTGGATTGAACAATAGGCACTATGCAGGTGTATGGGGCTACACCGTGATTTTTCTATTATGTCCCTTATGCAAAAAAGCAAACGGATCGCCTGATGGAAAGCGATGTAGATGCGAGAAATGGCGGTAACCTTACCTACGTTAGTAGGTAGTATAGTCCGTTCCGAATAATTTCTGATCCAATGTACTTAATCTAAATGTAAAGGAGCTCAATATTAATTTACGGGTAGCTTTAATGCTTTCAATTTAAATGTCACTTATTTACCGCACAACATTTCATTTTTTTTGTTCACATTTACATTGAATCGGAACGCATTATAGTTACTTCGTAGGTACTTGTGATCTGTCAGTTTACGGGTATTTCTGGGAAGTCACGAAAGCGTTGCCTTTCCACCGTCTATACTCTATATTATAGTCATTCTGTAAGATGGCTACTGAAGGTCACGTATGAATTTAATTGAAATATTCTAGAAAATGTAAACATTAGGTAAAAAGTAAGGATAACTAACTACGTATTGTTTGTTGTGCGATAAACTAAGTGTTAGGAAATGTTTTTTAAGCGATCACTCATGAAGCTGACAGGATTTCTAGTGAGAGATCAATGGCCCTTGCACTGGCTCAATATAAAATATTCAGGAATATGGAGACAATTTTATATTACAGGAAATTAAGAAGTTTGATCTCGAATAAAATATTACACATTAATTGAAAAAAATATAAAAAATGCTAAATTGCGTAAAAACGCGCTTGTATGGCAATAATGTAACAGCAGCGCCATCTATGTTTTAAGCCGTGTTTTTAAGAATTTTGCGACGTGTCTTTTTTGGGCTCAAAGCGTATAGTTAATAACTAATTATAGTACTAGCGTACCTAAATGTCCAGAAGATTGGAAGAATATCCTATAACTGTAGGTTTTAACAGTAGGTATATTATTGTATGATCTGCCTAGCTACGAATCCAGCTTTGACAGTGACATCTAGTATTTAATGTGAGAACTACGTAAATTGTACTAGAGAACGTAACGTTTACTTTTGGGTGTAGATGTCGCAGCTGACTGATATTTCTACTCGACATAAGATGGCGCTTTGTTTATATAAAAATCAAAGTATAAACTTTTCGACAGGAGATGTCACCTTTCCTAGTCTTCAAACGTTTTGAAAAGGTAGTTACAGATAAATTATTAAAAGTTTCTTGTTATGCCCTATTGGCCATATTTTTTTATGAAATGGACGGGGAAAAGAGCAGACGGATCGTCTGACTGTAAGCGATTACCGCCGCTAGTGGACGCTCGTAACGCCATAAAATCCCCAACCACCATTGGGCCTTCGATTACCTCACTCACTCGGCGGAACACAACGCAAGCGTAATTTCACGCCGGTTTTCTGTGAGGCCGTGGTATCAATCAGTGCTGAAGCATGGCTCTCCCACGTTTAAATTGTTGGTTTTTGTGTAAGCACCAAAAATATATGAAGAGATAAACTGACTTTAAAATGCAATATTAAATAGTAATACCTAAATCAAAAAAAATATATTTTATCTTGGTCTCACCGATTTAGTTAATTTGTTAAAGGGTGCTAAGCCTCCTCAAGCCGGTCACAGTTAATTACTGAGCTCCCCGAGCGCCTAGCTAACTAGCGGCAAGATAATCCACAGCACGCGCCTAGCGAGAAGACACATTGTGTACCTTCACACATAATTAATTATTAGCGTTTGGGAGTGGCAACTTTTTGGCGTAATAAAGTAAGGGGGAGTTTTTTTTATCAAAATGTTGGTAGATGTAAGATTATCTTATTTATTTATTTATTTATTTATTTAATGGATACACCAACAAGGAACAAACATTATTAAAAGCTAAAATTGCACATTCATGTTGTTTACACATCTAAATGCTGCCTTAATTATAGGTGTAATACAACTTGCATCTTTTATAAGTACTAAGCATAATTTCAGGGAGATAAAGTTACTATGAATTAATATTATTTACAAATTAAACATAAATAAATCAATCACTTAAGTAAGTAAGTAACTAAGAATTTAAATGGTTGAAACTAAACAAAGTTGTTCGACAGTAATTGTTCAATTTTATTGCGTTCTTATTATTTCTTTAAATTCAATTAATTTATTTGAGAATATACAGGCCTCGGTCGTACATGATATATAATTGTTATATGTCCTGCACATTCTATTAACCGGTGAAGATTGCCCTATGTTAGTTTTAGCAAAGTTAATGTGGAATGGCTTGTAACAATTTTTTCTGGGTATCCTACTTGGCACATTAATGGATATTTTACGAAGTAGTTGGTAGTTGAGTAGTTTGTATCTTGTTTGAAATGTATATTTGTAGTAACAGTGCAAGAACCTAAATTGAAAGCAGCTGATAAGCTAGGTTGCCTGAAAGCATAGATCTCTGGTGAATATATTATTATAATACAGTATTTTATTAAATAAGAAACACAATAGATGAGTAGGTAAGTACATAAAAACAACTCCTTTATAGTCAAAGTGCATAAAACCTTTTTGGGCAGTTTAACACCTGTATAATACATAGGTAGCTTTCAATACAAACCTGCCCTGTTTAGCTCCAATTTAATCTAAACGTAAGCAAAAAGATTTAATACTACTAAAATCATGTACCATTGTAATTATTGATTGTTCGGTAAATTAGTGCCATTTAAATAGGTAGCATTTTTGCGTGCGTGTTTTTATATTAAATTGTATTTGAACAAATTATAAGAGAAATATCATATTTTTCTAGTGATCTGCGTTCGCCGCTATCAGTGTGGAACGCCACTAACTATCGCATTCAAAACGATTGTTGGGGAAAAACGATTTTTAATTTGTTCTCAAACGCTGAGTGGCGGAGGTGTGCGGGTGACACATTTGATTCTAACACAATTTTATTGGTGACGAGAGGGCACTCTATAATAAATTCATTTAAATATCGCTCTAACATCATTTTATTTATAAAATTAATTCAGACCTAATTTATTTTCATCGTAATTATAAATATTAGGTGAACTGATTAAAAAAATTGTAATATTATAAAACATAATAATTATTATTTTAAAAACCAAAATGTTCTAGTAAATATAAATCAAAACTCTAATGGAACAGTTTACACGGCCTGTTTTATAATATACTGATAAGTGTCAGATAGCTTATTTGCATTTTTTGTCTCTGTCGCTCGATATAAAGATAGCAGCGACAAAACTTCCGAATAAGCTATCCGACATTGTTTAGAAGATTTTAAAACAGGCCCCCTTAGTATTGAAAATATTTTGTATGATGATGAGTGAAGAAGTTAAAAAGATCATAGATGCAAATTCACAAGTAGCACTCAAATTTTTTATTTTATGTCTGACACACAACACAACAGTTTTCTCTATAAAAGCTCACACTTATTGATGCAGGAGAAAAAATATAAAGATCGTACAATAATATTATATTTGTCGAGAATTTATTCGGCCTTTAGCGATTTCACAAAGAACAAAATAATTAAATCTTAACTGTAAAGGAAACGAAGAAATGAAAGCGTAGCACCCGAGATGGTGATTCGTCGAATGTGTGCGTTGGAAAAGGATAGAGTATTGTTCAACACAAAGCCAAGTAATTGTAGACAATAGAAGCTGAAAAAGACGTTTCCTTTAACAAGATTTCTATCTACGAGTGTTTTGCCGGAGGACACGCCGACAAAATTATAGCCCACGCGAAAAATTACTCAAACGCCTAATTTACAAGCACATAAGTGCGAATATCGATTGAATATTCCTTACAGGAATGGAACGTAATGTTGTATGGTGGAAGAGACTTTGTGAACGCACGCGAAGCGTAAAACAAGATTTGTCAAAGTATAATTAGGGTCCATTGGAAGATGACCCCCGAGTTGGGTGACGCGGTAAAGGAACACGGACTTTGTACGCTGGTTTTCGATTTTAACATTTGATGTAAGTTGGAAGTGTTTGAAATCGGGTACTTCGGTAATGTTGAGGGCATATAATACGATATTCAGTTCATAAGAGCACAATGCACATTAAAATCAAATTTTAAGTGGGCATGTTCGAATTGTTTGATATACATATTAAAACGAGGGATAAAATCTCAAAACCAAGAATGGTCTATGAGTTATGACGTAGGTACATTTGACAGAAAAATCTTCATACAAGAAAAAGTTACGCTATCTTGATTTTCACCATACCTCAAATGTCCAGACACCTTGATTTTACCATAGTTACCTCAAATGTCAAAATGGCCCCAAAAACCCTAAAGGAACATTTAAGTGGGGACAGTTTTTGCCTTGACATGCCTTGTCTATGATATATACGTCTATGGATATACTACACAATTTAAGACATTACACAGTTTAAAACGACACTTAAAAGTTAGAAAACGACACTATCTAATCAATTTCTATAGAATCTAGCAGTGGCGTGGGGTTCCTATAACTTCATTCCTATCGGCTTCACTTATCACTTACCTTTTGAAGACCCTCATCCCAACCCAAATAATCCTTACCTGTAACACAGGCTAGGGCTTCCCTATGAAGGAGAACCAGCATTCGCCACTGAAATCTATTGAAATCTAACAGTGGCAAAGGCTGGTTTTCCTTCATAGGGAAGCCCTATCCTGTATAATAGGATTCAAGGATTTGGATAAGGGTCTTCAAAAGGTAAGTGATAAGTGAAGCCGATAGGAATGGATTTATAGGAACCCCACGCCGTTGCTACTTAATAAGCATAATATACTTACAGCTTTAAGGAAGGTTTACACTTAAACTTGGATTTGATTCTAGATCCTATACTGAAAAGTATGATAATAACTACTTAATGTAAAAAACACTTTAGCCAATCTTATAGAGTACATACCCATAGTTTAAGTAATGATCAAACGAATTTAGTAACGAATATCCACGCAGAATATAATCTAAAGCAAAATCATTTCGCACAATATTAGACGTAATAGGAATTAGGATGCGTTAGCAGAGGGAAGTGTGGGTCTGGGGGTGACGAATGTCCCGCCAATGGGTTATGACTTAGGGATGAACGGAATAGATTATTTTTTATAGTGTTGCTTGTAGCTTTCCTAAAGTGTGTTCCGCTGATCCTAGGAGTTCCATGGAATATATATAAGCTATATTATAAGCTAGCACAGTTACAAATATTATTTTGAAAATATGCGCAAAATATGAGATGAGAGAAACTTACTTTTATCATTTATGTAAGTAGTTAGTAGGTAGTTAAGAGCTCCGTGGCCTAGTGTGTAGACCGTTTGATTCGCTCTCGAGAGAGTGCAGGTTCGACTCCCAGCTTGTGGCGTGTATCAATGAGACTTTTTCAGATCTCAAGTACATTATACGGACGCTCTAACGGTGAAGGAAAACATCGTGAGGAAACCCGCACATGGTTGCCCCCAGACGTATTGACCAGTCATTTCTCTGGACTAGGCTGACTATGTTGTGAGAATGCCGTATATGTTGAATATAGAAATAGTTAAAAATTTTGACGAATTTAAAAGTGGAATTATTTAGTAAATAAGTTTTATTTCATACTTTTTTGTGCACAGTCTTCTGTGTACTATCCATGGTCCGGGATGAATTCTTGCTAACTACCTACTAAAAAACTTAGGCCTTTTCATCCGTTATTGGATAATTTATACAGTATTCTCCGAGCGAAGTAACCACTCTTGAAATACTGTAGTGCCTGGGACAGTCGGTTTTTTAAATGTCGTATGGTTGCCCAAGCACATACGGCATTCTCACAACACAGTCAGTCCAAAGGAATGACTAGTCAATACGTCTGGGGCCAACCATGTACGGGTTTCCTCGCGATGTTTTCCTTCACCGTTAGAGCGTCCGTATAATGTACTTGAGATCTGAAAAAGTCTGGTGATAATGATTAGATACTATATTATTAAATTATTATTATTATCTATTGTAGTAGTCGCCGGAAAAAATGTAGCAGTAAGCTTTATAGTGACGATGATGATCACGAATATAATTTTGGCAATAGCGAAATTTCAAGGACATTGATATCGCTGCACATTTTTTTTTACCTATGTCGGTTTTTAGAACCTGTCATCCTAATAATGTGGTGTGATGTTTCGTGTGAAGATGTTGTGATGTGATGATTTCAGTAAGTCGTATGATGGCATATGCTTGCAGTTCTTTAAACAAAGCCTGAATCCCTAAACATGTATCTATTAGGACTCAGGAGTTCTGTTCAGTACTTTTGGATCCAGAGTATACCTTGGTGCAAATTCTTACTTAATTGGTAGAATATGTTTGGTTTACTTCAGAAAAAGTTAAAATCAATATATGTGTCCATATAAATTTCGAGGAGTTCCCTCGATTCCTCATGGATCGCATCATCAGGTCACCACTTTGGTGACAACGAGACCAACTGCAGATACCCTTTATATAAATAAAAGAAATTCGAAAAAGGCGGAGTTATCGTTTAACATACAAAAAAAATACAGCTGAACGTAGGTATAACCGCCTCCTTTTTTTGGAAGACGGTTGAAAAGTCAATATAACTAACGACCATTGAAATAGGCTATGGATATTGCGAATATTACCAATACATAATTAATTAATGTAATAACAATTTAGAGACTGAGTGAGTTATATCGGAAATCAGTAATTGATGATTAATGACTTGATTTTTTTCCACAGAATATATTTTTACATATTAGAAGTTTTAACAATTATTGTGTTTTGTGTATCGTATCATTGGTTCTATTTCATAAATTATAGAACTATTCGCATTTACAAAATCAAAACACCAAGAGGAAAGCCACGAAATATACAACAATATGTGTCGCTTGGCACTTGGCCCCCTGATGGACTGTCACGCACAGGACGCACTTAATAATAATCCCTGTTTTGTCAACCCTAGCCCGATATCAATAACTGACCGAGGGCGGTTAGAAAGATATAAAAAAGTAATAAAACGCAAGCCACAATAAAAACCACAATAAGGGAAGGGTTCCGAAGCGAGGAACCCCAAAAAATCATCATTCAACAACATTAAGAACGTTTTCGCGAAGTATACGATACTATTTGCATAATTTTTATTGTGAATTATTTGCAATTTTCTTTTATTTTGTGTTCCTGATGACCTTAAAAAACGTTAATTCCCTCTGTTCGTGACTTAGCTGGAATAGATAACCATAAGGGGCCCACAATTTTCCTCACAATCGTGGACACATCGTATGCTTGTAGTAGTGCAATCAAATCAAAAGATAACTATTTAGCTGATTATCTGTTCCTCTTTCTTTGATCTGTGGTAGTAGTTCTAGATAGGTAGCAGGAAAGTGAACAGTAACTGTGTCAGTGCTGCGGACGCACTCGGCGGCGCGGCGTCATCACAGCGCAGCGCTCAAGTACTGCGACAAGCTCGCGCTTCGCCAGGCCTCACAGGGACGGACTCAAGTGGACAATTCTCGTAAATAATAATAGTTAAATCTCTTTTGGATTTTTAGGCTGTCCCGCTCGCACGCGCACGAATTGACGCGTATTGGAATGAGTCAGAGCTTTGACCGAACCAAGATTATATAAAAATAGTTATGAGAATTTAGCTTCAGAAATTATAAAAAATAACTACTGCCAATATTTACCAGTTTCGTATTTTCCTTTTTTAAGGTTCCGTAATACACAAGGAACCCTTATAGTTGGGCTCTGTCCGTCCGTCTATCTGTCTATCTGTCTGTCTGTCTATCCGCGCTTCTAGCTTCTGTAATTATGAATATAAATGGATGAAATTTCGTATAGTTATAGATTGTGTATAAATCTCGGTAATTTGAAAAAAACCTTTTACGCGGTTATAGTTACGGAACCCTCCTTAGGCACGTCAGGACATGCTCTTGGTTAGACTATTAACTAAAACATATGGAAGTTAGAACTTAGCAAATAAAAACTTTGGTAGGTATCTACCTAATTCAAAAGTTTGAACGTCAATTTCAGTTGTAATATCTGATCAAATGCATTTTATATGAAGTTCTAAAAAGAACCTTTTAATACATACATGTAAGTTTTATTACTTTTAACAACATACCTAAATAAACTAAATAAACATTCCAGTTTTGGTTGCGTTCGTCGATATCTGAATGTAGAGTATTCGTTTCATTTTGAGCGGTTCGGCTCCGAAGTTGTTTTAGTACTTACAAATCCAATTTAGTTTGATACCCATCTACATTCTACTCTGGCGTTCTCCTTAACTAAAATCAGAACAAATTTCTTATACAAACCGTTACACAGCTTCGAGTCCGTACCTGAATTGCCACCATGATAGTATTTTGTTAGTCGGCAGCTTTGTAGCGGAGACCAGCACTTAACGGCAGCTTCTGTCCTCCTCTATTGTGGGCAGAAGAGCGGGACAGCGCACTGTCATGGGACGCTGGACAATATTTGATCACTTATTGGCTACAATGGTACGCTAGAGAGGTTGGACACTTGACTTTGTCATATTTTAACTTTGTTTACTGTGCCGCATTTTTAGTTGCCCAAACAAAACGCCACTGTTTTATTTTTTTCAACTGTACGCGGAAGATATGTTATTGATTGTAATGTAGGTTCTTGGTGGAAATTCATTTTTCACAGTAATAACACACAGGAGTTCTTGCACTATTTCCACTTTAATAAGTATTTCAGTCTACACGACTTTGTCGAAACCGGTCGTGTAATATATTAAAATGAATGTAAAATACTTATTAAAGTGGAAATAGTACAAGAAGTCCTGTGTGTTATTACTGTGTACGCCGAAGAATATTAAAAAGTTACTGCTGTAAATATGTGTGAAATGTGAATGCAAAGCTTAGTCAATAAAACCAAAACCTACTTCCTTTACCATTCTGTAATATTTTTATTTATTATTTGCTGACCATGAATAATAAGTCTGTATAGTACAGACTTATTATTCATGGTCAGCAATAATGTATCTACTTATCTACATAATTAGTAAGGCAATGAAACTGATTTATTTCACAAATGGCAGCATATAAAATTATGCTATGAATAAATTAGTATTAAACATTATTGTGTTCAAATCTGTTAAAGCCATGTTGGAATACCGAAACCAGTTTAACAAAACAAATCATACTTATGCATTTACAAAAAAATAAAAAAGCGAATAGCATATTTAGTATATTTTACGATAATAAAATAAAGGGACTAAAATTTTAATTGGAATTTGGACTAAAATTAACTAATATATTTTATTACCCGATTGGGTTATGTTTTTTTTCGCGCGTATCTTGTATGTGTATATGTTTGTAAATTCCTTTATTCCCACGTATCCTTCAAACGGCTGGATGGATTTCGACAATTAAGGTATTGTTAGATGACAGATCTAACAATACCTTAATTGTCGAAATCCATCCAAAAACCCAAGTGTCCTTAGATAGCTAGTTCAAAGAAAAAAATACAAAATGGCGGAGTTTGGCGCCAAATTGTAAGTAGTACAATTTTTTTTTTCATCAAACCTACCAGGTAGGGTATCAAAATAAAGGAAATTAAAACGTTAAAAGTTTAAGGAACTTAAAAGATTTCAAAAATATACATATTATGTGTTGTATTTAAATGTAATCAGGAAAAATTACAACCTTTTTAATCAAATCATTCTAATAAATTTGTAGTCAATGCATTCAAATTGTCGTATTTTTGCTTTAAATCGACCAAGTGTGTGTTGGATAAACTAAAAAATCTTAAATAAAATCAATAATAAAAAAAACCGACAGCAAAAAGGACAGATGCCTAAGCTACGCACTAAAAAACCCGAAATAAGATAAAGAAAGCTTTCGATCTGAGTGAAATAATTTACATTACCTGGGCTGATTGATAACTGGCCGAAACGACGAACTTAAAAAAATGATACGCAAAAAAGGAATATTATAAAGGAAAATAGAACGCCAAATTTTTTTTTAATTAATTAAATTTTTTTTTAATTAATTAAAAAAAAAATTTAATTAATTAAAATTTAATTTAAATTTTTTAAAATAATTTAATCGAACTGATGGAATTTGTTTGAGAGGACGTAGAACTTTCTCTGTCGTAAAGGTGATAAAGTTTTACGTTTTAAAAGAGAAAACAGCAACCCAGATTAAAAACAAGCTAGACAGTGTTTTAGGTAATTCTGCTCCTGCATTGAGTACAATTCACACCTAGGTAACTGATTTTAAACGTGAAAGACAGAGCTGCAAAGACGCCCACTGGTCTGGCCGTCCAAATGAAGTCACGAATCCGGACATGATCAAAAAAATTCACAAAATTGTATTGAATGATCGGCGCTTAAAGTTGCGAGAGATAGCAGAGATGGTGAGCATTTCATCTAAACGCGTTTTTAATATTTTGCACCAACATTTGGGAATGAAAAAGCTTTGCGCGCGATGGGTGCCGCGTTTGCTCACTGTAGACCAAAAGCAACGTCGAGTGGACGATTCATCGGAGTGTTTGGCGCTGTTTAACCGAGATCCTAATGAGTTTTTGCGGCGTTATGTAACAGTCGATGAAACCTGGATACATCATTATACTCCCTAGACAAAAGAACAATCTAAGCAGTGGACTGAGAGACGAAGACGACTGAGAGAGGACGGAAAACTTGCGCCGAACAAAGCAAAAACGGTTTTGTCGGCAAAGTGATGGCGACTGTTTTTTGGGATGCTCGAGGGATTATTTTAGTGGATTATCTGCAAAAAGGAAAAACAATAAATGGAGAGTACTACGCAAGCTTGCTGCAGAAATTAAGTGAAGAAATCCAGAATTAATATGTGTGCCAAATGTTAATAAAAACATTTGGCCAAGAAAAAAATTTTGTTCCACCATGACAACGCACCTGCACACACGTCAATGGTTGCAGTCGCCAAACTCCATGAATTGCGGTTCGAATTGCTATCGCATCCACCCTATTCCCCGGATCTGGCCCCGTGCGACATCCACTTATTCCCAAACCTGAAGAAATGGTTAGGTGGACAGAGATTTTCATCAAATGAAGAAGTCATTGTTGCCGTGGACGAGTATTTTGAGGGGTTGGAGATAACATTTTATCAAACTGGTGTAACGGCATTGGAGAAGCGCTGGACTAAATGAATCGAGGTAGAAGGAAACTAAGTTGAGAAATAAATTTATTTTAAATAGATTTTTGAAGTTTTTCTTTGTCGTTTCGGAAACTTATCAATCAGCCCTCGTATGTTAGGTAGTAGGCGGGACCCATTTGCAAACTATAAATCATACAAAAATAAATGGGCCCGCCTGCTTCCAAACATAACGTTAATTATTTCACTTAGTCTTTCAGCTCATAGTGTAGTCTGTTTTCTCAATCTTGTTTCCGGCTTTAAGTACGTCGCTTAGGTATCTGTCTTTTTTTAAAGTCAGGTTTTATATTTTTTAAATTATTTTTACGTCTATTGCTAATTCCGTAGCCGCAAAAGCCATAATATGTCTATCCTCCGTAAAAACACATAAAGGAATAACCTCATTAATATATATAGTTTCAATAAGACCACATTAGGGTCAACTCGCACCGAAACGAAACGATACTAGACATAGCGCTGCATTTTTAAGATAGCTATGCAAAATTGAACTTTATTAATTATATAAGAAGATATATGTTTCATTGTAAGTGTTCGAATGTCAGGTTGCACCGCGCTGCACAGCACATGTGCAATGTATGCCACGTATCGTCGCGGAGTGAACTGACCCATAAGGTAAACTGGGGTACAATGAGGGTTTTTGATATTTTATTTTTATTATTAGGGGGCAGACCCAACTCACACAAAGCGTCATCTGGTGGCGTAAGTGGTATCAAAAACAGTCAATAAGAATTTTCGATTATTTTTCTGTCACCAGGCGGCGCTCGGTAGCCCGACGGTCCTTGTCGTGTCAAAAAGCTGTCAGATGTCACGAATTTAAAAACCCTCATTGTCTAATATTATTACACTTATTGTAAATTCGCTAACCGCATGAGCATGGCCACGTATATATGTATCCCCTGGAGGAACACAGGCACCGGGATGTACTCATCATGATCGTGCACGCGGTTGACGGTGCGGAGTTTTGGGGAGAAACCTAGGGCTGGCACACCGAGACTCCTCATGTAGATCATGTCTGATGAGGCAGGGCACACCATAGGCAGGAGTTTCAGTCCCCTGAAAGATTGGAAAAAAAAAATTTGTCTTAAAACAATATTTGGTGTACCTTTAGGTAATATGTAATGTCATCATGTCACCAAGCCATCTTGATATTTTACTATCCTACTAATATTATAAATGTGAAAGTTTGTGGGGATGGATAGATGTTTGAATGGATGGACGGATATTTTCACGCAAAAACTACAGAACGGATTTTGATGAAATTTGGTATGGTAGTTTGAGCACATACACATAGGCCACTTTCTATCCCGAAAAAGTACAGTGTTCCCACTTCCCGTGGGATACGGTATTACATACGCGGGCAGAAGCTAGTTGTTTTATATATTGTTGGTACCATCAAAGTATATTTGTCCAAAGGCTATAACTTTCTCAGTGATAAAAAAAAACTTAACAAGAATATGCCAAGAAAGACGTATCTAACGAGGGTTCCGTACCTAACTATCAACGCGCAATAGATTTTCTTAAAATTACTTTCAAAAATATTGGCTGATTTCGCTCAAAATAACTTATTTAAAGAGTTTAGCATGACCAACACCGAGGCCGATTACTCGAAAACGGATAACTTTGTAAAAAACTATCAATCCTTGCCTTTTTTTAAGACAGCTATTCTATGACGCCCCACACGATGGGGTAGAATAAGAAAATAACTTCACATGTATGAAAAGCCACCCCTATAATAAAAATAATTATTATTTTGTGGGTTCCCTATTTTTTCGCATAAAATCATACGTCATAATTTTACTTGGCATAATTTCATTTGACCTAATAGTAGTTTCGCATAATGTTAATTTGGCATAACTTTTTTAGCATAATTTTTTTACGCATGATTACTAAAAGCTTAATAATTGTTAGGCATACTTATTGTAAAGCATACATTTTTTACGCATATTATTAATTAAGCATAATATTTTTATTAATAATATTAAAAAGCATAAATATATTTACGCCTAAGAGTACCTACTTTCCGTTTCCGTTAGCAATGTAAGTATGTGAGTACTTACAAATCATTGGCAGCATCCTTCATCGCAACCCAATAGGGATTGCTGTCGTCAACTGCAGTGGGCACAGTATCGTCAATTTTTCTGATGAACTTCACTTCAGTCTCGTTACCGAGAGCTCGTGTCCAGGTGTCAATCTGAAATATATTATATACGTGATGTAAAACTTAAGTATAGTTTTACAAGAATTGTGTGAACATAGGAGTATGAAATTTGGCACAGTTAAAGTTTATATGGACGAAGGTGTGCAGAAAGATTTTTTTTTATAATGCTTTTGTTACTTTAAATTATTATACCATGCGTTGTAATAACAGTAGAATGTGTTAGTTTGACGTTTGTCAATCTTTCCTTCACATTTCATAGACAATTTTTACATTTTTTTCGAATCTAAGAGGCCAAAGAGCCCTAAAAAAGAATGAACTCAAATCATAAAAATTTAAATATTAATTATTGTAAAATTTCGACCTCAAGCCGATCTCTACTTTTATTTAATGTCTCTTTTGTCTCATCAATCTTTTTGCCACTTTTCCTCTCATCATGTCTTATTATTTGTATAATGGATGTTCTCTCCTTTTCACTCATCCCTTTTTTTTATTTCTATCCAAGAGGGATAATGTCTTGTACAATATTTTATTCTACTGATGTACCAGAAACCTACCATCTGCTGAGCTTCTGTCGCAGTAGTAGACATAGACAGTCTGACGTCTACTGTAACCGCAATTTTACTTGGAATAACATTGTTTGCAATACCTCCCTAAAAAAAACAATATTTAAAAAATAATAATGGATTAACAAGATATTATAACCTTAGGGTCAGTTCACATCGCGACGATACGTGATCGCTTACGCGGTGCTGCATTTTTAAGACAGCTATTCATAATTGAACTTTATTCACTACACAAAAAGATACACGTTTCATATGACGTCACCCATACACTGCACATGCGCTGTGCAGCGCGGTGCAACCTGACATTCGAACTCTTACATTGGGACATGTAGCTATCATAATAATGCGGCGCCGCGTCGCGTATCGTTTCGTTTTGGTGTGAATTGGCCCTTTTATGACGTGCCTTTACTTTGTAAAAGTTAATCTAATTAATGTAAATAGGCAACGCGAGCAAAACGGTATTTAAGACTAAGAAAGCATAGACGTATTTAAATATTTATTATTGACGAGGCATGTCAAGGCAAAAACTATCCCCACTAATATGGCCGCACTTTATGGGTTGTTTGAGGCCATTTTGATATTTGTGGTTGTTGATATTTGAGGATGTTTGTATGAAGATTTGTCCTGTCAAATGTACGTCAAAGCCCATCCTTAGTTTTGAAATCATTGTTAAAATATGGTTTGCAACATTTGTAGGTAACGTATGCTTACCACAATACGGTTAATATTTAAAGTGCCGTAGCCACCTAAGTCCAGTGGTAGTAGCGAATTCTTGATTTCAACTTGCTCTTTTCTAAAGTTCGCTGTCATATTTAATAATGTCTGCAGCTGTTGACAAAAAAAAATTGTAGCCTAAAGGGACGATCAAACGGTTTGACTCAAACCTTAAGCAGCTTTTAGACTACGCTTTAATATAATAGTATATAGCTCATAGCACATCAATATCGCGCAACGTACATTGTTATGGACACGTTCACACTGTACTGTACTATATATTGGAAATAATTCAACACTCACTTAAAACACTTTATTATTTTATCATTTATACACTTCACAACACTTTATGACGAGTGTATTTCTTGAAGGTTGATTTCCAACTGCCTTCCCTCCGTTCTGCCAAGCTCTCACTCCTACTCTCCCCACTTAACCACACCACTCAACGGATATGGATACTCAGTTAATCAGTTAAATCACTAAAATCAACCTTCAGGAAATCAAAACTATTTGACATTTTATTTTCACACTTTGCAATTAACTTATATTCATAACAGTAAGAAATAAACATAAGATTTAACATTATTATTAATAAAATCATCAGAATAAATTATGACATAGTACGATTTATTCTACAATATGCTTACAACTCGGCCATCTGGTGAAGGGAACGTCCCGTGCCTAGCAATATGAAATTATTTTTAAGCAAAATAAATATCAACTTAAAAACATCATAATATTCAATAATAATTTCATACTACTTAAAAAAATGTTATTATTATGATTTATAGAAACTGCCATCAAATATTTCATAACAAGACATCGATTTAACTCTACTGTTAACTACATTAAATTCAATTAAACGATAAGAATCAATTTCCGAAAAATACAAATTTATTTGCTAATTACTTATAATTAGATTACATTATATAGATCTTAATCACGTTGTCGAACAACTATATGTTTTAGGTAGTTAAATTCATTTGTCGTTGTCACTGTCATCGTCATTGTCCGTAGAACTATTTAAGTCAGTTGTGAGATTAAGCCAAGGGCGTATTTTATCTAACGCTACTATAGATTCGTAACGTCGTTTAGTTTTCTGTGTTAAAGGTGTATCTTCTATCAAAAATCTGTCATTAGGCAAAAGTTTTATAATGCGGTAAGGTCCTTGAAATTTAGGCAAAAGTTTTTTTGATTTGCCATCGTTAGAACAAATTTCACGATCAACTCGTATGAGATCACCGATCTTATAAACATTACCCATTTTCCTTTTTCTATTAAACCTTTCACTATCTTTTTCTTGTTGCTGTTTAATCAGTTCTCCCCCGCCTTTTCTCTCATTTCACTCAATTGTTCAGAAGGGGTTACTTTAATCGTTTTATTAATAACATCATGTAGCATTCCTTCTGTAGTACTAGTTGTTCTAAAACCAAATAACAGTTCGGAAGAACTATTTTGTGTCGTTTTATGTATTGATGTATTAAGACCAATTTGTATATCCTGTACAAATTCGTCCCAAGATCTGTCACTTTTCCCATGAGTTTTTGTTGACAAGGCATCTAATATCGTCCTATTGAAACGCTCGACCTGTCCATTTGCACGCGGTGTGGCGACGGCATTAAGAATATGTTTAATCCCGGTTTCTTTTATAAATGTTTTAAAAGAGTTACTGGTAAAACAAGAGCCTCTGTCAGTAATTAACCTAGTTGGAACTCCAAAATAACTTATATGATCTTTGATAACTCGAATAGTTGTAGAGGTTTTTACATTTTTAACGGGCTTTATATTAACGTATTTTGTGAAACTGTCTACTATAACCAAAAGATAGCAGTTACCGCGTTTGCTTTTTATAAAGGGGCCCAGATAGTCAGCATGAATCGTGGAAAGGGTCTGTCGATTTTGGGTATGGGGTGAAGAAATCCTTCACGAGGCCCTCCTGATGTTTTGTGGTGGGCACACTCTTAACAAGCACCTACATATTTTTTTATGAATCGACGCATTTTTGCAAACCAAAAAGAGTCTTTTACTCGAGCTAAAGTTTTGTCGAAACCGTAATGACCTATGTCATCATGGTTTTTTTTTAGAATTTGCCACCGCATAGGTTTTGGGACTAACCATTTTGGACCAGACTCAGTTTTCCGATAAACCATGCCATTTTTAATTTCATAATTATTTATTATTTCTATAACATTTTTGCTATCTGGATTACTTAAAATATTTTTAATTGATTGAACTTCTTCATCTACTGATTGGACTGTGCTTAACCAGTTACTATCCGACTCTATATTTAATACGTCTAAAACATGCGTTTCTATTACTTCCGAGCTAATAGGATGTCTACTAAGCGCGTCAACGTGAGCCATTTTATCACCGGGCCTATATTCTATCTCGCAGTCAAATTCCTGTAACTGATTCCACCAGCGCGCTATTCTTGGGACAAGATCTCTTTTTATGAGAGTAGCTCGTAGAGCGTTACAGTCTGTGTAAATTTTAAATGGTATTCCTAAAAGATATACCCGAAACCTATTAAGCGAAGCTATAACGGCTAGCGTTTCCAACTCGTAGGAGTGCATTTTTTGTTCATCTATGGTAGTTTTTCGACTATGGTATGAAACGGGACGCAAAATACCATCTTTATTTTTTTTGTAAAAGTATGCCAGCTACACCTAACTTACTTGCGTCGGTATGCAGCTCAGTTACTGAGTGTGGATCATAAAGAGCTATAATTGGACGCTCTGTTAACTTTTCTTTAATAGAATTAAAAGCGGTAGCTTGTGACTCTGTCCATTTCCAATCACAATTCTTACGCAGAAGATCCGTTAAAGGCCCAGCGATAACAGCAAAATCCTTAACGAATCTTCTAAAAAAACTAGCAAGACCCATGAACTGTCGCACCTCGTGTTGGTTCTTGGGGATTGGGAATTTTGCTACTGCGTCAGTTTTTCTACTGCCGGGACGAATGCCCGCAGAGCTCACCTCAAACCCCAGAAAATCGATGGTTTTAAAAAAGAAATTGCATTTGCTTAGTTTAAGCGTCAAACCGCCGTTTTTGTGCAATTCGAGTACCTCCCTCAATCTAAAAAGTCCTTCTTCAAAGTTATGCGCTGGAATGAGAATATCGTCCATGTATACGACCGCGTATTTAATTTTTGCTTCTGACAATATTTTATTGATTGTACGCTGAAAAACTGATGGGGCGTTAACTAAACCAAATGGCATTCGAAGGTACTCAAATTGTCCTTCGGGTGTGACAAAAGCCGTTTTGTGGCGTGACTCTTCCGTGATTGGTATTTGGTAATACCCTGACGCGAGATCTAACGATATAAAATACTCGTGACCCGCAAGGAGATCAAGTTGATCTTCTACTCGTGGAATTGGGTAATGTTCTTTGACAGTTTTCCTGTTTAGGGCTCTATAGTCGACACATAATTTTTGTCCCCAGTCTTCTTTTGTACCAAGACAATAGGACTTGCATAAGGCGATGTAGATTCCTGAATGATTTTAGCATCAAGCATTTCCTGAATCATACCTTGAACCTGATTACGTTCAGCTAAAGACAAACGATAGGGTCTATATACTACTGGGTCTGAGTCCGTCAGTTTAATCTCCATTTCAGTCACCGTCGTAAAACCTAGATCTTTAAGACTTGTAGAAAAACAATATTTAAATTCTTCTAGCAAATTCTCTAACTTTATTTTTTGTATAGGAGTAATGTCATCACAGTGTCTTATTTCGTAAGCATCTACTGGGTTGTTAATCGTAGTAATTCTGTTTACGTCAACAGTCCTGTCGGAGGGCACTGCTCGAGTCAATAACGAATCTTTAGCTAATCTTAATCGATTTGTTGTAAGATTTTGAACAAGAACATTACCAGTTCCTTCTGCAATCAAATATTCTCCAGGAAGCAAATAATATTGACTAGCAACAAGCCTCCTAACAGAACCGTTCACATAAATACTGCCGGTAAAATTACGATCTGTATTAACAGGTATTGCCTTAATGCTTAAAGGTTCAACGCAAATTTCAGATTGAAGTGTAAGGAATAACTTATCTTCTTTTATACTTTCAAAAATTAAACGGGTTGATGTTTTTGTAATAAAGATACCGGGCTGCTCAGTAAAGGAGTGTCCAAGTAATACGGGATATTTCAGTACATTGTCATCAACTAGAAAAATGTCAATAGAAGGAACGGCTATTCCTTGTACCTCAATTAAAGCATTA